>WBMZ01009796.1:184681-594565 GCA_013400975.1 Atrichornis clamosus | reverse complement strand
GCGCAGGTGGCTGAGGCGGCGGGGCCGGGAGCCGCGCCGGGCCGGGGCTCCCGCAGCGGGCAGCGGCCGAGCCCCCTCGGCGAGCGGGCAGCTGCCCCTCCTGCGGCCTCCAGCACAGCGCCCACCCGTGAATTCTTTATTCCCGGGGAAGAAGGACGAGGACTGCGCTAATCGGCGCCTAATTTCCCACCGAGCGCGCGTTGCGTGGCGGGGCGGCTTAGGGCTGATCTCCCTTCCAAATAAAGCAGCGCGTCTATTTATGGCCGTGGCTTAAAGAGGAGCAGATCTCTTGTACCATGTTGGAAGTTCTTGAAAACCAGCCAAAGTACAGAGGTCAAGTTTCCTGTACTGACAGAACTTAGCAGGATGCGAGACGGCAGTGTCCTTCGTGAGGAGCTGGAGAACTGGGTCGCCGTGCATCCTTCACTAATCGCTGGGTTCCAATAATAAATTACTTCAGCCTATTTCTAAGCAGTGTGGAGGCCGGAGAGGATCTACTAGAAAGCCTGTTACTGCCTCAACCAGAGGAGCCAGTGGGAGCATTGCCAAGGGGTTCATGTCAGCAAGATGAGGGTCAGGCCCCCAGTATTGCTCAGTGGATGATATAATGAGTGAAAAAATACACAGTTGTGCTATCCACTGGGATCCAACTCTTCATTAGAAATTAAGGGACAAGGTAGACAATATGATTGTTTGGCAAATTTCCCCAGGGTCTACTTTTAAGAAATCATCAACTCCCTTGGCAATGCCTTGCCCAAATCCAATGCTTTCAGTAGTTGCTGTTACTCAGAAGCATCAGCTCTCAGTTTTACAAGGAGTTGCATGCAAATAGACTCTACCTGTGTGCCCATGGAACTGCCTATTCTTGGAAAAGCTTGCATGGATGGATTCAATGTTGACAGACTTAAGTAGTGATGTCTCAACTGTGAAGAATCTGTTGTTTAACCAACTTTATGAAGCAAAAGTGCCTATCATTAGAGTATTCCCTTTGGTTTTAGAAGATCGTCGAGGCTTTAAACATCTATGCAATTTGGTATGCACATAATTTGATAGTCTATTTTACAAGAAGTTGATTAGAATCAGAAAAATCACCCTCCCTAACTCTAGCAGAGGGGGGCAATGAAACGTATGCAGATCAAACAGCCTTAAAATGGAAAAAGGATTTATATAGTGGCAAATTGGGCAGTGCTCTTAAAACTACAGCTGTATTCTTCTAAACCCTCCTTTACATTATTGGTGGCTGGGTAAGTTATGATTTACTGTTATTTGACGTAAAATTTTGTCACAAAACATTAGCAATCACTGGCTGAAACCAGAAGGTTGCTTTTTAAAAATTCTTGGTATTGAGAGTTTTCTAGGAATGGACTGTCACTGTGTGCAGAGTGCATTTTGTCATCTCAGTTTTTCCCAGAAGTATACACTTCCTTCTTTCTACCTTTGCTAATACTTTAATATTTACTTTTTTTTTTAACATTCATAAATGTGTTAGCTGCTACTGTCTGTAAGGCAAAGAAGGCCAAGTATCACTTTTCTCACCAGCTGGGACAATATAGAAATAGTAATCAGTTTAATTTCCCGGTTTGATTCAAAACACTGCTATTTACACTCACATTGTGTGGTGATATCCTCCTGTTTATGTGACCAGGTTTAAAATTTAACTACATCCACCGTGCTGTTTTTCTTCCAAATTAAGAAGACACAGATTAAAAAGTAAACAAAAAGAAAGCAGTGGTACTGCTCCTCTATCAAACTTGGGAAGCATGGCTAAACAGGATTACATGTATTATTAGGGTCCTGATCCCACAGCCCTCACTGAACTAATAACTTGTGCAGGAGCTTTGCCAAAGGCCGAGTGAGGGCAGAAGGCAGCAACAGTTGGCACTAAATGTCAGATGTCTTAAAATAATGGGCATTTTCCTCCAAAGTATTTTAAGTAGACCTGTATGGATTTGTGTCAGTGGCTTCAGTTGGTAGCAATTTCTGGGAGAGAGGGGTCAGAGATGTCCCACTGTGGAATATTTCAAGGAGATATGCCCTTTCTCCTAAGTCACTGGAATCGGTTCCAGTGTCATGCAGATTTGGATTGATGCAGCAATCTCCTGTGTTAACCCTGTGAAGTGAGAGGCAGGGGGTGACACCCACCACCACCCTCCCTTCCCAAGTTAGAAATACTTTTTATACAGATCTTCCAAGTGAGATAATAAATATACAAAAGAACAAAGTCTACTATATAAATGAAAGCAGATTTATAAAATTACAAGTTTAATAGATAAATATAATAAATACTTTATGCATCATAACTCTGGACAACTACATTTAAAGCAAGTATGTTGGCAAGTCACAAAAAAGTTGCGTCTTGGCAACTTTATTTTTCAGAAAACCACACTGACAGGCATATTACAATGTTACGCATGAGGCTTTATGCTGTAAGTATGTTCAAATCCCGCTCACCTACCGAGTTCACCATGACATATATATGGGTGTAGTGTACTTTCTATTTTGGAATGTCTTTTTGCACACCAACACTGTTGTACAGATAGATGTTCTACTTACCAGGGACAGTGGGGAAGAGTTTTGAAGAAAAATACTGGTAAATGACTTCTAGAAAAACTAAACCATTTCTTAACTTTTTATTGACATTGGCAAATTAAAATAGAATAAATTAACAATATTTTCTCAAAAAAATGTTTTGTACAAAAATACTGTCAAAATTTCCTGAAAAGCTTTCAACACAGTAGTATCTTTTCATGTACTGAATAAACTATATTAGCACAGTGTCAAAACGCTGAAGACAGAAACAAAATTTAAAAAAAAAATCTGTGAAATGTTTGCCACTAGTCAACATTCCATCCACACCATATTATTGTCTGTACATATGGGGGAGGGGGAATGGGTAGCAGACTTTTGAAGTAACAGTGTTACTTTTCCTGATCTGGAAAGGTTTGGCCCACATCTGTTAAGCTTCCAGTTTAGCGTGTTCAGAAAAAAAAATTAGTCTGCACTGCAATGCATAGTTAAAAATTAAGCAAGATGGCAGCTTTTGTGCAGTAGTATCTGCCCTTCAAAGTTCATGCAACCAACTAATGCAATTTTTTTTCCCTGTTCACTCAGAATTTGAATGCAGTTCAAGTAATTGGAAATCATTGTTTACAAAATCCACAAGATTAAGCAATTTGCCAAGATTAATATCTAACAGTTCGGCACCGTGGGAATTATGGGCACGTTACTGCAAGGAAATTAAGAGAAGGAGGTCGGGAGGGGGGCAACCAACATAAAAAGGCAGAGTTCGCTAGATATTATTACTACAGGAGGGGAGGTGAGTGACAAAGCTACAGAAAAAAAAAAAAAAAGGTGGCAGCGATTAAAAAAAATAAAAAATTATACAAGCGGATAGTTGACTCTGCTTTCCAGATTCTCACCTTTTCAAGCCCTGAAAAGTGAGACACCGTGTCTAGGGGAATGTTTTCATTCGCACCGATAAAAGTCCTTTGTTTGTTTTAAATGAATCAGCAGCTCACCCTGCTGGGCTGCTGTTTGCAAACGAAGTCTGTCATGAAGTCAAACTCGTTCTGTCCCAACCACAGCTCGGGAAGCTCCTTGATGCGATCCAACCCCATTTCGATGACTAAGGACATGAGGACCTCCTCGTCGATGAAGTCCGTGTCTATGACATTGGGCGGCAGCATTGCCGCGGGGACGTGAGGGACGGCGGGCGGCAAGCCGCTGCCGCCGCCACCGCCGTGCTTGGGGTTGCAGTCCCTGAAATGCTGCTGGCTGCCGCCGTTCAGCTGGTGGCTGCCGGGGTGCAAGTCCGGCATGTAGTGGCTGTGGGGGTAGGGGTGGTGGCTGAAGTACTGGTTGTTCAGCTTCTGGAGCTGCATGCTGGCGCTCAGCTGTCCTCCCGGGCTGGCGACGGGGGGGGCCATGAACTGGGAGCCGCTGAAGCGGGCGGGGGGCGGCATGCTGCCGGCCGGGTGCCCTCCGCTCACGCTGCCCGGCCCCATGGCGTGCCTCACCCCGCTGCTCGCGTTCATACTCCCAGCTCCGTAATGTATATGGTCGCCCATCAGGGCGCTGAAGGCGTGCTGCTGCGGCGGCTGCTGCTGCTGGTGGTGGTGATGGGGGGTGGGAAACTGCCCCATGCCCATCCGATGCGCAGGGTGGTGGTGGAGCCCTCCGGATCCGTCGGGAAATCGCCCGTGGTTCATGGCCATCATGTGGTCTGCCATTGCTCACCTGGAAAGTTAGCGTGTGAATACGTTAGGAAAATACACCCTCCTCGGACATCCAGCCGTCCTCTCTCGGACCAGCTGCATCTGCCTGGCCCTGGCAGAAATTACTTCGCTGGTCATGCAGTCCTCTCTCCTCGGAGGAGGGGAAAAAAAAATCTCCCAAAAATCTACTGTGGCTCCACCACGGAGTACAAAGGGAAAAATAAAAGGGGAGCCCGCGGAACGAAAATCCCGGTCCCCTCCGCTAATCCGACGGGCAGCACGCCTTCCCACTCCAAGTCGCGCATACCTAGCGGCGGGGAGCGTCGCATTCGGCCGCCGCCGCCCCGCACGCTCCGAAGGCGCCCGAGCCCTCCGGGTTCGCCCGCGAAGGCAGCTGATTCCCACGGCACTCTCGCTAACTTGTGGGGAACAAGCAAAGAACTGGCAAGTCCCACCTAGCCGCTGTCAGCAACTTTTGGAATTAAGTCCCAATTATTTTTGTAAAAATACGGTAATGCATAGATAAGGACGTGATGCCAGGCAGCTGAGAAACACCTTTCCTCGCGTGTTTATACAGTTACGTTTTTCCTGTTGCACACAAAAGGGACACCCGGCACCAGCCACGAGAACCGCCGCACTCACCTCCCGGCTTCTTTCTTCTTCTCCTTCAAAGGTGGCGGTGAAATCAGTCAGCGAGAGTCACCCAGCATAGAGAGGGCTTCTCCGGCTCCCTCTCCCCGGCGCTGACGTGACCGGCGCCGCGATCGCTGCCGCAGCCCCGGAGCTGGTTCTCGCCCCTCCGCGAGGCGCATCGGCACTTGCCAACAATGAGCTGTGTTCCTTACACGGCTTTGGCCGCGGCTAATATAGGATTTCAGAAGGGAGGAGCAAAACCCTTACAGGCAACCAGAAGTAAAACCTGGAGCAAGCGGGGCGGGGGGGTAGGGAAGGGAGGGGGGGAAGAAAAGAAAAAAAAAAAACCTAAACACCCAAGACGCCGCGCGCGCGCAGGCAGCGGGGCACACGCGTGTAGGAGACACGCAGGAAGGGGCCAGGCGGGTCGGGAGGACACCCGGGCACCCCGCTCTCTGCCCCCGGTCCGCGCTGCGCGCCCCGCTCAGCACCTCCCACGGGAACAAAGCGGGGCTCCGCGGCGGGGCGGCAGGAGCGGCACCCCGCGCACCCCGCCGCCGCTCTCCCGCCGCCCACAGCTCCGTCCGGCTCCGCGTTCAGTCATCGCCGGTGCCCCTCGCGTCTCGTCCGCTCGTGTCGCTGCAGCGCGGCCGCCGCGGACACGCGTGGGGCTGAGCGCTCCAGCAGCACTGCCCGGGCAGGGCGAGGTCCGTCGCTCCGGCGCCGCCGCGGTGCAGGTGCCCGGATCCGCCGGCGTGAGGCCCCAGAACCCGCGTGGGCGTCCTTGGGGCCGGCCCTTCTCACGGAGGCGAGATCCAAAATCCACCTTTTTCCACAGACACGGGCGCCGCAGGCGGGAGGTGTTTGTGGGGATACCGGCACGCTCCCCACTTCCCACGTCCTTCCATCTCTTGTTTTTTCCCCACGGCCACCCGGCCTGTGCAGGGCGAGTGCCCACCCACTCTTGCCCTTGGCCGGTGTGGTGGGGTTTATTACCGTTATTTACGATTGTTTTCCTTGGAATGGCTAAAAAACCAGAACGTGCGGAGTGCGGGTGGGCACACACTTTGCACGGGCAATCGCCCTCGCTGGGCACGTCAGCTATCGCTCCCCCTGCCCGGCTGTGCCCTGCTTCGCTGCACAGCCCCGGCAAGGGCCACGCGTATCCGGCGCTCCTGCCCCTTGCTCCAGATCCACCAGCTCCTCTCTGAGAGGTAGCCATGCTGAAGTAGCAGGGAAGAGCTGAGGGGCCGGGGGAGGCATGCTACAGGGAAGTGCTGGATGGTGGCCCACTTTTACATAGTGCCTTTGCCTGGCTTTCTGCTTCTCTTGTTTGTTTTTCTTTTTTTAGCTGACTGCAGGCACACAGAGAGGATATTGATAGGCAGGACACTCCTCCCGGCACAAGGAATTGTGAATTTGAGGTCAAAGCGGCCATCTTGCAGGCTGAGATGGGGTTTTTGCTCCTCCACGTGCTTTGCAAGGATGCACCACTGTGCAGGAGGGCCTCCCTGGCGTGGGCAAATGGGATGCTTCAAGATGTTGTGCATGTGGCAGCTGTCTTGCCCCCTTTTGGGTGAGCTAGGTTCTTACTTGGCTGCAGTGACCTATGAAGGTGAAACCAAAAGGATGGTTAGCTCTGTCTTGTCTCTCCATGGGATGGAGGCTGAGCTGGGTTCTTGGATGAGTGTCCCTATGTGGCTGGTGCAATCCTTAGCAAAGCCATGTGGGCAGGTGGGGTGCCAGAATACCTGGCTGACATCCCTGCTGAGGGACAACGAGTGAAATCAAAGTGCTGGGAGGACAGCAAGCTGTAACAGTCTGAGTTATCTCAAGGAAGTTACCTTATCCTGCAGCAAAGTAGGGTGCCCACCACAATTTCATCTTTTGGTCTTCAAATGCATATAAGTAGGTGGATGTCTGGGAATTGCCATTGAATGAGGACCTCCAATACAGCCAAGGATGGTCAGAAAAGTGACAGTACCTTTCTGGTGATTTTTCCTTCTTGTTGGTGTGCAGGTTTTGCAGGACAAAACAATGAATAATGAGAAGATCCTGTTCCATTTGGCAAGTAGTCAGCTGTGTATCATGACAAGTGGTTTGTTTAATGTCACATATCCATGGTGATACTGGTATGCCTTTTTACTCTCCACTGCCTTAAGTTTGCAATCCTTTTTAAAGCCAAGCACACATCGTATCACCGCTCTGCAAATGCCCTTTCCTATTTTCAGCTTTCAGGTGCTGGTAGCTGCCAGCTTGCCAGTGAGTTACGGACAACTGGCATGAGAGTGCCAGAAGCAATAGTAGGGAAGTCACAGCCTCCAGGACAGCTCACTCATACAAAATATATCTTCAGGTATTTACAGCTGACATACAAAGAATTAGGCAGGGTGGTGCTTTCTTTGTTGGGGGTTGCAATGGGGCCCAGATAAGGCTCAGCAGAGCGGTGCCAGACGAGCCAAGTCTGTCATTGTTTATGGCCATAGCAAAGTGGGAATACAATCAGTTGGTTGCTTTCCAGGAAATGGCTGGAGGACTTGTGACAGGCAGCTAAGGGAATGCGGGACAAAGCAGGAGCCCATCACCACTGAGCTCGCAGGAAACCCTGACTCTCATTTGTTTGCCACTCCTGATCTAAGTCATGGTTGTTTAAAGAAATCTTTTCACTCATATTCTTCAAAGTCTTCTGCATGTGAATTGGTTCCTCATTCAGACAGCAAGAAAGCAGGGCACTGCATATCAGGAGAAAGCTGGAGATGGCCAGGGGTGGGAATGAAAGCAGCAGGATTCACAGAGTTGCTTCTTAAGTGAAGAATCTGAGTAGAGTTGAAGGCAGAACGTGACTGAAGTGGCCATCTAGGACAAATCGCTGAGAAATATCAAGCACAACAATGGAAAAGAAGCAAAAAGATGGATCCTTGATTGAGTGTTTACATTTTGGATTGGAAGATCAGACAGGCACTGAGGCTGGCTTGGAGATGTAGCCCTGTTCACTCCTTCCAGACTGAAAGGTCTGCAGAGTGTGGTGAAAGGAGGGAAAGGGAAATCACAAAGGAGAATCCCAGATGGTGTTATTTCAGATATTTACTGGAAATGTTTAAGCTGGCTGAATAGTGGGGGTCTGTCACTGGATCAAGATACACAGGGCAGCCAGTTTCAGGGGAACTTGGATCTTCAACTCCTTTTTTTGCAACTTTGAAAATGTAATCCCTAACTCTGTAACTTGTCTGTCCCAGATGATTGTGGAGGTGAGTTTCTGTGTGTTCCCTCCCACGCTGACATAAAGCAGTCAGGAAAATCCAGGTCAGGACAGCTGCCAGGGTTATCTGAGAGGAAATTTTATATTAGAATGATATCCTAGAAGAAATGCCCTTTCTATAGAAATGATTACGCTGTGCTAGTAAGAAGACAAGCCATGATTTTCTGCTCTCATGTTTGACCTCTTCAAAGCTACCTTCAATCCCACCCTTCCCAGAGGCATTTGGCAGTTGGAAATGAAGAGGGAACTGTGGTGCAGGAGGTCCCCAGGTCTTTGCTGCATGGCTGTCCCTGGTTTCACTGCCCACCCCAGGGAGAAACAATGGCAAGTTTGTTTCAGATGGACACCCAAGAAGCAGAGAAATCTGTTTTGGTCTCTCAACATGCCTTTTTTTTCCCTGGAATTCCCTTTGTGAGAAGAGCAGTTAGGTTTTTTTGCCACTGGGGTTTTGACTAAAAGGGAATTCCATTTTCTGATGTAGTTTACTAAGAGACCTCTATCTCTTATGTGATTGAGGGGAAAGATTGGACACAAGATTAGCCACAGGTCTCATCATGAGATCCTTTGAGTATCCAGGTGGGAAGGAATTACCTTTGCAAGTCTGGCTGTTTGAACAGCACTAAAGTCCAGACTATGGCAGAAAACAGAGGATTAACTCAGTTTACTTAGTTTGATACCAGGCACAAGCTTCCTAAATCCATCACAGCTTCCCTTTGTTGTGCCTTGGTCCAGATATTAACCAGGCATTCCCCAGAGCCAAGCATCTGCTCTCCCATTCCAACAATGTGCTCTCCTGGGGAAGGCCACTGTTCAGTGAGGTAGTGCACCTGACGTACAGGTCGGCAGCCCAGGTGTGGAAGAGATGACCCACTGGGGATTCCTTTCAGTGGTGGCTTATGTTACCAGGAGTTACTGGAGTGATGTCAAAGCAAGTCTGTATTGTATTCCTAAGCTGGCTAGTGGGAGAAAGTCAGTGGAGATGCAGAAAGATATATAGAATGTGCTTACTATGTCCATTAGTCAGCATGGGATTAATTTTTCTTTGACAGTTGTCACAGGATAAACCATCCTGTGCTGGTTGGAAGTGGTTACTGTGCTGAGAATTTGGGTTACAGGTGTATTTTGTTAGCAACAAATCATTCTGAAAAGCAGAGTTATCCAAAGCAAGGAACTTCCTTGAGGCCTTAGGGGATATGTTGGAGGGTTTCATGTGCTTGCATCTCATGTTGGTATGCCACGAACCAAAGATGTACACATCAAATTGCTGGTCAAAATTAAGGAACACAGGCTATGCGAATTGTGCTACTCTCTTCCCACCCACATTTTTTAGTGTTTGTTTAGATGGCTCAAGATAGTAACGTGACAGTATATTTTATTTGGGTAATAGTGAATGTGGCTTTTCACCCTTCGTCTGCGTGATTTTATTCCCAATGTCTTGGGAAGCATGGCAAGCTCCATTGTTTTATCCTTATATTCCCTCTCAGTGCAGTCCTTCAAACTTGTGTGATCACAATCAAGATTCTTCCTAAAGTGTAATTTCACTGCAAGGTATCTTCTTTTAAAAAGTAACTCTGCAAAAATGGGAAACTTATTAAGAACATTATTTCCTGAAGAGGAACAAGAGGATGTAAATATACAAAAATAAATACACATAAGCAAATAATTAATCAAGCATCATTCCATTTGTACTTTATCACACAGAACTTCAACATGGACCTTTTCACTACTCTTTATTTTTGGGTATCAGTGGAAACCAGAAATAACAAAAGGAAACATTCAGGGGCCTTTGACAAAGCAGTAGTAGCTTCTGTAGTAAACCACATGACACAAGCTTCAAATGGAGCACAGAGGTGGAAAGTGGTCACTAGCTAGGCTGTATGAACAAATATTTTTTTCATTTCGATACCAAGCTAAGTACTAATACTACTGGTTTGGGCCAACAAAGACTTCAAAAATTTTTTTAGATGGAATGAAATACTTTATTTAATTAAAAATTATTAGAAAGCAGTGTGCATACTTCTAAGTATGTATTAGACCTGGATGAGTACACCTAAAGTGCTCATTGCATACATTCTGTAATTAATTGAACTGGTAGTTGACAAGTAATTTATTTGAAGTCCCCTGAATAATTGAAACTTATTATTAGAATGAACTGGAATGCTCAAAAAAAAGAAAAGATTTACAGCTACAAATACAGGCCTCAATACAGGATACATTTATACACATGATTAACAGTCATGATTTTTGGCAGATCATTTCACACTAGAGAGTACTCTACTCTCTTGTATCTGCATACAAACATTCTATTTTAAGTTGGTGAGGCTGCGCAGGTAGTAAGATACTTCTCAGTATGAGTAAGGTTGACAAAAATCTTAACTTCTCTTAAGTCCAGCAACAGTCTGTACTTGGGACTGAATTGTGAGGTGATCACACATTTACAGCACAGCAGTCCACTTGAGACACTCTGTGTGTGTATGTGAGTGTCTGGCCTGGAATTTAATAATACCCAATAAAAATGTAATTATATTATTCCATTGATTAAGTCCATTTTCTCTTTGCAGTTTCTGACTTGAAGAAAATGTTAGTAAAATTAACATAATGATTACATAAGAGAAATGTTCAGTTGCAATGCTGAACACCAATTTACATATGGATAAGCACATGCTTTGGATATGCTTATTGGACCTAACAATATCATATGCAGCAGAATCTCTCAGTGAGAAATACTGACTTTCATGGGACTCTACAAGGGTTCAGTGTACAGCAAAAAAGTGTGTGTGAAAAGGGTATTTTAGGATGTAGGAAAGTAGTTATTCCATAGTTGACCATCACTATGGTCACTAAGGCTTCTCCAGCAAGTCTGCCACTTTAAATTTTAAAGAAATAAGGAAGTAGTTTAGTCCTCCTTCTGATGATAAAGGGTTACAAGCAGCTGTGGTGTTGGTCACGTGTCACACATTGTCAGCAAACAGTTGCAGTTTCAGTTACATTTTCTCCTTTGATTTGATTATGTTCTTCTCCTAAATTAAATAATTATAATGTGTGTACTGTGTGGTAACAGCAGCACCATCCATTCTAGGGCATTAGAAATATGCTGTGGGTTCAGGAGAATTTACAAGCAATAAACCTTGGCATCTTATTTGTCATTTTAGGCAACTTACTTTGCATGTACCTTTTCCAGTGGTCTATTTTTTACAAGTATGAAGAATCTCAGAATCATTCCAGTCTCACCTCCCTTTTCAGTGGATGTTCACTGCTTTTCTTTAGTTGAGAACCTTTTTACTGCAAACCTGTATTTTGAGGCTTTATATTTCAGATTGGGTCACATCTCAATCCAGCACTTCACATTGTCTGTTCTCTGGAACACCGATAGGTTATCTTTGTTTTCTGTGGCAAGGGTTAATCTCTCTCAGACAGGCCATTCTCAGTGTAGAAGATGCCTATCTGTGTTTCTCCCTTTCTGAATGCTTGCTGCAGAGGAGCCTTGCTGCTGTCCCTCTCAAGATTAGTTACACACTTTCTGTGTGGATTACTTCCTGTTTTCCCTCAGCCTTTCATTTTGGTTGGCACCAGCAAATGTTGTTTCCATTTGTGTAAGTAGCTGTTTCGTGGGCCTTAGGATTTGGAAACAACCGACTTGATTCCAGTATGTTTTAAGTTTTGCTCTGAAATATGTACAGTAAATCAGTCAAACCCGTGAAAAATAACGAAATGTAAACAAAGTAAATTTAAATATCCCAAATAGTTTATATGTCCTAAAACTAGTTAAAACTCAAGTTTTGTAGCCCCTTATTTGGAAATATAAATCCTGTTTTCTTATCAGGCCTATCTTTATGAGTGTTGCAAACTACACTGGTTGCTGTTTTTCAATTGATTATTTTTGGTTTCAGTTGTTTTTAGGAAGGCACAGCAGATGTATGTAATTTTTCACACTTTGCTGTTCTTATGTGTCAGCCTGATGATATCATACTCAAGCACTAATAATACTACTACTTGCCTTTTACATAAATTAGCACTTTACAGCTTCAGAGCATAATACCACCATTACCTAATTACTCTAGAATTGGGCATGCACTCTTTTCCTTTTAAAGTAGAAGCTGATGAATTTAAATGGTCATATGTAATCAGAAAGGAAAACAAGTCCTTTAATAGCTTGTGTAGTCGTCTCATCAAAACACCAGGAGCCAGAGTATTTGTTCTCTCCTCTCTCCCAATTCCAACAATGTAATCAAAATCAGACTTAAGCACCCAAATTCCTTTCTCCTTCTGAAAGTCTTACATAACCTCAGTTTGTCTTTCTGTAAAATGGAAAAAACTGATACCCTTCTCCTAGAAAATACCTATCAGAGATCTTTTTTGGTTAATGCCTAAGAATCATTACTGGGGTCATAGATATTTGACATCAAAAACATTTTACGGTTATCCTTGTTTTGTGCTTTTATTTCAGATCATGACTGGGACTCTGGTCACCTTAATATCAGTAGAAATAGTCACTATCATCACTGACTTCAGTGTAGGCAAGATCCACCCTGGTATTTTTCATCTCATACAAAAGGTAACCCTTCCAATAACCTTGTGCTCAGTCTTACCCAAGCAACAGGACAAAATTCTCCCCTCTCTTCTCTGCCTTCCCTGTGTCCTAAATATTCCACTCCCAGTGCCTCTTACCAATTACCTCTGCAAGACTCTTTGGAGGCTTTTGCTTCCTTTCTGCTCCAGGATGAATTATCCCTGCAAACTTTCAATCCTCATAGCTCTTGTCCAGGAAGATCACTGCAATTTTCCTTCCAAATAGCCCATTTCCTGCAGCTACATGCAACACCCCCCACCAAATCTCTCACAGGGTGAATGGCAGCAGTCCAGCTACATATTATCAATCACAGTGAAGTTATGTTCTTCGACAACTTCTTTGCATAACCACATCCATTGTCTCTTTCTTCCCTCCAGACTGACACCCCAATAATGAATTTCCATTCATACAGAAAATGTTAAATCCAACAACTTCCCTCACTATAATGCCCATACATGATAGAACAAATATCCTATAATTTGCTCTGGTATGGAAGGTATTCAGTGATTGCGCAAATATGTGTTAGGACTATTACATCCATCTGAAGTTGTCTTCAAGATCTGAAGTAAAATATTTCCTCCAAGGGTGATGGCTGACCTACACTTCTATCTCACTGAGGTTGTCTGCTGTTCCAATTCCCCTCCTCCCCACCATTCCCATGCCAGGGTAGGAAGAGGATTATTACTACTAATGAACATGTACATACTGCTTTTACTCCTCTGAGAGTTTGAGAAATATCCACCACTCTGTCTTTTCATTTACAGATTTTCTAAAAGTCTTCACATTTAAGGACAAAACTCCTGATAGTTTTTATGAACATTTAATTAATTGTCTTTCACGTATAAATTCTCCGGGCTAGTTGATTGCTCAAGATTATTATTATTATTATTATTATTATTATTATTATTATTATTATTATTATTATTATGGTCTTGAATATTATATGGTCTTGAATATTATATTAGGTCTTGCAGACTAAAACAAACAGCTCTGTGACTAATACTCATTTAAACTCAGTCTATAGCTCTGATTAATGCTATTTTTAACTGTAATATTGCTTCTCATGTATTATGACTGGCAATCCCTTGCTCAATTTTTGCACAGCACAAGGGAATTTGATTTCAGAAAGAACAAATAGCTGAAAGGATATCTGAAATTGTCACACGTATTTTGCCTGAAGATAGGTATTCATAGCACAGAAAAAGCTGCTGGTACAATAAGTTCAGTATCTGCCTAGCTACCAATGCCAACACTAATGTCTTCTGAAAAACTCGTGGTGCATCAGGCATTCAACAACACTATAACTGAGGAAGGATTCCCTCATGGCTGTACAACTGAGAGGACAAACCACTAATATAAAGCAACTCACCAGTTATATCATCACTGGTGGAGACATAAATCTGAGGGATTTCTATCTTAACCCTGCTGACTCTTGTACATTGGAAATTGAAGGCTCTTGTCATTTTTATTTTCTGTA
Organism: Atrichornis clamosus; assembly: GCA_013400975.1. Lineage (NCBI taxonomy): Eukaryota > Metazoa > Chordata > Aves > Passeriformes > Menuridae > Atrichornis > Atrichornis clamosus. The sequence goes on along the minus strand of WBMZ01009796.1, from coordinate 580,412 downwards.
CAACTGATGAAATGGTACCTCCGTGGCTTGTATAATGAGTTCTACTGATTACAACAGTTAATGGACTGACTCTATTTACATGAGCTGAGAGACTGTGTTTCGTTTTCTTTTATGTATGTTTAAGTCTTCTCAGTTTGGTGGTAAACAAAGCTATTTACCATAGTAACAGTTTATGACCAGTTTTCTACAGATTAGTTACAGGCTGCATTGATAAACTATATTGTTTTACATGTTTCATTATTTTTGAACAAGGTACATAAGCATGCCATGTGCCATATCTGGTCTGTCCTTCACTAAACAAACTTTCCTGTATTCTTTCCTTAAAAGTCATCAATCTGCTCAGTTAAGGTGCTGAGATTCTAGGATGCACTGTGGTCAGTAACTCAGGAGATAACTGGCACTTGGCATGATTGACCTCTACAAGGTCATTTGGTTTATTCTGTAGGCAGATTTCTCTTCTGCATCCCTCTAAGGCTGGATAACTGAAATTTTCTATCAATGTTTTTATGTAATCACATTACAATATTTTTTGCCATCCATTTTTTTATTACAGCTTATTTTCTGGGTTTTACCACTGCAGCACACTGAGCAGACACCTTCATTAAGCTGTCCACATTGATGCCTCAATCTTTTTGTTGAAAGGTTACAATTAATTCAGAACCTGTCTGTGTATATGAGTAGTTTAAATCATGCCTTCCAAGGTGCCTTAACGTGCACTCCTCTACACTGCATCCCCTTCGCCAATGCATTTGTCAAGGCTTACCAAGGTGCCTCACCAGCCTTGTCTTTCCCACTGCTCTTACGTATCCAGCCTTTCTAATAGGACCTCAATAAGTACATTAAGCAATGCCACTGTTTGTACTGATCCTAGAGGCACCCCACTCCCAAATGCTGTGAAGAGGACCGAGCAATTATTCCTGCTCTGCCCCTGCGTGCTATCCCCTAACTGGATTTGTATCCAGGACTGGCAGGGTGTTACTCACTCTTCTCCTCCTGATAACTGGCATTCCTTAGTAGCCCTTTGTGAACACTTTATTCAAAGCCTTTGTACTGTTTAAGAAACTTCCTCTGGTTCCCTATTACCACTTCACAAAATTGCTCAAAATCCAAAGAACTGACATCAAAGCCTTCTTTCTTTTCACAAACTTTTGTTTGTTGACCCAGAAGTTTTTGTTGCTATGAGTGTTGTTTCAGTGTTCCATGCAGGTGACTTTCGGGTCTGTTCTACTGCAGTGCTGCTGTGATGGGGAGCTACTTTATAAACTAAATCCATTTCAGCAGGCTGTTGTGTTTTGTATGAGCAGCAATCTCTGCTGAAGCCGTTATCTCAACCACTCAGAAGCTGAATAAAGAATAGAGAAATGAAGTTTCCTCAGCACTGATGCATCCATGTACCCCCACTCTGGTTTGGGGGCTACTTTTAATCCTAAGGTCTTTTGCTTGTGTGACTAAATTTGGTAGTGACAGGTCAGCAGCTACCACCTTCTCCCTCAGGAGAATTCCTCAGGTTTCTGTTTTGCCTACAGAAGAGGCTCCTCTCAGACACCAGGTCCATCAGGCACGTGAGCCTGTGCTTCCTTTCCCCTCCAGGGCTCCTCTCTGCCTGCCACTCCAAAGCTGCCTCACCCCAGCCTTGCTCATCCCTGTTGTGTCTTCTCCTCAGGCCTCACACAACGTCTTCCACAACTCCTCAGCCCTCAAGTGGATCACCCTCCCCTCCCGGGCCACCACCTCGGCTGGCAGCATGTGGCTGGAGCGCCCTTTACCCCGTTGCCTGCTGGGGCTGGTGGCTGTGCACATTTTGGGCATTTGAAGCAGCTGTGTCTTGGTGTCCCCAGGAGCTGGGGACTGTCAACCTGGAGGAGAGTTGTGATCTCACGTGGTCAGTCCCTTGGCCGGGTCCAGGGAACCAGCCAAAACTGCACAGAAATCACCTGGCTTTGGGTGAATCACCTTTATCAAAGTCTTCGTCATAGGTGTGAAGAATGGAAAATTACTTAGAAAAAAGAAAGTATTTGAGATCACCTGGTGTCAGAAGATAATGGCACCAATACTAGAGTCTTGTGACAGTGTGTGGGAAGTGGTGCAGCTCCCGAGAGCAGAGATGCTCTGAAATTGAGGCCTTTCACAGGAAGGGACACACTTTCTTCCTTAAGGGGATTTTGATGTGGGTGTTTGTTTCTTTTTTTTCTTCAGTTTTTTTTTTATTCACAGGCTGTGAAGCACTGGTAATTGGTGGGGCATAGCTCCTTTTTAATCTTTGGGAACGTGGATGGAGATGAGACAGTGACTGGCTGGGGAGCTCCATCTGCAGCTGTTTCACCAAGCATCCCTGGTACTGATGGTCTTAGATCAGCCTTGTGAGTCCTCAGAGACTCCAGAAAAAAACACTGGTGCAGACAAGGCCACTGTGCCCCAAACAGCAGACACTGCAGTTTTTGAAGGCTGCCTTGCTTACTACATGTTGGCTTTTGCTAGTGAAAAATAGCAGGTTTAAACGTGCAAGATCAGCTGTGATTCTGGCCAACATATGATCATCATGCCAGCATGGGGCAGGAGACAATGATGGGAGTTTGGTAGTGTGGGGGAAAGGCTGGAACATCTATTTTGCTGGTTGATACAACGCAGAGTAACTGCATAGCAGGACTGCAGATTCCTCCAAGTAATGTGCAGACGGATACCTTTTTCACTATTCCATGTGGCCGGAGAAGCAGCAACTCTTACCCTGAGCAACTTGTACCCCAATTGAGTTCCCTCAATGGAATATACTTTAGGGCACTAAACATACTTTATGGCTGGTACTGTTGATACCACCTTGGTTTCGTAAAGTTTTCATTTCATAGTATTTCACTTTGGCAAATAAAAAGCTTAAAATATTTTTACATTCACTTTCACATTAACCTCAGAGTAGACCTTCCAAATCTGACATGCTGAAAATAAGTGACACTCATTTTGGATTAATTTTAAGGCACTCTTAAAAAGTATCACCTTCCCCCCTTCTGATAAGAGAACTTTGCAGTTAGTTTCAATGATCCATTTAAAATCTCATTCTGCTTTTGAGGTTCTTTTTGTAATCTAATTTAAATTTCTACTGCTTGGAAGACCTGCTAAGAATTCTTAATTGGTATATGGAACAGTAAATATAAAAACAAATGGCAAAGAATAGCACAAGAGAACAAAAGAGTTTGAATGCAATAGAAACAAGAAGTGACTTTGTTGCAACTGTTCTAGCAATGCAAACTTCTAACAGCATTGAAAGTCAATTCTCTTCCGTATCTTTTTATCCTCTTCTTCTACAGGATTTTTCTTTTCTGAATTATTTTTGGAATCATGGCTCTGCAAAATTTGATTTCCTCTCTTCTCCCCTCTATTCCTCTACCAACTTCCTTGAAACCAAGAAATTAATTTCTTTCTCTAATAATTGCAGTGTGGAATGGAGATTATATCATAGAAATTAGAGATGCAAATGGGCAAGTTAGGTCATTCAGCAGTGCATCTGCACTGTGTATTCATGATGACTCCCTATACTGTAACATGTTCTCTAGTGTTTTGTCCAATCCAATTTTGTAAATTGGGTTGACTTCTATTTAAATTGTGAGGCTGTTCCGTAATACAGAGAGATTACCAAGAGGAATGTCCTACATATGACCCAATTTAGGGATTTTATTTTCTTTTTAATCAAGCTTTTGCCATACAAGTTTTAAAAACTTCTTGCTAAAACCATATGGGAAAATATACAAAAACCATCTAAAATCACTGGAATGGTGATGCAGCTTGCCATCACTTTGAAGGAAAACTGAGGATTAATCTTGTCAATAAGTGCATGATGGGGACTGCTTCCACAGCAGTTCTTCCCACACAAGCACCCATTGCCCCAAATAGGAGCTGCTCAAGTGCAATAGCTGCAAAATCAATCCCCCTTTATGTAATATCCCTTGAATAACAAACTAAAAGTGTGGTGTATTATTAGTTTATCTACAGTCTGAAAGTCTCTCAGTTGTTTTTGCATTTGAAGTGAAGTGCAAAATTATTATATAACTGCCTGAGCAGAGATCCATTAATCTAACCCCAGAAATCTAAAGATTATTTGTCCTAGTTTATTTGGTGGAGAAGGAGATGGGAGGCACAATGTTATTTAAGCACCTCACTGTGCTTGAGTGATTTCAGTGTGAGCTGGCCATCTACACAGCTGCTTGGTGCCTTAGACCTTTGTAGCTCTTGGCCTGAATATTTGGCTTCCCATTCCCTGTTCTAAACGCAGTTTAGGAGATTTAATTCAGTAATTTATCATATGAGGCCTTAGAAAGAATAGATGAGACTTCAATATGGCTATTGTTTGGGATTAAAAAAAATTAATTAATTGGTCATTGTTATGTAGCTTAATATTACGTTTTTGTTTCATAAGATAAATGATAAGTGGGTACTGTTGGCACTTAGCTGCTCTGGAAATCAAGATGCTTTTTTTTCAGGTGCCTGAGGCTGTTCATGGTATTCCAGGCTGGAGCAGCAATGCAGTTTTAAAGTTATTTCCCCAATTGTCTCCACTTACAGGGCTCTGATTTAGTTTGCAAAGTGTTTTTGGTATGAGCTAACTAAATTTTGTTTCTTTTCAGAGAAACGAAACCAGAAGCTTTGCTCTGCTCGCACACCAAAACCACTTTGACAGCTGGTGATGGTCCAAGCCTGTAATGCAGCCCTTGAACAACTTGGAAATGCCTGAGGCAACACACACTCAGTTCAGGGGATTGGACTACACTTTACCCAAACTGCTCGAATTGGAAATAAAGGGGCCTCAATACCAACAGTTTTGATTGATTTACCTGTGCTTATAATGTCAAATTGGTGGCTAATGATAAACTTAGCCTGAGATTTTAGGAATATAGTGTTTGGCCCCTCTGCCTGGCAGTTTGGACCCTTGAGTGCATTAGTGACTCCCTACATACCTCTTCCAGTTCCACTGGAAAAATAAATCATCTTTCTCTCTGGCTTAATCACTTGGAAACTACATCATCTTGAATTAAAATTGCTTTTTCCTATTTACAAAACCAGGAATGGTTTCTAAGAGCTCTGCTCCTCCCACATCACTTTATTTGCCTCTTTTCCAGCTGGGTCCAGCATGATTCCAGTGCTGAGATAACAAAGCACCATCCACGGGGTGATGTGGGTGGAGGCACGTTGAGAGGGTGTAACTGCCCACCACACATTTAGATATCTTTTCACTGAATCAGGTGAAAAAGATAGTACTTAATGCCTTTAAGAAAGGGCTGCCTGTGTGACAAGTACAAATTATACTTCATGTTCCTGTAATTTGACCAGTCAACACCTGGTCTAAAACAAGTGATATACTGTTAAAAGAGAATTCCAAAGCCACATCTAACAACAGACGTATCATTTTCCCGATGAAATAAACAGGCAGTTAAACCCCCATCTGCACTCACCCCTCCCTAGAAACCAGAAAAGCTAAACACTCAAAACTTAACAAATAAGATTTTAAAAAATGAAGAAAATGTAGGCAATATCACGCTGGTTTATATTTACAGGTTTTTTATTATTATTACTAATGGCTGTAAAAATACATGTTCAAGTTTTGAATCATTACAGAAATAGAAACATTTTAAGATAAAACCTGGAAAATAAAATTTCAGCAGATATGATATCTATCAGAATATATTTTATCTTGGCTTGTAAATATAAGTAGTTCTTTAGTTTTGTGTATATAAATAAGAAAACTAAAGTGCTTAGGTGACATTGGTTTAATAACTTCTGCTGAGAATTATTCTTTGAATTCTGTTCACTGACAGGATTGAGTGTGGGTGCTCAGCAGATCAAACAAAAACAAAACAGTAAATAATTGTTCAAGAAAGCACTTTTGAATTTTGGCACTTGTAGTAATAATGGTTTGGCTCTCTATAATACATTATATAATTGAACCAACTTGGAGGGAAAACCAAACCACCTCAAAACCTGCTGAGAAAGAAGGATGTCTCTGTGCATCAGAAATATGTGGATAGAAAACAGTTCAAGAGAGAATGAGAACTTAAAACCAGGGCAAAGAGGGAAGGAGTCTGCAAGATTCAGTTGCCAAGGAATAAAGGAGTTTGGGAGCTGCTAGTGAGGGATGTGCAGCCTAGTTTACTTCAGGCAGTCAGCTGAGTAACCTCAAACCCCCTTTCTTTGCTGCTTGACCAAAATCAGCAAAGCTTGAACAAGTTTGGGACTGACTCCTACAGGCCCTCCAGCTCTGTGAGGGAAGGGACGTGTATCAGAACACCGAAAAATTAGTTGAGAGCATCTACCTACAACACTGTTTTTCAAAAAGTACCTGGGACTGTGCTTTACATCTGGTTAGGTGTTTATTTTGAGGCTGTCTTGACTGAGGAATGTCTTACACTGTGTTACTTAAGAAGTATCTGTCCCAAGAGGTGCTGGGCACGGGTCATTCCTCCTGATCTTGTTAGCGCTCTTACTGTGAATAAGGGTTTGTTTACACATAGAACTATTTCTGAACAATGCCGCATGTGGATGCAGTGGCCACACATGACATTAATCAAGAACAAGTAATCAGGAACAACTTCATGTGTAGACAAGCCCAAATTTAAAGTGGGGGTGGTCACAGAATGTTGTTCTCCATGAAAGTGACCTCAGAGCAGATGAGTAATTGCCTGTCATTTCCATGTGGATAATAACGCTTTTGGCAGGGAAAGAATAGACGTTTGAGAAGGATTTAATTTTTTATGACCAGGTACACACTCATACACCATAGTCAACAATCCCCAGTCCCATGAACACTGGAGTGTGGAGCACAAAAACGAGCATCCCTCGCTGTTGCTGCTGGTACGTGCAGCATGAGGCTTTCCACGTGTTAGTGACCCTTGTGAACCGGCGCTGGGCCGTGCTGGCCAAAGGCGTGAGTAAATGCTTTTATTCCTTTATCATAGGAAAGAGAAAGTGCAGAGAACCTAAGTCTTTGTCACTAAAGGTCTTGTATTGCTCAGGCCAAGCTTGGGTTAAATTTTCTTGTTTCCAACCAAACTGTTGCTAGTGCAAGACTGCTGACAAGTTCTTCTTGTGTGGGCAGCTTTTAAAGACCGAGATGGTTCAGCGTACCACAGGAAAACCTCTTCCTGTTGCCTCACAGGAGTTTCCTGAGCTGGGGCTGGTAGGAAGCAAGATTATTCTGGACATGGGCTGGTGTGTTCAGGGAATATTTACCCATATCTAAGCTGGCTCCCAAACTGGCTGTTACATTATTTGCATGCACCATTCTGTACCATTTTGTGAAGAGCCAATTGCCCAGGTTTAGCTTGCTCATGGTGTGACCAATGCTTCTTTGTCCTTTACTTCCCCCTGCTTTTTGGTTCTCGGACTCAGAAGTTGCTACACTGGTTCAGTGCTTGGTTTTGTTAATTGGACCCCAGTTCCACAATCCTGGGATGATGTACTCTTTCTCCTCAGAGTATTTTGTGGAATTCACTCCATGTATAAGCTCCCATGAAACAATAAGAAATCTCTTTAAAACCAGTGTGTCACATGTTAGGAGAGAGAAATTTTATTTTTTATTTTATTTTATGTTATTTTGGAGAATGCAAAATAGCAGGCAAGTGTTCAGACCGTATTTGCATTTGGTCTGATTTGGAGCCACGTATGAGCACACGTTTCCACTATCTGAGGCCAATAGAATATTTTTGAGCAAGTATGTCTTATTGAAGTTGTTCTTCCTCACTGGGAATTAGAGCCTGGGAAACTAACCTGCTAGTTAAGGTGGTCATATGAGAGACCCAGATTCACGTGCATGCTCCAAGAAATGTACGAAGTGAAACACTTATGCGGGGACAGATTGAGACTGATTCTTTTCAAAACCCTTGAATGGCTTTGACATTTGACCAGTTCCTGGAGAAACAGGAGAATGGGTTCAGGTTCCTTCAATGGATCAAGCAGAGAGGAGATTTCAGAATGTATTTCCCAATACACATGTATGTGCCCTAATCGTGACAGATGCGTGCCCTGACCCTGCTGCACCCTCCTAACTTCGCCCCTGAAATGCTGAATGTGAGATTTCCAGCAGGGAGTAGGCGTGAGGTAGGGCTGTGAGCAGCTTCACAGCCTAGCATGTACCTACCTGTTAATCTCCTGCTCTGCCCTCAAATACAAGCAGTGATTGAAAAGGATCTGTGGGTTGCAGTATTGCTGAAACGTTAACCTGAGGCACCTAAACTTGGAGTTAGGCACTCAATTAATTTGTAGATTTAGTTCATAAAATCTGAAGCGTTGTATAGCTTAATAATTGGTTTCTATAATAAGCACTTCATTTTGGCAATAAAAGTGTGTTTCATGTTTGTATCCATTTGGCATTTTTAATTACCCATTTTTCTACTATTCTTGTGAGGAAGGTCTTTCCAACCTAAATGATTCCATGATTCTGTGATATAATTTATATTGTAATGTCATGTAACTCAAATGCAATTCTAGGAATAGCATTTTTGGAACACTTTTCTTGTTACATTTTACTGGATCATTTTAAATTATAGTCAGCTGAGAGAGTGTGTGCAGTTTTTTTTTTGCAGATCACTTTTTATGCTGATTCTAGATGTCCAAAAAGCTGAAAAATCGCGACTTGGCATTTGTAACCTTTCTTTTCAGTAGATTTATGCTTTCAAAACCTTGTAATTAGGTCATGGTGAAATGCTCTTCATGGTGGCACACCTTAAGGGCCACCAAGAGCTGTGGCTGGAGCAGGATGTACATGTTTTATTGTGTCCCCTTTACAAGGGTGCCGCACTCCTGCTCTCTGACCGGTGCTGCCTTTGGATACATTTAGGTTTGTGAGATAAAGAGTTAGCTTTAAATCCCAAAGCCATAAATATGTTTTCCTTAGTTAACAAAAAGAACGTCTCCTCTGCATCTGTGATAATATGGAATTGGAGATACCTGTGAAGCTTGGTCTAACAGTGAGCTGAGGGGTTGGATACAGGGCACATCTGAGTCAGGAATCTATTACCATGGAATTTGCTTCCTCCATTTATTGCCAGAGCATGAATCTGTTGACCTTTAGGTCATGCTGTCTCTTCTACTACATCTTCTCTGAGAAAGAGAAATGAGAGTATTGAAGACATGTAAGACATGTTTCTTGCAAGACTTTTTTTGTTTTTTAATTTTTTTGAGAGTTGTAGTAGGAAGGTCTGTGTTTGGACATGAGTGCTGTTCATTAAGATGTAGTCTTAAATGGATGGGGTACAGATATTTTGAATATGCTTAAATAAATAAACAATACCGTAAAGGGACACAGCCTTTAAAAATGTCAGCTATCAAAAGTTACTGCAATTTTGTTCACTTAAATTCATGGAAGTGGCATTCAGATGACAGATACCCAAGGTTTTGCTGACCTTGTGAATATTTCTGAATAATCAGTCATTAAGTAATCATGAAATGTTCTTGAACAATGTAGTAATGTTTTCAGCACTTAACATACTTTCCTTTGAAAGCAGGAATCTTCTTGCTCCATCTATTCTGGGACACAAATTTGTCCTAATTTAAAGGGAACACTGTTCTTCATATTCCTTGTTTGCTTTTTCCTGTCACATCTCTTCTTAATGGGAGTTACAGCCTTCTGTTCAACTTTTGACTTTGCATATGTCTCTTAAAAACTATAATAAAACTTGAGGTTTACATCTTGACTGTAGAAGGGCTGAGTTGTGCCTGCAGGTGGAAAAGCATCATTCCCCTTGAAATAAACTCAAGTATATTTCCTGCAAAATTCTCTGTGGAAGGTGAACAAAGCATTATCATACCAATCTTTGCAGATAATCTGAGACAAAGAGGATTAATGAATAGTCGGGACACATTTAAAGAATCATTATTTAAATCTATTACTGCCACTTAGGAGTTTCTAGACTTCCAGTCCTATGTGCAATCCACTTGACTGTAATTCTGAAACTAAGGCACCCTAGGATGGTGGATAAATTACTCTGCCAAGAGGTTCCATGGAAGGTTGTTCAGATTCTCCACCTTAGTGTGCAGACAATCAGACTGGCGCTTGGACCCGCACACAGCTTTGCAGTTTATGGAAGCAAATCAGCAGTGCAGGAAGGGCTCTGGAGGCCAAGGCTGAAGGATGAGAGGGAATGTTTGGTCTACAGGGTAGCACTGTTGATGCTCAGCACACAGGAGGCATGGCAGGGTGAACATGAGGGGACATGGAGGAGGGAACATCAGGATGAGAGAGGATAGGGTGGGAGTGTAAGGGAAAGAAAATGTGAGGAGTATGAGAGAAAAAGCAGACTGTGATGGAAGGGGATTTTAGAGCTAAATTAAGAAAAGTGCATTAACTGATGTAATGTCTTATTGTTTGAAGAACGCCCATTACATATATCTATACATCTACATCATGACAATGCTACTTTGGAAGGTATTCCAGGAATTATTGATTGCTTCTACAACACAAACAAATAATTGTTAATTTGATTGTCTGAGCTTAACCAAGTTAGTGTTGTAGTTTGTGATAGATTGGAATCAGAGTTGCCAAAGCACAATGAATTAAACTGGTTCCTGAAAAAACAACAGTTTGCACTTGCTCCGATTGATATTAATATCAGATTTCAAAATTACTTATATTAAAACAGGATTGTGCTTTTACATGAGAGCCCTGATTTCCTGAGCATTAAATGTTCTATTAGATGCAATAGGCATCCATTTCATGGCTAAGAATGGAATATTTATGCCCATAATTTATCACTAAAACTCCAGTGTAAAATCTACCTATGGCCATGTGCTTTCTTATTCTGAACTACTAAAAGGGACCCTCCTTAAAATTTCCTTGTTAAAAGGTAAATTAACTTCACTAATATACTCTGAATTGTTAAAACTATTATGGAAGTTTTTAATTCACTGGTAAGATGCATGAGATCATTGAGCAAGGGAGAAATGAGAGCTTGAACATGCCAAACATGCCTATACGAGCTTATTTAGGATGGGCACATAACCAAATGTCAGAGATACAGATATGTATTTCTTTGTTGTTTCTTTCAGTTGCAGTAGCCTTAAGTGTTATATTCACTGTTGTGGATACCACATTTGAGAGGCGTAACAAAAATGTGGTTTTCAAGCTGACCCTTTTAAGGCAGAATAGCCTGAAGGAAATGCACCCATTCTGCTTCAAAGAAGATCTGTCTGTAGGAAGGAGGAATAATATGCATGCATAAGTAATTAATAATGATCTGAAGCTTTGATATTTTGTAAGGCCCAGAAAATTACATTTTTGCAGGATGTAATACATTGTTGGGTTAAAAACACATGGCTTAATTCCATATCCTGTGACAAAATTTCTGTTGAGATAAATAGGAACCAAGCTTGAATAGGGACAGAAGTATCAAAAGCACTGGTTTGAGTGCTGTGTGTGTCCTTTTATTACACCAATGAATACAGTTGTGGGTATCACTGCAATCCTTAATAGGATAATATGGATGAGAAAGATCTTCAATGCAGAGTATAATGAGGTGCTCAAATAGCCTGACTTTTCACTTAATTTAAAGAATTCATTCCCCTGAAAAGCTCAATTTCTACATACCTAATAGTACAACATGAAATTCAGAAGCTATATCTCATTGACTAGATTTTGTTTGAATACATTTTAAAACATCTGCTTTGACTTCATTAGATGTCTTTAATGTAGCCATTTGTAAAGTCCTTTTCTTGTATAATAGATTAACTTGCAGAGAGGAACCGGCTGATACAGCGATGTCTTTTGGCAGTGCTATTTTTAGAATCAGAGGGAGGTACAGTCAAATAAAACATGCTGCAATTAATAAGCTAGATATCAAGCACAGATCATTTTGAGGAAACTCCCTTTGTATTTTAACAATCTTCTGGTGCTTCCTGCCCGTCTTATAGCCACAGAGAATCCTACAGGCAATTTTTACCTGGTGAGAAAGTACCAGTGTGCTTATCCATTCATCTGTAATAGGTATATACATATATTTAGTTTTTAATTTTTTTTTCAGTTACAAAAGATGAAAACCCAATTATCAACTTTCACTGTTCATTTATCTCTCCTCTCACATATTTCAGCTGGACATAAGAACACTGAACTAACAGGTAACCACCCTACTATATGCCATGGCTACAGCAACACCACTCTGGTGCATTACACAACAGTAACAGATCAATGTTTGAAAACCTGGGGGAGTATGTTGTTCTGATGTGTTCTGGGGGGTTAAACTATGCAGGACTCAAATGGCCAGTTCAACAGACACATGGAAAGACTCAGTAGATTTAATAATAACCCCCAAAAGTTGTAGTAAAAGGAAAATTGCAATTCTGAGATCAAAGGAAATGGACGGAGCATGGTTTGGCTTTTGCTGAACTATTACCAGAGGGAAAAGATCTTCTTGATGGCAGTCTGATAGCAGGTTAGTTTAATTCTGTGCCTGAGATACTACTGGCAGAGTTTAGATGTTGCCATAATTGAAACATTCCACATTTAGAAATTTGAGTAGCAAGCTAATGGTGTTTGCAGTTGAAAACCTCTATGTACTTTTGTATGGATAAACTTTCTTTTATATGCAAATTGGGCACTGGTTATTTGGTATTGCCAGAATATGGTTATTGCCACAGAACAGCTTTTCACTGAACATCTCTGCCCTTTAGGAAAGAAAACATTCAAACCCTGACTGGAAGCTTGGATTGGCAAGATGAGGTTAGTTAACCTAATTTGGGAATCCATCCCCTTTGGTGCATTGATGGGTTGTCTGGTGAGACAGGCTGAAGAAAGGCTGAATCTATAAAAGCAACTTCCCTGCAGGTTGTCTACACTCAGTGTCTCTGTTCTTCCAGAGTGTTGTACAATCCCCTTACCTTTTCCCACAGATGCTTAGGGAAATTGGCTCCCACAGATGCTTAGGCAACTTGGCTGTGCATTCTCACTGAGTGATGGAGAAGAATGTACAAAACAGCTAATGGTGAAGGGGATGAGCTCCCACAAGTCCTTCTGATGCATTCCATGATGGCATTACCTCTGTCAATGCAGGTGCTTGAATGGTATGGCACATTCTCCAAGTATATGAGGCATTCTTGTTATTTCCAGTTACCATGTATTTTTAGCCACATTCAGACAGCACCTTTCATTAATAAACAGCGGACAGCTAAACAGGCATTCCCAAGGAACCAAACTTGTTACTACTGTCTTCTTCAATCCATTGTCAGCACACTGACTTTTTGTTTACTCCTATTGGAACCATTTGTTATCTAATTCTGTATACTTGCATCCTTCAAACAAGTTATCTATTCTAATGTTGTGTCTAGACAAAGACTTAGAGGTGTGATGTTAGCATGTGCAACCAACTTTAACCCATGTTAAACTTTAACCTGTTAGGACCTAGGCTCTCCATGATTCTTTAAGACAGTCTATTCAGCATTTTTCAAAGGTAATGTGTCCTGCCTAAAGCTTAAGAAAAATATAGTTTGACAAAAGCCCTAAGAAGACAGCAGTGTGCATCACTAGTCTCTTTGTGTAGCTGCTAGATTCCATCCAGCTCCCCCACCCTTCAAGTAGGCATAGTATTTTTTTGTAAAACAATGTGTCTTTGTTTTATTTATAAACCTGCCTATCACTCTTGCTTTTGTGGAAGACTCCACAGTTTTTTCTAGGCTCTGTTCACAATGAATTTTTAACTGATGTATTTGCAGTCGCATTTAATCTTCAGTGTGGACTTCTAGTTCTGCACTGAGCTAGACAGTTAGCCCTCAGAGTAAACTGTACCAATAATACCAGCTTTTTCACTAAGGTAGCACATCTACTTTAGGTAGTGCTGCAAGAGTTGTCCTACATAATACAAGTTGTGCTGAATTATGTGGTTGAAGTCAAATGTCCTGTGAAATATATGTTGAATTCAGTTCTTCCCAGGGCAGCCGTCAGAGTAAAGCAGATTTTCTGAATATAGAAATTACTTGTATATAATTTGTCTGATCTCTCATTTATTAGAACAGTTGATTGATGTGCAGAGTACTTCATTCTGAATCAAATAAAACATGTGCATAACTTTTCTCTCTAGGACTATCTTGAATTTCCATATTTAAAATCTGACAGCTGAAACATGAGGGATTTTTTATCAGTATATAACCACTGTACGACTACAGTAATGAAAAAAAGAGAGAGAGAAAAAAAGATTTTGATGTCTATTGATAACAGCCAAAGATTCATCTCCCCGTGTTGCCTTGATCTTTCTTATTGTCACAGTTTCAGTGGTTTGGGTTTTTTCTAACAGGTAAGGGAAAAATAGGAGACATTCTTTAATATTCTTATACACACCTTATGTGATAGCATGTGTTTCTTATTTGTGCTAACTTGTTTACTTGATCATTGAATATTGTCAGGTATCAACCATTTAAGACCAGTAGTATTCCAAGCATTAATTCATTTAGATTCATTTATGTCTTTATTGTTTGAGCCTGATGACAGCAGATGCTCTACCACCATCTTTATCTCTTATTCTCCAATAGACTTAGACCATATTTTAGGACATATTCATTACCTACTTATTTTAATGCTGGCCTTTGTAAAAATCTATTTCAGATCCTCAGACATTCTTATGTCCTCTATCAAGGTCTCTGCTAGTTCAGTTTTCAGTATTCCTACATCATATTATTTTGCACTGCCATGCCCTTTACACATTTTTTCTCAGAGATTCTTCTTCTACATGCCCTACATAACTCACTGAAATCAGTCTTCATTTCATTCTCTCGCCTCACTTCTGTAGCCTCCACTTTTTATAGGGAATTTTTTGTTAATATAATTTTAACCTCTCTGGTAAGCTGGTTTGTGTTCCTTGTATTCTTAACAACCAGGATAAACCTGCTCTGAGTGATACATAGAATCAAATTCAATATGTCCCCTCATATTTTTATTTTTCTACCATTGAAATAATGCAGTGTTGTTCCATTATCCTCAAAGCATTTTGAGATGTAGAGTAAGGTCTTTGCTTTTATTTCACATCTGAAGAGTTCTGTCTGGCCTGTTCAGCAGCCAGAGAGTGCTGGTGTTGCCAGCAGGTCCTCAAAATTCAGCATCCACAGCAGCTCTGCAGGATCACTTAAGTAGCCCCAGGCCACCTGCAGACCTGCAAGGTAGTTCTTTTCTCACAAATCAGTCAATTGGAAACACTGTCTTTTTGTAATCCATACTCTGATAAATAGTATTCTTAATGAGCATTGGATTTATTCATGTAGTTGATTTCATTAGGCAGCAGGACGATGAACAATCATTCTGCTTCATAAACGTAAGTTGCACTAGCCTAGTGTCACAACCTGGTGTGAGTTACATGCTCAGTGTTCTCGCAGACGTGCTTGGGGGAGGAAGTTGCAATTCAAATACAGACAAAAGAAATTTGACACCATTTTGACTTGGTGAGAGAAGCGTACAAGTGCCCTGTCACGGACTGGATGCTCTACTTTATCTTTTAGCAAAGAGATACCATTTCATCCATAATGCACACAAGCTGTTTCAAGTGATAAGGCAGAACAAGAGGCTTGTTAAAGGATGATCTGTTTTTGCAAAGGTGGGCATGTAGCTCTTGCCTCTGTATCGCTTGTAATTTCCCTGCCAATGTAACAGAATTGAGGTAGGAAAAACATTCCAGATCTTCATGTTATAAGATGGAGACCTTCAAGGGGTAATTATTTGAACATTCAAGAACTGGGCACTTTGTTTTGTGGCAGAGGCTTTTTCTTATGTGGGAAGTAAGTGTGAGCACATATGCTGGTTTTGCAGGTCTTTGTCTCTTGCCCGTAGGACCCTAGTATTCTTATAGAAGAGTGGGAGGACAGAGTGATCTGTGGAATAGAGCTTTATTTCCCCTCATGCTGCTGCCCTGAGTAACATAACATCAAGGAATCACTTTCTTTTAGAAAGAATGGATCAATTTAAAAAAAACCAATCCCCTTTCTGCACAAAATATGGTGGTGTGATCAGTCCAAGGTTATAGGTGCCGATACTATTTAATTACTCTTGCTGTCTGTAAAGTTCTAAGAACAGCTTTACATTCTTTCATTATCTTGAGACAGGTGGAAGCACTGTTCATTAAAAATTTAGCACTCTTCTCATTTATTCAGAATAGATTAAAATAGTTGTGCACTATGATAGGTTGTTGCATATGAAACTGGTGATGCTGTTACCCTTGAGCCAGACATGTGGCTCCTTCTTAAAAGGGTGCTGTAAATGCACACAGTTCTCTATCAATCACAGTAAAGGCACAGGATTTTTCAGAAGTGTCTATTAGTTTCAGGTGCGTCACTTCTGTGGTGCTTATCTTCATACAGCTTAAGAGGAGCCTGATTTTCAAAGAGCAGGTGTCCATCACTTTGTAAAAATCCAGTTATATTAAAGTGTCAGTCAACTGGAGGTATCCAGATGCACTAAGCCATTTTTTGAAGTCTTGTTCAAACCAGTGTCTTCTGCAAGACTTTGTAGTCTAATTCACCAAATACAATGTATAGAATAAAAACAAGATGAGGCTTGAGAAGAGAGAGACATCAAAGGGAACAGAATGAAAACACAGAATTTGTCATATCAGAGCAGACCGTTGATCTGAGAACTGTGTTCTGCTTCCAGCTGTGGCCAGTACCCTGTGATTATAAAAGAAGGGCCAAAAAATGTGATTCATAGCTTGCCATACAAAAATCCCCCCCAAGGTTTTTGCTTGTGTTGTTCACTGCAAACAGATTGGTTAAGTAAGAATGAGGTGGAACAAGGAGCCACAAGGAGCCACACATGCCACTTGATAGTTGATGAAGAAAGTGTATCTGTGTCTAACATACAGGCAAAAAGCTACAAGACTAGTTCATCTTTAAAAAAGATTATCCCTGTAATGCTGCCAAATTCAGTGCCCACATGGGTTATGTCTGCCTTGAACAGAAACTACTACGTTTGCAAGGTGAATTTCTTTGGAATTATTTATCTCAGTTTTTTCTGATTGCTCAGAAAACTTTGTGATATTTCATTCATTTCTCATTTGTGCAGGAACTGTTGCGTAACTTGGAAAACAGCTCACCAGCTGAGGCACTGCTTCCTCAAGATGCGGATGTAAAGTTGGGCACTGAAGGTCAACCTGTGTGTCATGCCCTTCTTATTTTTGCATCAGTTCAAACTTACATCTTCCTAATTACCACATTATAAGAAAGTCTGCACAGAATCATGGAACGGGCTAGGATAGAGGGGATCTTTGGAAGTCATCTGGTCAGCCCTCCCCTGCTCAAAGCAGTGCTAACATTTGGTAAAATTGCTCAGGATCTTGTCCAGGAAAACTTTGGATATTACCGAGGATGGAAGTCTCATGACCTCTTTGTGAGTCTATTCCTTTTTCTGTCTATTCTTCATATCTTTTTGTTTTGGTTTTTTTTTCCTTTTGTATGTAATTGCAGTCTCCCACAATGTAAGTTTTGAGGACTGCCTCTTGGCCTTCTGCTGTGCACTGCTGAGAAGAAGCTGTCTCTGTCTTCTCTCTGTCTCTTTTATCCACTTTAGGAAATTGAAAATAGAAACTAGACTCTCCTTTAGCCTTTTCTCTGGGTTAAACAAACCCAGTTTCCTCAAATTCTTGTCATATGTCATGTGCTTCACCAACGTGATGGGGCTTTTCAATTTGTAAGTATCTGTTTTGTCCTAGTGAGCCCCAAACAACACACAATGCTCCAGATGGGGTCCCTCAAGCGCTAAATTGACAGGAATAATTGCTTATTTATAACGTGGGTCATGATTGGTGTCCCTCTCATCCCTCTACATTAATACAAAGGTAAAGACAAAGAAGGAAGACAAGATTTTGGGACTACTAGAAGGGAGAAAAGAGATGCCGTGATGCTGTGCTTAATTTTTCCTTCTGGTTCTTTCAGTTTTGCTTTTTTTTTTCTGCGTAGTGACACAACTTCAAAAGGAGGGGCAGATGGTGCTGTTATTGATCCCAGCTATCAAAGAAATACCCTCCTGGGAGGGAGGCAAGAGATAGGGGTTTCAGCCAGTTCCAGCTTGGTGCTGTCACTTGTTAGGGAGGAATACGCTATCCATTCAGAGATGATTTAGTAAAAGTTGAATACTCCCACAGATGTCTTTTTGCATACAAAAATAATGTTGTTTGAATTTTGAGGCTTTTCTGTATTTGTAGACACTCTTCTTGCCCCTCTAACAACTAGAAAGTGTGTGCAACACCTCAGGCTGGACTTTTGTACCTTTAGATATACTTTGTTTGGGAAATGCAATGCTTCGGTGATTTAGACGTAGGAATTGCATTTCTAGTTTCTAAGTTCATTGCCCTTTAGACCAGGGGAAAGCTCTGTGCTCGAGAAGCAAGGTACATTCAGGACAAAATGAAAGCTGAGTCTGGCTGCTGGTGGGTTGCCTAGCCACATAAAGTCCCACTTAATTGTCAGAGTCCTCTTGTGGGGGTTTAGCCTCAAGAGTAAATTCTTAGAAGTATTTAGGCAACTAAGTGAACAGATAAGAACATAATGTGATTTAAGGAATTTTCCACCCTTCCATGCCTTGATTTCCTGTTTTTGACATGGACATATTCCCTTCTTGCAAGCGTGTTGTGGAGATGAAATTGCATATTCAAGTCTGCAGAGTTCTCAGACACTATGTTGTGTGCTGGACATGAAGTTATTTCACCAGGTACTATGATAGAGGGGCTTAATGCTCCTCCTATCTCAGTCCAGTCAATTCTCCGCTTTCCTTCCCCTGTTTGCCTTTTCCCTCCTGTTTTATTGTGATATAGCTCTGTTCTTTGAGAGGCATATGTTGACGAATACTGATGGGCGAGCAAGTGCTGTGGAGCAGGTACATACTCGTCAATTTCTTTTTTTCCATGACAGTTCTACAAAAAAATAACTGCAAAGCCATTCATGAAAAAAACCCAGGCATTCGGTATCACTGTGCAGAGTATAAATCACCAAAGAGGCAGTCTTATGTTTGACTTTATAATATGCAACAGAAGTGCCTTCTCATCATCAGATGTTGATGCTATGGCTGCCATTCCTAAGTTGTTCCCCCCACACCCCAAGCTGCTGCTAATAAATTACAAACACATTTGCTCTCATTAATCATTCTTTGGAATGGCAGAATAGTCTTTGCTGATTGAAAATAATTATTAGCTTCTCAAAAGGATTAAACAGCCTGTTTAGATTTTAATTTATATCACCATTTTGATGGAGTGATGTGGGGGTATGTACACAGCCTTTGTCTTAAAAGTAGTAATAATAATAATTAGTGCTGTGTAACAAAGAGTTTCAGAAGGACTTCAGACAAAGAGAGAAAGAAAAGGCAGGCAAGGTGAGCTGTGGAATAAATGTAGGACACAGAACTGAACATACGCTTGTGTTGGGCAAGAAGCCTCCTACTGTAGCAGAGCAGTGATAAACACAAAGGAAACTACAGCATTCTCTACATAGCAGTGGAGAGACTTGAAATTTCTGGCTAACATTACAATCTGAGCAGTGTAATTAATCTGGAATTGAAAGAATACCACAGATGTTTAAAATTATTTTTTTTCTACTGAGTCAGTATCCTGCACATTTACAAATTGTAGGTTGTGGATTAATAGCCTCTGAGGTTCATTACCCGATGGGCCTTGCTCCAAGCTTTGAATTTACACTCAGCAAACTGTATTTGGATTGAGACAATTTCCTGAAGTCAGGTCCCAAGGCTTTAAAATAAAGTGTGTTTGCTCTTAAGGAGTTCAGTGGGCACTGGGATGAGAGTGCTTGCAGAAGTGTCAGAGGTATTAATATATAAAAACAAAAAAAAAAACGTGCCAGGTAAAATTGTAAGATTTAGCACATGTATACTTTAGAATAGGATGCAACGTGGAGATTGCCAGATAGCATAACCCTATTAATGTCTTATACTCACAGAGTAACACTGCTAATATGATATTATATTTGCCTGCTGAAGGGCAGGACTTATTAACTGGATCTATGCTCTACATTAATTTGATTGTGCTCTCTTGGGACCTGAGTTGACATATCTGTGCAGTGCAATACACCTCTCTGTGGAGGGACTAACTAGTTAGGGTTCCTTACGTGATACAGGCAAGCCTTCTAAGAATCTGGGTGGTACAGAAAGGCTATGGGTCATATTTGGATAGGGTAAATTCCATCAGAGTCCCTGTGCGTGATATTTCCTATTGGTTCTCTATAAGCTTCTCTCATTTTAGTTCTTTAAGTCATTCCTTAGAGTCTGTCAGCTGCCCAGTTCTCTAGACATTGCACTTAGATATAAATGGGGCTGTTAAAATAAATCCCTCTGTGACTGTCATGTTTCATTCATCCTCAGCAGCACGTTTAAAGCGAGACCCCAAGTACTGGGAAGACAATAATGGATTTTCTTCACCTGGGGGGTGGGCCGTGGCAAACCAGTTTCTTCTCAGAAATATTTACATAGATTTTACAAAATTAAAGAGCCCCAGCAAGAAGGGTGGAGATGTCATCTCCTTGTTTGGAAATGTTGGTTGTGTAACAGCTGAATTAAACGTCTGAAGCAGAAAAGACTGCCACGGCTATTAAGTAGAGGAGAATCCAGAATTGTGCTTTTATGTGCTGCTGTGTACTGATGTGGACTCCTGAGAGAGAGCTTGAAGTACAGTGCCTTTATCAATTCTTTTGTGACCAAATAATGAATGGTTGGTCACTCTTTAGATGGTTGTGCATCTACTCAACAGCACCTTGTTGACTTTAGCAGAGGAAGAAGGGGATGTTTTAAGCATTGAATGTTCAAATGGTGCCTTAAATGTTGGGCTTGGAAACCTAAAGAGTCATGCAGGTGTCTTGTGAATCTAACTATGGTCAGGCCCAGGATTCATTTTGTGATGGTAATCTCTGAATATGACTTTTTTCAACTAAAAGAGAAATTGTACATGGATGCACTGAAGTAGTGTGTCTTTTGTTCCCTGTCACAATTTGTACCAAGAATCACAATACAAAGGCTTATCTGGAATTATGGTTGGATAAATGGTTTTGTGACACGGGTCAAGGAACCCTTGACTTAATTATTTAACTAGCCTCTGGAGCATTATTCTCTGACTGTACAATGGGAATCTGAATTTCTCTAGCACTTTGCTATGCTTAATTAGTGTGCAAGGTCTTCTGGCAGGTGTAATATCTTAAAATATATGTAAGCAGTTTAAGGACCTGTGCACTGAGATCCCCATTTCCACTGAGTGCTGCAGTGAAACAGGTAACAGGATGGGCCGTGTGACAGGGTGCACGGCACAGGGTGCTCTCAACCATAAAGTTAAAGACAGTGTGTACTCCAGACAGCTTGCAACCTAAATACTGGTGATTTATTTTAGCAGCTGTTTACATAATTCTTATATCAGTGTGAAAATTGTCTATGAAAATATTTAAAAGTAAATGCCATTTATTCTTCCAAAGTTCAGTATCCAGTTCCTAAACATGGAGCTCCAGATGGAGGTTTATTTACTAGAAGTGTGTCTGTAACATTATGTGTGGCAGTATATTCTCTTCCTTCCCATTTTACACGGTGTTCTTATTCCTATGTGCAGGTTCCATTTTGAACCTACTCCAAAGCAAACATTTTATTTCTCATTCACCTTGGAGGACATTCCTGAGAACTGTATATACTGAAATAGGTTAACAACTCTATTGTTTTTTTTTTTTCACAGATCACCTTAATAAATATTGCATTGATTCTTCAGTATATTAGTTACTACTGTTGTGTCCTTAATTCAGACTTTTCCATGTGCAGATGTTGTTTAAATGCGCAGAGATCAAGAGGATAGAGTAGGTCAGATGTGTTTGTATTTGGCATGCAAAGATCATTTGATTTTATGAGGTGAAGGAACTTATCTAACCTTATAACTAACAGTTACTGCTTGATTTGCATAATGAGTTGATGGCAAAGCTTTCCTTGTCAACAATAAAAAGCAATATTGGATTCAAATTTACAAAGTTATAGAGAACGATAAATGAAAATATACTGGGAATTAAGGCAACAAAATATCTGTCTGTCTTCCACATGTTGGCCTAATTTCTACTTTCTCTGGATTCAGATCTCCTGTGCAAGTGACTTCATGCAACCAGATGGGAAAGCATTTTCCTCACCTCCCATGTGTGCAGGGAAGATCCGCTCTCCAGTGAAAACCATGATCCCTTGACGGCACAGCCATCTGATGTGTAGGTGGGAGGACACTTGACTGTGTCTCTTCCGACACAACCAGCATCATGTAGAATGGGAAGGAAGGTGCAGGAGATACAGATTTGCTGCTACACACTTCCACTATGGGTCAAGGACTTTCTGAACTTTATGCCACAAAACTTTTTTGTAAGTTGAATTTGGTTGTGTGTTAGCTGCCCTTGGTATGCTCCTGTATGCTAGCACCCTGATACATATTTCTACACACAGGTCTCAAAATTAGATAGTGCATGTTGTATTATTTTAATGACAGATCTTTGGTTATGAACAATTCTACTATTACAAAGCAGAAACACAAAGGATGAAGAAAATAAGGGAATGAAAAATAGTAACCTAGAAGGGTAACTTTTTATAAAAACATTGGCATGATTTATTAAAATACGGGATTTTAGAGAACAAAATATATTTACATCTCCTAAAGACATTGAAAAAATGAGAATAGACAAGGGAGCATTGAACATTCTTTTTTTATGCACTTTATTATCTTGGGCTATCAGATCTTATTATCAGCAGTTTTTATATAATTTAGACCTGATCCAGTATCTGCTTACCAGTAAAGACTATTCTTTGTATAGGGAAAATAGGATTTTATCCTTTTGTTTGTTGATTTTGACTGCTCATTAGAGTTCACTTCTGTTTGAGCTC
This sequence comes from Atrichornis clamosus, assembly GCA_013400975.1. Lineage (NCBI taxonomy): Eukaryota > Metazoa > Chordata > Aves > Passeriformes > Menuridae > Atrichornis > Atrichornis clamosus. The sequence continues at coordinate 557,578 of WBMZ01009796.1, read as the reverse complement.
TTAACAATATGTCACTATATCTTGAGAGTCTCCCTGGATTATTGCTTGATAACTGGGAGACTGTGTAATAGAACAAATTATTTTAAAAAGGTTATAGGGTATAACAGAAAGCTGCTCTATAATTTGTTGTAATTGTTAGTTTGACTCACTTGTCTATCCTAAACAAGTTTTGCTGTGTTATTGCAATTACTGTACGTCAAAAAATAGTAAAAGAAAAATATCACATCAGCTTCTATTTCAAGAGAGTTATTAACAGGAGAACCTGAACTTAGCTGCAGCATTAACTTACAATATCTGGCTCTGCCTTTTTAAATCCAATAAAAGTCAACTAAATTGTGTGGATGAAACTGAAGTGTATTTAAATTGTTTTGTTTTGCTCAGTGCTAGGATAGAATGTGAAACTAAATATGTTCATCCAAAGATAACTGAAGTTCCTGCTCCTGTTTAGATTTCATCGTCTGTTAGAAATCTCCTAGGTGATTAAACTAATGCACTGTAAAAGAATGAATCAGTCCTGCAGAGCTCTTCTCTATACTGAGAATAACTTGCTCGGTTAAGTCCAGTTGGGGTTTTACTAAATTAAAATCCTGGGAATTTTTGTACATAATATATTTTATCTGTGAAAGCTGAGTAAAATTTTATATCTGACTCTCAAACTAAATTCCTATGGTAATTAATAAAGAAGATTTGAATACATTTCTGGTAGAGTCATCTTTGACCAATTTAATAACTTGATTTTCTTAACAGAGGAAAATCCTTATCTCTCAAGGCTTCTAGTAACACTGGGATACACCATGAAATTGTTAAGAGAATCAGAGAGTCTTTTCTTTGTTGTGAGAAGATGAATTCAGATTGGAAAGTTGTCATTTACTGACTCAGGTGGAATACATTCTTAGTAATTATTTAATATTTATATTTCAGTTCCTGTGTAGGTGCCAGTATATCCCTGAAACTCTTTATCAGAAGCATCAAGTAGGCTGCTTCCCTAGGCAAAGCCGACTCATTTTAACTATTCACTTATTTAGTCATAAACATGAATACTGGTTTTTTGCACGTTAGCAAAGATAGGTAAAAAATTAATCAGATGTATATTCTTCTGGCATGTATACACACACACTTGCCTTTTTTTAGTAGATTTATTAAATGTTACTAATCCCCACCCCCTCTTGGCCTATTTTTTGTGACTGGTATGGCAAAGAGGAATGACAAGAGCTAAAAAAGATAAGGAAATGATCTTATCAGTCAGCTCAGAGATGGCATTTCCTGAGTGGCATTTTGCAATTGTTGCATGGAATAAAAGTGCAGATATATAATAAATTTATGCTTTTCTGTGGGTTTGTCTTTTACCTCCTGATCTTCAGCTGCAACTTACTCTTATCCACTTCACTCATGGAGCTGTGGATAAAGACTACAATAAATTAATTAAAATTAAATAAATGCTTCCTTTTGTTATATGACATAGCATTTATGTGTGCATTCACTGTCTATTTCTAATACAGTTTTTTTTTTTTATTGTAATGAACAGAAATAATTATCTCAGATTTTTTTTGTAATATAGTACGTGCTTTTCCAGTTTTTAAAGTTTTCTTTTAAAATTCCAGGTAAGCATCTTAATGCTATACCCAGTAAGTATCTGCATGAGGTGCACACCTCTGTAGATTGCTAAATCAATGATGAATCTGACTAGAGTTGACTGAATTGTGAAAAAACACCCAACCCACAACCAAACATATGCACTCATTTGAATTCAAGAGGAAATTTTAATTCAGTCATGTTTGCTGCCCTTTTACACTTTCTGTTTGTGAACACTTTAGAACTTGATTCTGGATGCTGAGAATAAATCCAGGAGCATTTACGACTGAAGATTTTATGAAAACAAATGTGTAGCATAGTAGTAACAGGGTGAGATTCCTTTGGTCCTTTCTTAATAAAGCTTGGGATGGCATTGTGGAATAAAGTTTGTCTTTATAAAGAGCTGGCTGATGTGTAACTTGATTTAGAAGAGGGCCTTTCATGGTAAAATTAGTAGTCTTACACCATCTGGGCTTTACTACCATACTTAGGAAGTAAAGCTGACAGTTTTTCATAGGAATGTTTCATAGGAATTTGAATTACTTGAAATGACCAATATTTTCAGAAAAGGATTTCTTGTGCAATAGCACTTGGCAGAATGGAAAAGCGGATTGCACAGTCTGGAGAAAGGAGTTGACAGCAGCTCAGCATACAGTGCTTTCCTTAATTATTTTGGAATGGTACGTTTAGTTGGCTTTTGACCTGGTGTCTTAAATCAACAGTAAAGGTCAGACTGATAAATAAGACATATTTGATGCACTGGTAATTAAGAAGGTATTCTCATTCAGGGCAGTAACTTAGAGGAAATGACTGCAAACAGACAGATACAAACAGAGGGGAGAGTCTTTCCAAAGCTACTCCAACAACCTTTGAGCTCTGCTTCTACAGAGTACACTACTTTGCCCGATGTGGAGGGAAGGCTGGTTTAGTTCTCTCTCCTGCTTTGTTTTCAGTGTAGAGTCACTGCAATAATCTCTGTTCAAAAGATGTTAGGGACATGGCAGAAATTGCTGCAAGTGAGAAGGATTACCTGCACAATTTCTATGTATGTGTTCTATTTCCCTGACAAACGTTGACCCAAACAGGACAGCACTGGTAGCTGATAGATTTAAGTTGGGGCAGATCCTGAAGGAAAGAGTTCCTTTCAAGAGATGGGGTTTTGACAACTGACAAGTGAAGATATTTAATCTTTAATGGAACAGAGACTTGGAAGTTCTTTCTATCCATCTGGGAAGGTGAATATCTAAACTGCTGAAGAGTCCAAAGCTAGCAAAGCAATGGGTTAAGGATAGCATCACGCTGGATGGAGCATAAATACGCATGTTAACTAATTTAAGAGTAAAATAGATGCTAACTAAAGTACACATTCTCTTACTTAAGTTGGCAATCATATTAGAAGATAGCAATATTGTACTTCTAGTCATAAAAATCCCTCATAATAACCTGGAGAATTACAGACCAGTAAGACTTTCTTCTGTTCTTGGCAACTTAGCTGATAGGAAGATTTAAAATACAGTTCTAAAAAAATCTCAGAAACACAGAGTTTGATGACATGGTAGGGAAAAAATGGAACAAATTTTGTAAAGGTTTATTTCACCTCACTAATTCCTTAAATGTATAAATGATACAGTAGATGAATGAAAACCAGTTGATAAAGTATATTTGTGCACATAACCACTGATATTTCTTGAAGTGACAGCTAAGGAAACAAAAGGATATAATTTCTCTAGAAAGGTGGTGAGAGGAGATAGAAGTCTGAGATTCAAGTATTCCCTCTGAATCAGTGCAGAAGATAGATTTGATCTTACATTCTCTGCATTCAAAATAACTGTTTAAATCGGAGGATTTCTGAGATCCCAAGGAGTGAATTTTTTGTTCCCTTTGTTCTGATAGGATTTACAGTGCCTGGCAGAATGCCTGCTTCAGCTGAATTGATGCCTAAACCCCACCCATTTCCTCTGTTTCACTGCTTAGCGGTGTCACATTCAGCCAGCTTTGGGAATCTCTTTAGCTGCATATTAATTGCAGGCAAGTATGCCATTAGGCATCAGGGCATGTCTGAGTTAGGCGTAGTAACACTTCAGTATCTTTGATGTTCTGAGCAAAGTAATACTCTGAGAAAGTAACATCCTGTGTAGATAAAAGAGTACAAAGCAGGAAAAAAAAAAAAAAGAGTTCATTTTCCTCAGGGGAAAACAATAACCTTTGGAGAATCTCAGGTTCCAGCATACGGGTGGAAGTTGGTCTATTTATTAATCATTTGGAAAATGGAAGACCAATGATGTACTAAATTATAAATATGCTCCAAATTCATTTAATTAAGATTGAAGAAATGTGGACAAACTTCAGGAAGAACTAACAAAGCTGGCAGCAAAGATGCCACAATGGCAGGATAAAATCAGTGTTGATTTAAAAGCAGTGATCCCTAAATCATTTTATACCAAAGGACTGTTGTCACACCTTCAGTTTTGTCATGGATGGCTTTTAAAAATGTGAGTGAAATGAAGACAGTATTTCAAATGAGTATTGAAGTGTGGATGATAGAATCAGAAAAATTCAGAATAAATTCAAGAATTGAATGAGTACTAGTAAAGACATGCACTTTTTTCTCATCAGATTTTTAATGTATGAACTATAGTACTGCTTGATATGCTCCCGTGGACAGTCCACAACCCAGTTTTCATGGCTTAGCAGAACTCCATGGAAACCACAAGAATTTGATTTGGGATGTCTTGGCCTAAGAAAGCACTAAATATTGAAAGGTACAATTTTAAGTGTTTTTACAACTTAATGATTTCAAAACTCAGTACCTTGAGAAATTTCTTGGAGAGGTGAAGGCTTTTGTGTAATAAGTGCAAGTGTTCCCATATTAGGCTTTTTTTTTTTTTAAATGATCTGTTACAGATCCCAGCAGTTATCCATGGAGATCCAGGAATACATAGATGATAGGAACAAAAAGAAAAGCCCACCAGTTCAATTACTGATTTTTAAAGGAGCCTGTAGTTGAAAACACTGATGATTAGAACAACTGTGTGCTAAAGTGTATTTTGCATTTCATGCCATAATTATTTTTAGCATCACTACTTTATGTTTTTAAATTTGAACACAAGCCCTTTGTTTTCACTGAAGTTGGAAAGGAAGACATTCTGGAGTAATTAGAACACTACTGCTCTTTTCAGATTTAGTGTTCCCTTTATTCTTACTGTTAAAAAAATCAAACTAATGGACTTCAGAGCCCTGGTGGGTGCCTGGGCTGGGAGAAGCAGCAGGGAAGCAATACACTTAATGTGGCGAAAGGTGAGATAGCAAACTTTTATGTACCCGGGGTACCATGTATTAATCTCCTGATAACTGCTTTCACATTTGAACCTTCTGTCTCTTATGTGAGATCCAGCAATCTTTGCTTTTTTCTGTTCTGGGAGCAATTTTCTGAATCATTAATTTTCAGTGGCCAGGCTTCAATTAGCTTAATCAGGCATTGATTAGATTTCTCAAGTCCCTGGCATTTATTTTCCACCTTGCCTATATGGTTCCTTGACTCCATTACCTGATTGTTCACTTACGGCATATAAGGTTGATTCCTCTCCATTAACATTCCCTGATGAGAGGTCTCCTTAGCCATCCAGCTAGCCACTTTCATTAGTGATGGTGGCAATTCATGGTGAAGGCCAGTTACTACTGCCCTTGCAAAACAGGATATTTTCTTCTAAGTTGTGCTACTATATCAGCAATTTACTCTTAGATGAAGATACTGCTTATGAATACTTCTGACCCAAAGGAAAAATACTTTATTTGGAATACTCTGTTTAAGTGTTGTGAAGTTGTAGAAAATGAGTGAAGTAAACCACTATTTTTTTCAAAGCATACTTAATGCACGTCTAGTGGGTTTTTTACTCCTGCTTTTTTTAATGTCTCGTCTGATGTATTAAAAGACATTTCCATAGCCAGTACTCCTGATTTCTGAGGGAGTTTGACACAGTTTTATAACCAAGGCTGGTGTGAGGCACACGCAGGCTCCACGTCCCCGTAGACAGACCCATGCTCTGTCCCTAGATACCAGTAGCTCAGCAGTAACAGCCGGTGTGCAGGCTCATTCCTCATGACACGTGGTTAGGGGAGGTGTGAGCACGCAGCAGGACAGGTGAAGGCGGGGCTGGAAGTGAGGGGTTGGACAGAGCTGGAAAATGGAACTTCAGATGCGGGTGAATTTTTCTAGGTTGAAAAACACTTTCTTCTCTCTAAATTCTACTGAGATTCTCACACTGTCCGTGGTCAGATCTGTTCACTATGTTTTGTTTTTGCAAATTATATCTTCTAAAGGCACAGACCTCTGTCTGAAATTCTCTTTTTAAGTCATGTGTCTACATGAGCTTGAACTAGACAGACCTGAATGTAAGTTAGCTTGTGCTAAAATCAATAGCAGGGAAGTTCTGATAGCACAGTTTCAATTTCAAGAACTTTGTGTAATATACACTAATTAAAAACTCTAATATAAAGTTTTTTAACAATAAAATATGATTTTGAATTAAAAAATATGGAATCAGATCTTTGAGCATTTTTTTGCTCTAGGTTATTTGAGTTGGGAGAGTTGCCAACATTTCCTTTTCTTTGTAACCAAACTGAAGTTGCTTAACTTCAGTTTTGATGAGTCAACATTTATGAAAAAAAAAATGACATTTTACCAGGAAGCTTCTAACCCACTCTGATCTTCACATGCTTACATAATTAAATATATGATTTGTCTTATCACAGTCCTAGGACATATAGGTGCTTTCAAATTTAAACAATAAAGCATAAAAGGGTCATCTCAAGGTTTAACATTTGGGTTTTTAGAGATTGTTCTCAGAAATATTTTGAGCTTCAGCTTTTGGTCAAAAATGTTAGCAGAAAAAATTGTAAAAAGCAATTAACTTCTTAACAGTGAGTTGAAACAGTGATTAGATTCAGTGAGAGACTGTTCTGAAGTTAATTTCCTCTTTTTGTACTCTTTGTTTTAAAGATTCATTGTGATTTGCTGGATTTTTAGACAGAGAGAGAGAGTTCTCTTATTTTTCTTATTCACATTGTTGTTTATGCTCCATGTCCTTATTATGCCCCCAAAACTGTAGCCACTTATTTGAGAAATATAAAATGTGGGGTGTTTAACAGGTTTTCTGTCTTGAAATTATTCTAAATTATATTTTAGGACATTGCAATCTCAGATATATGAGAAATATTATTTGGCTTTCTTAAAACATCCCCCCCTCCCCATTCTGAATCTTCCCCTCCCTTTTGAATCAGAGGTCCCCTTCAGCAATGAAATTTTCATATGTCTAAAGCTGTCTTTCTGTAGAAAATACTGTCTTCTGTGATGAAAAAACCCTTTGAAAATATCTGACAGTTCATCTCTGCAATTAGTAATTTTCAATTACTACATTCAGAATGGCAAGGAGCATTAACATATAACTATCTCAGAAATCACATCCAGTGTCATCACTCCTTCAGTTTTGGTCATTAGCTGTCTCTGAGGTTTTTGGGCTTATTGGGACCATTTGGGGGGCACCATCAGTTTGGACCTTTATCTTTTCAGACTAGTGAAAGCCAATGCTGATTCACTGCATTACTTAGGCAGTTAATAATACTCTGTGAAGGACTGCTACGAAGAGGTATTTTGTCCACTGCCGGGGTAATGATGTGGGGCTCATGTTGCTCCAGAATCGACGGCACAACTGTGACAATCTTGCCAGCTGTCCAAGCATGTTTCACGTTCAGTTTTGTAGCTGGAGGTTATTGATAGAGCATGGGTAAACGGTGTGTTCAGCAGAGATTCTTTCAGATGTAGCTTTACAGAGTTCACCCAGCTGAACCACCCTAGCACAAAGCAAATGTGAAAATGGTTGCCCTGAGGTGCTTTTTCTTCCTCCTGGGGAGGTCCCCAAGGACACTGTTGGGTGCTATACTTCTGTGCACTTTCTACAAGGGTGTTTTAAGAATCTGTTTAGAAATCCCTCAACTCCAACATATGCATCAAATGAGGTGCTTGGTGAAGGGAGATGTTACAGTCTCTGGAGGACAGTGTTGTTAGACGCCTTGCTTAGTTCTGGCTAGTCAGAAAACTGCTGTGGCATATGTCCCCTCATTTGTGTTTTTCCTGCTAATAAGGCATACAGGCCTTTATTTCAGATCCTCATCTTGCAACACCTTTTTACCTTCTGAGTGGTCCGTGGAAATCTTCCTCCAACAAGCAATACAGCTTGAGTTCTCAAAACTGAGCTTAGCACGGCTGCTTGATTTATTGAAGTGGGTTCTTAAGGAAGTCCTGTGACATCCTGTTACTGAAAGCTCAAAGCTTCTGACTAAAGATGAAGTTATTTGTTTTAATTAGGGCTTCTCTGGATAAAAGGAGTAAAGTAATAACATTCTCATAAAAGTTCAGTTCCATTTTTCATGAAAGGTTTCTTTCCAATGAAATTTTCTTGGAGGCAGGGATTAGATCTATGTAAATTTAGGTGCTTAACTAAATTGCCAAAGACCAAAGATTAGTTTTTTTAGATTCTCTCTGCAGTCAAGGGAGAGAGATGGGCAAATATAGAAGGATTTTAAGTCTGCTTTATGAGGGCTGGGTTGCACACTGAAGCAATTTGTCTTTCTCCATTGACTGTAGACGACAGATACAAGAGCTGCATAATTTTGAAGCTTGTGAAAATAAGCTTAGGTGAAGTACAGAAATGCAGAGGGCAGAATCTGGCCCTAAGCATCTTTACTGCAATGTGAATGAGTTGGCTAGACCTCCAATGGTCCCATATGGTCTGCCTCAGGGAATGGACCTGACTTAGGTAGGGGGTAGTGACGGAAGAAGCAATGTGAGCCATCCTCGCCTCAAAGTTGTATGTTGCAAAAATGACCCAGGAAATATTTACTGCTATTAAGCAAACCTGCTTTCTCTAGAGAGACAGCTGTGGCTGAAAGGCTCCATCTAAATCGAAAGGGTTAGTTGTAGAGAATTTTATTCCTTAATGTAATTTCTTTCAAGAGAGAAAGAACAAAAGCCAAGAGCTGGTCAAGCCCCTAATATCTCCTTATCCCTAAACATTTTGAAGTAGCTTAAACACAAAATTTATGGCTGAGATTCAGTGCTGTATAAAACAAGAGGTTTACGGTGTTAGTGCTCCATATGCATTAGTTCTTATTTTGTCTTTAAAAAAATAACATGCCAATAACATGTTGTGATAACAATACATGTGAGTATCGTAACTATGAGCATTAATGCTCTGAAATAGGAATTACTGCATACCTTATTAACTGCTTCAGCTTAAGTTATGATTAGACATAAAAAGCCATATATCCTTTCCAGAAATTAAAATAAATGTGGTACATTTTGTGCAGGATCTAAATGGAAAAATAATTATCAGTTTTAGACAGTGAAGGGTGCAGTTGTATATTTATTGCATACATACATAAAGACAATTAATTATATCATGATAGGTGTTTTTGACAGTGTGAATTTGGGACAGCCACATTATTAATGATTAAAATATAGAGGCTCATCCCTTGCCGGTATGAATAGTACCCGATACCATTGCCCTTTGTACATGAAATATGATGCATGCATGAAATATGATGCCAACAAAAAAATATTTTCAAAGCAGTTATATTAAAAAAATTGGAAAAAAGATTTTACTTTCTTCTTGTAAACTCTGGTACTTTCCACTTATATATCTACCCAAAGCCTTTGAGGCAGCCATAAAAAATAACTTTAAAATATTGTGAGTTTGAAATCTGATATTTCAAGAAGTTTTAAGAGCTGGATGCAATCACAAGGACCTCTTGGGAAAGAAAGGGTTTCTCCTTTCAGTTACCTTTACTACTTTACAAGACTGGAAAAATCTCAGGCTCTAAGTTATGATTTTTATTAATACACAGTTTCTCTGGTATAGAGAAATATATTGTCCGCCTTTGTCCTTAGAAGTAATTTGTGGAGGCAGAAAATCAAAGATTTTTGGACTTCTTATTACTCTAAAATATTAAAATAAGTCCCAGAGAGCAGGATTAATGTTCAGAGGTCAAAGATGCTTGATAAAGGTAATTTTTTTACACAGTTAATTTCTCACGTGGCTTTTACCGAATGTGCTATTTTGCCATGTCACTCTACAATGACAGCTGGGTAGATTTATTGGATGGTGAGTGTAGGAATTTCTGCAGATGGAAGAAACATTTTTCCTGGTGGATTGATTTAAAAAGAAAATGGTTTGTCAGTGTGCAAATGCATCTGGAGGAAAAAGGGAAAAGCAATGAATTAGAGGTCAGTCAGGATAATCATAAGTGAATCACACAAATGTGTGTGTGTGCTCAGGCTGTGTAGACCTGACTGAGTATTCATTGTTCTCATGAATATTACGCTGGACTGGGATTTTCCTGAAGAATATTGGAAAATATTGATTCAGTGAAACCAAATCTTTTTGTAGACACATGCATAGTTTCACCTGGATTTGGTTGGGAATGTTTTCAGCTATTAGGAGAGAATTAGGGTGGCAGGGGTTCACCAGCCTTGTCACTGGAGTAATGCACTGGCTGAGGCACCTGGCATGGACGTGGGCAAGAGAGTGCAAAGCTACCCTGTGGGCCCACCTCCCTGGAGGAGGTGACCTCTCGCCTGTGCCTGGGGTAGTGCCTTTCCCCACCCTGCTGGCACTGCACGAGGAGGCTGTGCTCAGTGTGAGTTTTATGAAAAGGACCGTTTTTAACATATTTATGTGGGGCATTTGTTTGGGGTTTTTTGTGGATTTTGTGTTTGTTTGTTTGTTTTGTAATCTGGATAGATATTCTTGACTCTGAAATTTCAGAGAGAGAAAATTCAAATTTTTTGCAAGCAATCCTTGAATCCCCATATTTGCTTTTAGTCTCATTGCATACTTTAGCTCCTTCACTTAACATAGTACTATTTAATAAGTAAATCCCTACCTATATTCCTCTGAGTGCGCTCCTTCTTCCTTTTGATTCCTCCTTTTCTTTCCTCGCACCTCTGTATGCTGCCATAGACCCCCTGAACCTGAGGTAGCCTCCTTTTCCAATACTCCTGTTTTCCCTAAAACTGCCGATCCAAACACTCCTTACCACAGTCTTGCCTTCTTTTTGTTTTACCTCACTTGCAATTATTCCTTCACACAGCTCTTCTGTGTTGTACAGATGAGTTCCCGTTTTGTAGCTGGGTCTTATCCCTTACGTTTTTCTTTCAGAGGTGTTCTTTTAAGAAATCCATAAATTTTTAAAGGTTTAAAGGCCAAACTTGAGAGGAAGATCTGTTACGGGTGCAAAGGACTTTGCTATTCTTTCCTTTACCCCAATTTTTTCTTCTTAAAATACTTTTTTTCCATTTGCAGCTTTGTTCCATGAATAGCAGTCCCCTGAGGCGTGTTTATCCAGTCACCCCTATTCTTACACATTTGGGGTGCAACTAAATGGACTCCAGACACCATCAGCTTCTGCTGTTGGGTAAAAAAGTCTGAGTAATGTTATTTTGATAAAAACCAAAGCACCCTCCCCCCTCCCCCCAAGGGATTCTGCATTTATTTTATGCTTTTAAATTGAACAGAAAGGAGCCATCATTGCCTTTAGCATCTCCTCCTTCCAGCTGGTCTTTGGAAGAGTGGAAAAGGTGGGGTGTACTGTTGGAGCACCCCTTTTTTTGCGTTACCCGTTCCTTGTGCCTCTGTTCCTCTCCAGGCACAGAGAGGCACACAGGCAAAACACAATCTATCTGCAACCCGGTTACCACTGCGAGCAACTACAGCTTTTTGTTTAACTGTATAATTGCTCTCGGTGGGTTTTCTTTTCCCCATCTCCATTTGTTTTCTTAATAACTAAGACCAGTACATTTAAATGGTCTTTTTCATTTAAAATTTTTTTTAAATTTTATTTTTAACAAGCATACGGGATGTAACAAGATATGCAGCTAAAAACATTAATCATATTAAAACTAATTAAAAGCTGAAAAGTTTCTGTGCATTCCAAGCACTGGGGGTGGGAGGGGGCGGGGAGGCCTTTGGTCTGAGCACTGGCGTTTCCTGAGCGCAAGCAAATGCCTGACACATGGACTTCGCCGAATTCCAAAATGTAGCAAAACAGTGCCTGCATATTTGGCAGGAATCACCACCAGTTCAGGTCAGTGTCTGTTTCAGCAAAAGACGAAGCCCTGCATGTTAACAGAGGAAAATTATTCAGAGGAAAAGGGGAGGAACAACATGTGACATTTTGTGAGTGCAGCACTTGCGTTACCCAAGGCGCACCACTCTCTGTAAACACTTCCTCCCATGCCAGTGCCTTCGAACGCATTTTTTCGGATTGGGGCGGGGGGAGGCAGCGGGAGGGGTGAGGGGGAGGTCAGGGCGTTCAAGCTGTTGGGATATGAATGAGCTAGGGTTCCCCCCCCCCACTTCTTTTTTTTTAACTTCTTCTTTTTAAACGTTGAGTGCAATAAATACTTTAAGGAGACACCAGTGAATCTGTGGCTAGAAAGATGGGCAAGCAGTGCTACAGGACACCAAACCTCAAATCAGTGGGAGCTTGGAGAAGAGAAGGAGCAAGTCTGCAGGGAAGGGGGTGCAAGTGATGGGGCTCTGCAGTGCAATCTCACAACATCAGGTGCAGGGGAGGCCAGCTGGGAAGGGTGGGCGACCCCTGAGGCCCCAGCACCTCAACTTGCTTCCACCTTGCTGCTCCATATGCCATGGATCTCGGTCACTGGTCCCGATGTTGGGGTGGGAAAACCCCCATCCGCTTAGGGGCACAGTCTGAGCCACCCAAATAATTTAGAAGCAAAGCCATTTTTTAAGCCTTTCCCAGTAAAAACAAGAGTAGGTCATTAAGATTTAAAATTGTGTTTTGGTCATTGTCTTCTTACTTCTTTCTTGAATTTCGGCAGCTTAAGCTGCCTTTGTTGTTGAGGAACTTACTATTTCTTCAGAGATAGGGCTAGATCACTTGTTATTGTAACACTTCTTGGTGATAAAGTTCAGTCTAAAAATTAAGCAGCTGCAATGTTGCAGCACAAATTAGTTTAATGTAAGCAGTCAGGAGCAGCTGTTTGGCTCGGGACTCCGCTCCGGCGGTGGGGGAAGGGCGCTGTGATGCTGACAGTGTTTTTTTCTCTACATAAACATTTTCGGCTGTTGCAGCTTTTGTGCCGATCATGTGACAGTGTCCCTAGGCAGATAATTTATTTCTGTAGCTTTCATGAGCAATCATTAACCTTCAGACACTGAGCTTGCTTTCTGCTTTGTGGCATTTGTTATTTTTTTTTTGTATCCTAACTAGTTTAATTCACTGAGTGTCAGGAGAAAATTACAACCAATTTATAATAGACTGTAATGCATAATACTTATGTTTCTATTAAAACAGACCTTGCTTACAAGACCATTCTTATGGCTTAGCTTGTGTTCATGGATCAGAATAATTATTTTCAGTGATGTAAGTGCAGCTGTCATCATGATACTCCCATAGTGTCTTATTCTGAATGCAAAGCCCTTCAGAGTCCTGATTTGGGACCACCCTTTTGAATTCCCCCTTTGCTGGAGACACTGCAAAGTTTATTGAGATGCAACAGGCTTGGGAGAAAGGGCATAGCATTTATTCTGGTGATTGCTATTCTCCCACCATGACCGGCTGCTGAACAGGTATTGACTGCCACAGAAAGTGTGTCTAGAGGAGAAGCAAGGCATTACTGATAACAATTGCAGCTCGAATCTGTGCTAACTTAGTCTGGGGTTTCAGAGCAGACTCAGCCGACAGGGTTGGATCACAAGGCAGTTGTGACTGTTAGAAAAAGACTTCATTTTCATTCCTGTCCTTTTTGTTACAGTAAGGGAAACAATAAATTAGGTGACTTTGTCAAGGTCACTGAAGAAATAAATGTCAGGATAGGAATTTCCCTTTCCCTGATCCTTTTCCCCAAGTCCTGTGCTTTTGTCTAGGGAAGATGACAAAAGAGTGAACAATACAGAGTCTTGGGCAAAAGAACTAAAAAGTAAGCAATAAAAAAAGCGGGAGGGGAGGGGGCAGGGAAGAGGAATCATAAATAGAGCTGAAAGCCAGGGTGACTGCTGACTTACTGTGAATATAATTTTCCTTCAGATCTGAATGTGATTTTTGCTTTTGTTCACTGTCTCCCCACCTTATCTTAATTCCTTTTTCTAACTGATCATTCACGAGCACTAGGAAGTTCATCTTTTTGTACCAGAGAGCAAGATATTATGTTTGTATACGCCTGTAAATAGGTGTAATCTAGTCATGCGTACTCCTTAGTTTATTTTTTATAGCTTGTGCCATAGTGGAATCAGACATTTATGATAGAAGTACTCCCAACCTAATGTTGCAGATACATTGGACAAGACAGACACAGGGCGGAAGGGAACACAGATGGAGAAATAAAAAGATTTTTCCAATGCCCCAAGGAGAAAAAGGGACTTTTTCATAATCTGATCAGTGGGAGAGCAGTACCATCCAGATAGTTCAACTACTGCTTTACTTCCTTAGGACTCAAATGAAACTTTGTCTATCCTGTGATTGCCCATTAATTTATGAAAAAGGCATGTAACTGGAAGAAGACCAAAACATACGCTTAATCTGAGACATGACGCTAGTACTTGCTGTATCATCTTGTAAAGTATACAAATGGGTGGATGGATTTTGCTGTCAATGTCAGGAAAAATATTTCTTTCTCATTAGTTAAAAGTAATGTCTGAAATTGGTGTTTTACTGATGCTAGGTTTCTGTGTGGAAAGATGAATGAATGAGTAGCTCACTGTTTGAAACCTCCATCTTTCAAAATGTTTAATGAAAATGAAAGCACAACATATGGTAAATGTGGACTGAAATCAGGGATGAAAAAGCAGAAGCCTGGGATGCAGAAGCCTGGGATGCTCACTGAAGGGCAAATGGGACTACAGAGGCACTTGGTGTTGTGCTACATATAGAAGCAGGTAACATTTCTGGATGTATTAGAGTGATTTAGGAGTTATCATCCCATTGACTTTTGACTAGAGTCAGGTTGTAACTGCCTAAGTCAATTCTGGAAATGGGAGTTAGATTTCTAAGTCATTTTAAGGTGCTTTTGTAATTTTTAGATCTAATCCCAGGTTGATTAATTTGTAACAAGGTGATTCATTCGTATCTTTCTTGTCTTCAGATGCCTGAATGACACATTTGAGATGCACTCTAAAAGCACAGGTAATAGTCAGAGTGCTACCTCAGCGACTTTAAAAGACAATTGATTAATTTGAATTCATGCTTTTATTCACACTTTTAGAGGATTCTGAAATTAGTAATAGCACTTTGGAGCTGCTTGGTTTGAACTGTCGCTTCCATGCCCTTGCCTTCATAAGAGTTTTCCTATCTTTTCTTTCTTTTTTCCTTTTTCGTGAAAGCTGTCCCTATCCCTCCCCATTGCTAACAGCAATGCAGCCCCTCTGGTCACAGCAACAGCAGGAGTTCTAAGATGGTAGTTGCTTTGCTGCATGGGATGGCTGAGTAGCTTTAAACAAAACAGTGTCCAGAAACCTGCTGTGAACTTGTCTCTACTCGTTTGCATTGGGAACTACAGGTACTTTTGCTGGAGCTGCCCTGCAGTGAGCAATGCTAGGAGGAAGGGCTGGTCAGATGGTAAGACAAGAATTTTCTTGCAGTAAATTCAAACCACCTAACCTGCTAGTTTGTCCAAAGATAAAGTAAGGCTTCGGCATGTCTCCAGATTTTGTTAGAATCTCGCTGAGAACATACTGTAGTGTTTTATGTACTTAATTGGGTTTTTTTATTACTATCTTAGTCTGTTGAAAAGCTGAAATGGTAATAATAATGGGATAGACTTGGTTAAGACATTATATAAATCTATATGTACTGCTTCCTTATGTCAGCAACATTATTGCAAAGGTTGGTTTCCTTTGCTCCTGTGTTTTAGGGTGTAATGGATGACACAAAATACTTTCTGGAGTGAAAGGAAGACTGCCAAGCCTATCTGTAGGACTTCTTGAAAACATTAGTGCTTACCAGAAGCAAATCTAAATATTTGACTTGACTGTACTTTCAGAATCGAAGGATTGGATGATCACAACTTTACTTTCATCCCCTGGTACAACCACAACCAAACAGACATCTCAAATTAATTTAGAAGGCAATGGCTGGTATTTACTGTTTGGAGTAAGGAAACCTGGGTTTAATTGCATGTCTTCAAGGAGAGAAGCAGAGTAGAGGGACTGAATGCAATACAAGTTTGATTTATGGACTAATATCACCAACTTTTCACTGTGGAAATTATTTTCTGGGATGATTTGTTTCATGCCGTTTCAAAATAATCTCCCTGAGAGCTCGGAAGTCACCTAAGTTTTTTGTACTGCAGGCTGGAGAGAATCATGGTCCCAGGGAGCCCTCCTGCATTTCCCAGTGTCAGCCATCTCAACCACTACACATCTTTTGATGTAGGGATTCCTCAAAGGTCCAAAGGAATACTGGGGACATCCAAGTACTAGGGAAAACATGCCTCTAAGAACATACTCTAAAACTCCCTACTCTCATTCACACAAGAGTAGGAGAAAGGTAAAACTTCATCACAGTCCGGGCTGCAGCATCTGGGCTTTTTTTACCCTGAGTCCCTTGTCTGAAAAAGTGCTGCACATCCCTTGGTCCTTGAGGAATGGAGTGCTTTACATTGAGAGCAGCCCTTGCAGGCACTTCAGGCTTTCCCTGTTGTTGTTTAGGACATCGAGCACTAAGTTAATGAGTGACAGAGCTTTCCTTCTCAGTAGCCCAGAACTGCAAAGGCTACTGTGAATTTTGCCACCATCAGTTCTCTGAACTTTCTTTTTAAAGTATAAACTGATAAAACATGAATGTGTGTGTAATACTTAACCATATTCTAAAACAGATCCCAGACTGGGCACCGTGCTTTCAGGAGAGAATGATAAAGCAGATTGATTTGTGCAGTAATAGACAGAGCTAGGAAATGGTGACAAGCACAAGGTACAAATGTGTATGGAGGATAGTAAACCTGCTCTTTGAGGGCTTGAACTGGTAAATTTCTTTCCCTTGCATTTTTCGTTGCTTAAAGAGGGAAAAAACAATAAACACCCTCAAAAGGCAAAACCATAAGACAAAACCCTAACCCAAAACCCTGCAGAGGAAATGAAACCACAAGAACATTTTTCACACTAGCTAATTTCAAGGGTCTGCTATATACACAGCAAGCCTAGGAAGTTCACAGGTGCACTGTACCATTCTCCAAAATGCCGATGCATTGGGCTTTTTCTCTCTTGATAAACACGTGTGCTTCAATGTAGTTTTGAGCATTTCTTTATTTTCACTTTGATTGTTTACCACTTGTAATCCACACATTCTTTTCACTGCCATGCAGCTGACTAGATTCAGAGGCTTCACAGTGGAGTAATCTTTCATCCCAGAATGTGTATGTTGTAGGGGATATTGAGCAGAATGAATTTATTTTCACAAGAACAAGGGACAGTCGTTATTTTCACAAGCATGCATGGTTTACAAATCAGTATTTAATTTATCTGAACTGTAAAACATAAAAGAAGGGAGGAGTTAGCCAGAAACAGGAAGCAAGGATCTAGAAATGTATTTTGACACCGTTATCCTCCCCTGAAAATTAGCAACACAGAAAAAACAATGGTTTACTAACCAGAAGCCTTGCAGAAGGCTCTGGGGAGACCCTGTTGCAGCCTTCCAGTACTTAAAGGGGGCTTACAAAAAAGAGAGACAGCAACGTCTTACGTGGGCAGATAGTGATAGACAAGGGGGAACAGTTTTAAACTAAAAGAGGAGACATTTAGATTAGATGTTAGGAAGAAATTCTTTACTCAGAGGATAATAAGGCACTGGAACAGGTTGTCCAGAGAAGCTGTGGATGCCCTAATCCTGGAAGTGTTCAAGGCCAGGTTGGATACGGCTGTGAACAGCCTGGTCTAGTGAAAAGTGTTCCTGCCCATGGCAGGGAGTTGGATCTAGATGGTCTTTCAGATTTCTTCCTACCCAAACCATTCTATGATTCTATGATTGGATCTTCTGCATAAGTTTTAGTTTCTCTTTAGGATACCTGGACACAGGTTTAGGACTCTGGCTACAGAAATGAATATTTTGCCCTATTTTTCATTTTTTACTCTTGAGAAAAGTTGTCAGCTTGAAAGATGGTGATAAGGTGAGATCAGTATCCCTTTATGGAGAAAGAAAAGAAAAAGAAAAAGGAAAGGATAAATCTCTCAGAGAAACAGCAGGAAACATCTTTATAATTTCATTAGCTCAATTTAAAGTTAATATTAAGCTTCTGAATTATGTTTGTTCATTTGTTTGCTGGCATTTTGTTTCCACATTCTCCCTGCTTAACACTGGTCGGAACACTTGCATTTTTGTTCATGGATTTTCCTCACCTGTTTCCTGAGGGAAAAAAAAAAAGATTTTTCAATAAAGCTTTCACTTTCTTTACAAGGGATTGAATGCTAAAAGTGTTAGATACCTGAGATAGGGTGAAAATAAAGAGGGACAACATGCATAATATTAGCTAATAATATTACTTAAGTGCCTACACAGTTTTCTCTTGCTACACTGTCTACTTCACATCATCATCAATAATATTTAATTGACTCTTCTACACATGCCTGCTCCCAGAGAGAATGAAATATCTAAAATATAGCTAAATGGAGAAAAATTCCCAGAATCTCCCAATTAGGGAAAGTTTCAGAGCGAGGTATAAATAGAGCATAATTGAGACTTAAGTGGTACATACCCTGTTGTGACCTTCTGCAGAGAACACATTTGCCCTTAGCTAACTATTTGAGCATAAGATATGCCTGGTACTGGTCCTGTAGTCAATAAAAGACATTCCTTCCCTTTAAATGTGAACTACTATGTGATTTGCAGCTCCAGCATGCCGGTTCAGTTTTCTTAGAGGGGAAGAATCTGGTGTCTGTAAGCTGTTTTTTAAGTGCTTAAGTGGATTTGAGAAGCAGGCAGCCATATACTTGGGGAAAAAAAAAGAATCCCCGAAGAAAAAAATTGATTTTCAGATTTCCTATTCAGAATTTGAAGGCAATTCTCTTTGTTTGTGTGCTCAATATGTAGTAAAAATAGGACCTATTACAGCCAATTGCTACTCTTGAGTTTACATCCATTTTTTTCACTGGAGCTCAGATTTAGCCCAGTATCTGCCTTGGGAAAGAAATATGTATGTGAAATGAAATGATGGAATTTGATGTAATGCCGAAATAGTCCAACCAAGTATAACTAGAAATAAGGGGATGAAAGTGAACAAAGAAAAATCCATGCTGATAATGAGGAAAAATTTCATAGCAGTGAGGTCTGTTAGTCTGCTGAATAGTCTCCCAAGGGAACAAGTTGAACCCTCATTGCTTTAGTTATTTTTAAAATGAACAAAACAGTAAAAATCCTTGCGAGGAGACATTCTTAATTAACAAGAAGACAGGAAAAATGACCTAATGGGTCTTTTTTTCCATCTCCAATGTTCATGACTATTATTGCAGGCAAAACTAGGTTTGGCAATAAAATTATGGATTTCCAATTTTCACCACAATTTTGCAGCACTCTTATTCCATAATAATAGCAGTACTTCCCCACTTTTCATTTCCCTCTATAAACTTTTTTGCCTTGCTTTCCATTCAAACAGGGCTATTTTGTAGCCTTCTCACTAAAACCTGCTGTCAGGTAGCATAATTTACTTTAAATAATACTGCTTGCAAGTATAAGATAAATATTTGGACTTTGTGCCTCCTGATTTTCATCAAAAACTCTTCAGTCAGACCTCAAGTCCAGGGCAACAGTACTGGGCAAAATGTCATTGCCTGTGTCTTTGGGTCATCCTGCAAAATAAGGGGCCGCGTATACAGCGAAGCGCTGGGCTTCTGTTGATTTCCACAGACATAAATTATGAAGATATCAGATGTAGCACATCTTTGTGATCAACAGTTAGGGCTCCTTATATGATTTCAACACTTTTCTTCTTTCTGTAGAAACCAGTCTTTGACCTGGAGTTTTTTCACACTAGCAAGAGGTCCAGGCCAAGGTGATTCCTGCTCTTCTGTCCAGGCCTCTCTGGTACCTGTCAACACCCTGCATCCCTTCCCTTGTTCTCAGAAACCCCATATCGACTTCTATGGTGAACTGGCTCAAACAAGTGGTAACTCAGCAAAAATAACAGATATGAAATAGTGCAAGGAGAGCAGCAATAGCACATGGTCCTTTATGGGCTTGCTTCTCAGCAGCTGTTTTTTTCAGATAGTGACATGAATTGTAATGGTTAATACTGATGTAAAAAGTGAAGTAATACTGCAGTGAGTCAGGTCCTACTTCTTCAAAGTGCTGTGCAAATATTTGCCAGTTACTCTTCCCAGCAGCCAGCAAGCTACACAGCCGTGTTGCTGCTTTATCAGAAGACAGATTGATGGAGGTAAAATGCAGGAAGTTCTGATTGTCACATTACAGTCATACAGCAAGGATGGGCAAAGGGCATTGAAGCCCATACTTCATAATCAGCCCCAGAGGAACCTGATAAACCTGTGAGTCGTATGGCCAAGATGGCTAGAGAGTAAAATAGAGAGAGACATGGTGCTAATGTATATTTATTAGTGATTTACTGAGGTGAACATTCATCCCAAGAGTTAATCCAGGAATATCCAAACCACTGTAATTATCCCTGCACAAAGGCTCTCTATTATTTGCCTGTTAAGTAACAAAGCCTTTTCATTACCTAGCACTGACATAACTTTAGCTACAGTGGTAGGTAGGAAGCGAACTAGCTTCCCCTGTTTGTGGGGGATGGGATGTCACGAGATGAAGCCCTCCCCCGTCCCTGCAAGCTCTAGCAGAATACAAACGGGATGGTCAAACTTTTCTTTGAATAAAAATGACTATCATTGCTAATATGACAAATTTTCGGTACACAAACAGCTGAAATCTTAATGGTACAAAAAGGACAAAGGAGCAAATTCCTGTCAAACACAAAAATGAAAATGTAGAAGCACTGGCCACTGGCCACAATTTTAACTGTATTAAAATTGGGAAAGAATCCGAAATCTGTAGTAGCTCTCTAATCTGCAGCACAAGAGCAAGGATTTTCATTATGTTTTGTATTCCACATGTGCCTTTGCTTTGGAGCTCTTATGCAATTGTTGATGCAGTAAAACCATTGTATTCATAATGATTTCAGAGATGTGGATGCTTCCAGGGTTTGACCTATTTTACCACTCATGCATTATACACTGGGTAAAGCTACTCTCATAAGGCAGAGTCATTAGTACTTAAAATGTATCTATCTACTGCTGTCCCTTTACTCTGCAAGGCTGCTGATTTTTTACAATTCTAAATCAATTATTCTTTATTAAATAATTTATGTTTACATGCATCAATGGAAACTGCCCATTCACCTTTTAAGGCAGAGCTTAGTGTATAAAGATAATCTAAAGAGTTACAAGTGTTACTAGCCCATAGCAAATATTTCTGTTAAGGGTTCCTTAACCAAAGTCTAAGTAGTCCTTCTCAATTTGTGGTATTTTTTGCTTTGGAGATACAAAACCATACCTGTGATCATTACTTCCAGATCAACAATACAACTCAGGTTTTTTGGAGGCTCAGATTCAGCAAAATTCCCAATGCCGGGCTTTGCTTTCAGACTTTCAGTGGGATGAAGTCTTCCCTAGTTAAGCATGTTTGAGGCTTATTAATGTCTACAGGACTCAAATTTTGCTCTGCACAATAAGGTGCAAACCACATCTTGAACATCAGTGTAATGCTTCAGGACCTTTTCGTGAGCCAGACTGCAAATTTTGTGCTGTAGTCATCATTGCAGGGACAAACGTTCCTGCTTCTTTTTGAAAAAAAAAGAATTAATATCTGATCACCAGCAGTGTCGTTCACGACTTATCTTCTTTAGATCCCCTGAGCCGTCCTGTCTGGTACTGCCAGCAAGCCTGAACTTTGAAGACAGCACTGATTTCTCCAGACTCTACTATGGGTTGCCACAGCAAGAACAGGCCCAGGACAAAGGTATTCTCCCACCGCTGAAGTGTAACCACGGGTCAGGCATACAGCATGCATGGGAGATGATCTCCAGAGGTCTCTTCCAACCCTAGCAGTTCTTTGATTCTGTGAGATGATGAGAGTAGGCTCAGACCAAAAGTTTGTTTGCAGCGGTGCGGGAAGCTAGTGAATGCCATCCTTCCCCCTTCCTCGTCCACAGGGATATTGTTTTCTGTGGGTCAGTCTTCCCTTTTCTCCACAAAAACTGGATTAATCTCTCTGAAGCAGCTGCACAACAAAAGCTTAGACATCTGCCCAGAAAATCTTTCCTCTGTACCAGCTGCACTAGTGGTACTGGGGCACAGATCTCTTTACCTACTGGGCAGAGAGAGGCTTTTCACTGTCATGTCGCTCCTTTTGACTTGTCTGACTGTTTTGAAACCACTGTGAGGGAGATACCACTGCACTGCTGATGATGACCATCTCCTGGTCACTTTGGCACTAGGTGACCCAGGGCAGAGACCAGAGCTGCTCCTAGGGCTGAATTCAGGACAGGACCAAGGGTTTTCCCACTTCCCGGTTCTAGTCTTACACCTCAGCTCTGGGCTGAGGTGGATGGTGTTTCTCTACCCGACTCTGGACTC
Organism: Atrichornis clamosus; assembly: GCA_013400975.1. Taxonomy (NCBI): domain Eukaryota; kingdom Metazoa; phylum Chordata; class Aves; order Passeriformes; family Menuridae; genus Atrichornis; species Atrichornis clamosus. Next base: position 535,352 of record WBMZ01009796.1, on the reverse strand, counting down.
TTGAGTGCTTTGGGGCCGCAGTGTGGTCTCTAATGAGAAGTTAAATGAAACCTTTTACTTTTTCTGTGACCTCCAAAAATAGGAGCAAAGTGAAAACAGAGGCAAGAGTCAATCAGCCAGTGATTACATTAAAGAAAACGGTTCTCTGCAGAAAGCATGAAAGAGAAAACAGACTGGGTGCTGGGATTGAAGTAAGGAAAACAAGACTTGTGGGGTTTTTAGGTCTTTTACTTTATTTTAATCCTTTCATAGTGTTTTTTAAATTCATAAATAATGGAATAAAAAAGACACCAACAAAACTCAGCTAAATGATCTTGAGCCCTCAAGCCTCAATCAAAAAATAAACACTATAATGCTTTTAAAAGGAATTAGTAATGCACAATTATAGTATTCCATGTTTAAAAATAAAGCTGTTGAATAAATGAACAATACCATGGCTGAAAAGTATTTTAGCTGAAGAGTGAAATCCCTGCAGAGAGTGATCTGTGAGATTCTGCAGGAAATCTGCATTACAATACACCATTTCCATTTCCAGGGAGGGACTCACAGAAGGACACATGGAGGAGAAAAAAGAAATGAAAAAGCCCCAGTCCTTTATGCCTAGGTTGTAGGGGGCCTTGGCCCATCATTCTCATGCTAAACAGTTACTTCTTCTACAGGTACCCAACTTAAATGAGAATATTTTTTGAAAGAATAGTGAATGTGAAAATGGCTAACAGAATTGGTACTTAGGTTAAAGAAAACTGTCTCCATAGCTCACTTAGATACAGCAGACATGAGTTTACTTCTCTGTCTTCCTGAAAATGAAGTAAGGAGTGTGTCTGAAGCGCTGGCCTACTCTGCTGCTCTTTGTCTTCTGCTCCTCCATTCCACCTACTCCACCTCTTGTTACTAATTAAATATCTTTGCAGTGGAGGAAAGGTTTCAGGCTAGATCATTAGCCCACTAGTCAACCAACTTATGAGGGATGTGGGATGCCAGGGTCCTAAGGCTGCTCCAGTGACAATCTGGTGTTGCTGTTTTCTGGTACAGGGGACTACAGAGAGTGTTCTTTTGGCTTGAATCTTCTGGCTGTAATTTAGCAGCTGGGGAAATGGTCATCCAGGGACCTGGATACACAAAGTATTATGTCCTGGCTGACTGGCCCATCTGAAGGCTAGAGTACAATGGGCCAGCCTCACTTGTGTGTGGAAAAACTTACACAAAGCTGGTTTCCTTTTGCTGCAGAGAGGGAAAACTTGTGAAATCTCGGTTAAGTTTGTGGGATAGGAAAAAGGGAAAGCCAGCAAGTGGAAGAAAAAGGAATAAAATTCCTGTCTTTTAGTCCCCAGGTTATTAAGCCATAGCAGAGTGTGACTAGGTCACTGGTATTAGCATGTTCACATGGTTACATTGGTGAAGAGCTGCAGTAAACACACGGTGCTGTCTGCACCATGCGGAGCAGGCATAGAAAGCGTTTTGGCAGATGGCAAGAATGGGCCCATCAACTGCACAAATCTGTTTGTTGCAGTCCGTGCTGGAGCTAATACAATAGGCTGCTACCTTCTCTGCGGCACATGAAGACAGTCTTGAAGACAAGTAGGTGCCATGTTTCTCTTCCCTTAGCGTATCATCACACACAGAGTGTCTTCTCCTTGGGCATGTGTGTAAAGGAAGGGAAACCTCAAAGCAATCAGCATCCGGTTATTTCCTCTAATCAGACATTTGTGGTGATTCCAAAAAGACACAAAATTTGCCCCTAACCTCTACTCCTGGAAAGCACTGAAGGTCAGTCATAAGTGTTTCTCATGTTTTCCCTTAGACGTCACCTTTTGCTTATAATTTATCGTGGTTCTGCGTTTTACCAAAATATGATCTAATGAGGTATAGACTAATAACTTGAAATTTCTGCATTTGTGCAAACAGAAATGCTTTCCTTCATACACGGATTTATTCACATTTTATGTATGTGCATTATGTTCATGGATTTGTGTATTTATATTTGTGTGAGTGTGTATATGAAAGCAAACATTTCAAATAGGTGTGTATGTGAGGAGGCAGTTTTAAAAGCATACCTTACATGGCATAAAATATACTGCTACATAAATCACAGGAAGAATTCCATCTCTAAATTAAAGTACACTCCAGAAAGAGCAATTATGGCCTCTAAAATGTTTCTGTTAAATTCATGAGACACCATACAATTTTATTCATGTTATCATCTACGGTTGCCTGAAAGTGTAAAAAAAAAACCTTAGCCACTAGCAGAGAAATGTGAAAAATACTGTCAAAGGAGTGGCAAAGGTCATTTCTATTCCCTGCCTTTTTATGCGTTCCATTTTTGTCTTTTTTTTTTTCTCATTGCAGTTTGTTTGTGTACATTGCAAAAGTTTAATGGAAGAAAATATGAGGGGGCAAAATAAATATAAAGAAACAGACTGCTGTTCAACAGTGCTGAGCTGGTATTTCCATGAATGATGTTAGACTCGTGTTTAGAATAAAAATTCGGAAAGTCCACAAACAGAAGGTTGCAGCAATGCTTTTCTCCTTTTCTCTCTCTTTTACACTTGATACATTTTAAAATTAATATCTATTTCTGTGTAGTTTGATAAATGTGTTATCATTAAGCACAGCAGTACTAATTCAGTGAGGGACAGAAAGGAGAGGCCCTGGAGCAGCTGGACCGTACACTTTATTTCGTACTGTAGATGGCCCATTGCTCTGTGCATGGGATTTTGTTTGTGCAGGTTCAAATTCCAAACTCGCTTGCTTAACCCCTGCAATAATAGTAACTGATTAGGGTTTGACACAGCAATAACAACATTTCCATATGCAGGTGCCTAACATCAGGCATGGAAGCTCCATTTGAGATCCCCAAGAAAAAGGCATCATTTTCCAGAGGTGGCAGCAAGGATTTGCAATTTTTGTTGAATTCAGTTGTATCAGCATGTCCTTCATATCACTGAGAAGGAGAAGCCCTTAACTCTGGTTAATCAGTTGAAATATTATCTTGATCTTCTCAGTAAAGTGTCTTAAATTCAGATGAGCTTTTCTTGTTCAGAATCAGGCTTAGCAAAGTGTATAAATAAATGCTGAGGTAAAAGGCAAGACTGAATATAATCAGATACTTGAGTGCTTTGCTGTATAAGGGCACATCTTAAGTATTTCCTTGAGTCAGTCCCTAATTGTCTGTTATGCCTGCCTTGAAATGAGATTTACAGGTGTTTTGGCAATGTTTAAAGGTGGTGTAGTTTCATTTCTATAGCTACTTCTTTACTTTTTTTTCTATAAGTTTGCTTTCTCCCTTCTTACTGTAACATTCATTCAAGTGGTAAAGAAAACTCCATGTGAAGTATGAGCACGGTCCTTGAATGAACACTTTATTCCTTGAGATAAGGAAAAACATTGTAAGTAAATGTGATGGATAAGTTGACCTCTGCAAAAAACCCAAACTGTTCCTGTTTCTGCCTACAATACTTCTCCGTAGGTGATGGTGCAGGTTTTTCACCCCTCACAAGAGCCTGCACAGTTGCAAACCTACAAAAGTGAAAAATGGTGGAGAAAATGACATTACAGTTGGTGGCTGCACCTCCTGTGCAGATGCAGAGAGGACACCAAGCAGAGTTTGTGGGAAAACTGGGTAAACCTTACCCCAGAGGCCATTGCAGAAGAGAGGTGAAACGGTAGCTGAAACAAAGCTGTTACTGGACAGTGCTTGAGTGCCAGGGAGTTTCAGCTGTACTGCCAGGACCACAGCAAAAACAGGTAACAAGGTGTTGCATGCATATATTTCCATTGAGAAGGTAGAAATTCTTGAAATCTCCAGCTGTTGAATAGTCTTATGAGAGTTCCAGCATAATTTTTCAGATCAGAAACTTTAAAATTCCAGAGTTTAAACTTTAGGTGTTTAGACTAACTGGACCGACACTAGGACCTCTAGGGCCCTTTTATAGAAAAGAAGAAAATACTGACACTCCAATCCAGCAATGTAAATTTCTTGTCTTGTAGCAAAAGTGTACTTCAAGGCATTTTTATATTTATTTCACCTGTGGAGGAGCTTAGATCTGTGTGGGGAACACATTCCCAAGCCCTATGAAACTGTATATGGTTGCAGTTGCTTTACCTGTTGGAATGAATCCAACACGCTTTTAAATTTTTTCATGGAGAGAAAGTGCATCACTGAGCTCTTAAGAGCCTGCTTATAGTGAGTTAAATCAGGGACCTTACAGAATTCAGAGTATGGATTTTTTTGGGCTGAAATTTGTGTATTTGAATTCTAGACAATCCATATATGAACTTGTGGAACTGATGTATTCTGTCTCCAGGGTTTTTATGATTAAAAAGACAGGAATACAATTATACCTCAGAAAAAAATCACTGTGTACAAATAATGTCCCAAAATGGGACAGAGGCTACCACATACCACTCAAACTGTTTTGTCTACCCAAACTTCTGGCTTTACTGCCAATCTGCCTAGCCAGTAAATATGACTGGCACATTTCATCACTGATGTAGAATTAAGGTATCAGAAAGTCCACGTTTGCTTTCACCTGGTCCTGGACTGACTGCAGCTGCGATTTCTGGCATGAACTAAGCCCCAAATTCCTTAAATGAGCATTGGCTTCTGGCTCGGACACTCCTACCTTCTCCCTGACCCACAAACACTAGCCTAGGCCAGCCAACTCCCCTTCCTACCAATATACCTATAAGTGCACATTTGAAAAAATAAATAATAATTTCTCTGTTTGCCCCCCAGTAAAATAGTCTTGTCAGTCTGCATTTCTCAGGCCTTTATGAAAGGGACTTTCTTTTAACTGTGACTTGTGCAAGCAACTACATGCATATTTTCTGTTTGATAAACAGTAAAAACAATGCTAAAATTAAAACATTCTTTTTGTCAGCATATGTAGCAGGAATGTAGAAGGCTGTTCTTCTTGTAGGGAGAGATCTTGCACACATTTATTTATCTGGTTAAACTTTGTGGCTCATTTTTAAAGCCAGCAACTTCTCAACCCCAAGCAACAGAGCACAAGTAAAGGCAGATGGTCGAATGAAACAGAAAGACTGACTATAAAAAGCTCAGCCTTCCAATAATGTTGCTGCCTCCCAGTTTTTTCATACAAATCTCTCCATTTTGCCTTCCAGAGACTCACAATTAAAATTCTATTCTGCCTGTCTAATCAAGACAGCAAATCTATTGAATTGCATAATGCTGGGGATAATCAAGGAAGGATGTGACATGAATCCATTTTTCTTTACAGGTAGAAAATGAAATATTTTCTCTCTTCCCCTGAAAACAGATGGGTGGCTCAGGAATTTTTATTTGGCCTATCTTCTCTCTCTTGTTCCTTTCTGCCTTTGGCACCAGCCATTCACTCTTGAGTAGATCTGTTCATCAGGGACCACTAGCATCAGGGCAAACAGGTTTCAGTGGGGACAGTGCCTTTCTGGTGTGGGAGAGGCACTGCACATGGCTCTAGATGCAAGTGGATTTAAGTGGCAGCATTAATCTCCTCGCTGGCCACCCCTTTACTGAAGGTTATTTTTCCAGTAGCCGGGAGAACTGAATAAAATGTGTATCTGCTCCCTAGTTGCTGTAGCTAAACCCTGTTTATTAATGTGCTCTGAAATGCCTTCTGCACCTCCTGTAATTCATGTTTACATCCTTTAGGGCTGGTGTGGGGTCTTGAGAAGAAAACACAGGCTTGCAGGATTTGGTCCCGCAGTTCTGTGGGTTCTCACACTTAAGCTAAGTGACCAAAGGGAACTTCTGGAGCAGGGCATATCTCTCCCTCCCAGCTGTTTTAAGAGGAGCTGTGTGAGCTTGCACAATAATCGAAATTAGCACGTGGCTTCCTATCCACCAGTAAATCCCTGTGCTTTGAGGTGAACAGGCAGACTACTTTTTGTGTAGAGTCAGAGAGGGAATCAACCCAACTGAGCTGAATTGGTTTGTAACCCAATCACACTTAATTTGATTACAGGAAAAACAAGGTCCACGAAGTTTCAACCTTGTTCCTGTGCAACATCAGGAATCTGATTTGTGCCGATCTCATAATCGGGTGCAGACAACAAGGAAAACAAGTCCTTACAGTGGTTTCTTTACTGAGCCTAACAAACCACATCTGATAAGCTATATAATTTGCTACAGCAATTTGTGCCAAAAATAAAAGGCACAGTCCTACAGAGCAGCACGTTTCTGAGAAAAACAGAACCCCACCTCTTGCCTTTGCAGCATCTTTCTCTTGCTTTTGCTCTCTCAGTGAGCCTGAGCAGATGCCTTCCATCCTGACTGGCTCTGTGCAGCTGTACCTTGCCTGCCCTGCTCCCCTGATTTTGTCTCCCCTCTTCTCTGCAGGATGATCCAAGGTGATGGCACTGGCAGGATTAGGAAATGATGGCAGTACCTTGATAACTTGAACAGTGAAGGTTTTTTCTTGGCTGAGTGGCCCTGACTAGAAGGGAGGAAGCAGAAGATCTAAATCATTAAGTAATAAAATACACAACTTTGCCTAAAAAAACCCAGGGTTTTTGTTGTTGTTGTTGATGATTTGACAGTTATTCTAATCTTGCAAGAAATGTGTCTCTTTTTAGTTCAGTGACTAGAAAAGGAACTAGTTCTTCATGTGTATTTTACATATAAGGCTCCTAATGGAGAAAAAAATTCCTATACTTTTTTTGGGGGGTTGTTTTTTTCCTTTGTCCTATTGCTTACAGCGAGAGAGGGAAAGAAAAAAAAGCAAACAATACAAAGTTCTGAAGAATGCAGGCTGTCAGCTATGCTGTGAAATAACTTGGAGGTTAAATGTGAATCACTGCAGTATGTTTTCTAATTTGGATTTTGCCAAGGTTACCTTAAGAACCTTAATGCTTTTTGCAGTGTTTACAGCAAAAACTGCAGATGTGCTTCTTGGTTATTAAAGGGAAAGCATATGAGAGGGAGGTGGACTAAGAGGAAAGGAGAATTAAAGGTCAATGATTTTAATTCTACCTCGCTGAATTCCAAAGTTTGAAGGGATATATTTGCTTGAAAGGTCATGCTATGGAAGGTAACCACCCTGAAAGCAGCGTGTTTGGGGTTGTACAGTGGAAATAAACAACAAGGTAACTTGCCGGGATGTTTGCGTGTCAAAGGTGACAAAAAAACCCGCCTTTCTTTTCAAAGCCTCTCAGCCTTCTGCAAACTCACTGGGATCAGGACTGGAGTTTAAAGGCAACAGATTGGTGTTTGCTTTAACTCCTTAGACAAAAGCCTGATCCAGAAGCCAACGAGATTTCACTGCTTACTGAAAGCAACTAAAGAGAGAGCAGCAGGCTTCATATCAGAGCACTACTTGAAAATGTCAGTGTTTGTGAGTTCAGTAATCTCACACTGTGTTCCTTTAAATATGAAAATTCTAGAAAAACAAATGCTGGGCACAAAGACTTGCAATGCTGACTTCAATTATGAAAATCCTTCTGATCATAATTTTGAGGCCAAATATATCATACTTTGGTCCTTTGCTTGCACATAATCCTGCACAACAGGTTCCAAATTTATGACTATTGCCTCTGAGCACTACTACAACACAACAGTGGTTACTGAAAATGTTATTTATTCTTCAGTTAAAGTTATCTGGAAGGAGTGAGGTCCTTCAAGTATCAAGAAAGTTTTCCTTTAATACCCACCCCTCCTCTCAGACCCCCTGGCCAATTCTTGCATGGTTCATTAATGCATTTTAACTATATAGCAGTACTGGAAGGAAGGAAAGTTCTTACAGGCAAGGACGACTGAGGCACACGACAGAATAAGTGACTTATACAAGGTCATGCAGGAAACCTGATGCTGTGCCAAGAACAGAGCGTAAGTTCCTTGAGTTCTAGTTAAGCTCTTTGTCCATTTACCCATCCTCCTGCCTGCTTGCCTAAGCCAAATAAACAACGAGAGCCACACACACACATGCACACGTGCGTGTACGTACATGTGCACACATTGCAAGACAGTATTCCTGCAAACAAACTCAAATGTTTGGAAGCAGCGGGCAAAGAGTGCTTGTGCACCTTTAGTTTAAGCAGCCATGTCTGTATGCATTCTAATGCACGGTGCTTAAACAAACTCCACAGTTTAAAACTGCAGCCTGTTGGGCATATGGACAGTGCAATCTTTGAAAGGATTTTCATCTGGCAACATTTTGGTGGAATATGGTTCATCCCAGAAGTAAAGAACACTGGGTTTTAAGTTCCTTCTCCCAAGTGCATGGGGAGCAAAGGCTTTTGAAGGAATCATCAGCAGACTATTTTAACATAAGAAACAGCTGATTTAGCTCTTGCCTCATTGTCAGAAATCTTTACTTGAGGCTGAAAAGTACCACGAGCATTGTTACCCCGAACCATTACAGTCTGGCAGACACAAGGAATGGCAAACAGGATTGTATAATGGTGTCAGCAGCTTTAGGAGTAGCTGGTGCTACTCAGCCTATATTTAATCCTGCAGTGCGTTTGGCTCTCTGATTAGGTTCTACTCCTCTAACTCTGCAAACAGCTGAAATATTGTCTTTGCCTTAAGTGAGAGGAGGATCAGGCTTTAAAGAAAGGGACTCTTATTTTTTGCAAAGCCGTACTCAATGAGCATGTTTTGGAAATACATCAGCATGACCTTTCAGCAATGTGCCAAAAAATGGGAAAAAAAGGAAAGACTTTGGGAACTGCCAACCAGGAAACATTGTTTTGTTTGTTTAAAAAAGAAAACCAGAAACCCGTCCAAGAATTTTTGTGTAAGTTAGAGGCTAAGTCACTCCGCTTTATAATCACTCATCTTTTTCTGGATACTATATTTTCAGTGAGGGTAGATAAAATCTGGCAACATGCTCATTGGCTCTGTGTTTGGATTCAGTCCCCTTGACACTCATCTGCCTCCATAAACTTTCATCTCCTAAACTCAAAGCAAGTTCACCCAGGAAAGGAAAAAGAGGGAAGGGGGCTGGGGCGAAGGCTGGCAAACTGCACAATAAAAATCCAAATTGCAGCTTCTGCCATTTCTCAGTGAAGAAAACATTAGCAATGGCCAAGAAGTGCAATAAAATGCCATAAATCACCCAGCTTTTATTTCCTGTATGTGAGCCCTACATAAAGATGAAGTTCTGGCAATTTCTAGATACACACAGGTTTTGCAAGTGTGATTGTTTCATCAGGTTGTGTTGCACTGAGTGATTTCATAACATGCACAGAGAGTGAACTGAAGAGAGACCGAAAGGTGAAAAGCTATACACACTACTCCTTCACCCTCTCCCTGCTCCCTTCCCCCTGTGCTGGCTGTTTTGCAGTGTCAGCCTTCCATGCATCATCAGCTCTCTACAAGCAATGGAAACCCCCTCCCTAGAAGTCACAGGCCTTGCGCAAAGCCACAGGATTTGGCTATCCCAAATGCACTCTGGTGCATTTGTTATTCTCCTCCTCCCCCCTGTTTACATTCCAGCTCATTTCTCATTTTCCATGGGAAAGAAAGAGATACTAGCAGGTATAACAAGGGGCCCTTTAAATATTTCCTGATTCCTGCTTGCTAATGGGACCCTGAAACACACTGAGTTTTACAGAGGTTCTCAACACAATAGCAGCATAACTCTTTTACAGAAGTTTTTTTAAAGTGGAGAAAAAAGTTAAAAATAAACTCTTTTATTTCTAAGTGTTAATGTAAAGCGGAATAACTGCCATTTTGTTAAATACAAGTGAGTCTGACAAAGCCAGTCTTCAAATTTTACTTGGAGCTTGGTAATTTTTCTTAGGTGACTGTTCAAAGGGATACAGTCACTTGGTTTAGACCCCAATTTATTTCACTTTAAAGCTTATTCTAATTTCATAGGTAATTAGAGATACTTTTATTCATTTTAAACATACCTGATCTGACTGAATGATAACAAAATCCCCAACAGCCAGTGTTTATATAGGACATATTAAAAAAAAACTCCAACATTTTATGCCCCTTCTAGCTTTACAGTTCCATTTGGCCACTAAGCATCAAGCCAAATTCTGCCTCAGTGTCACATATGCAGCCAGCCTCCCCCTGACCTTAATGAGAGTTCCGTGCCTACGTCTAAGGGCAGAATTTGACCCATTTTTTCCCAGAATGGTAAGGGGCTCAGATGCATCTTCCGTCTCCTATTTTGCTTTGCTGATGGATGAGTGCAGTGCACCAGCACAAACAATCGTGGTATAGATCCTAAACATAAATGCGATGTTAATTTCAAGGTCTATTAGCAACACCATGGAAAAAAAATAAATGTTTGACAGGACAAAATCTGCAGGGGAAAAGAAAACATTATTCTCAAGCTTCAGGGAGGTTATTATTACAAACAATGGAGAGTCGATAAATTATATTTAACACTATTAAAGGTAGTTGACAGTGTTCCTTTGAGTGAGCACACCGAGGTCCCGAACACCGTGTGACTGCTGCCCGAGTGCCCAGAGCTTGCTAACTCACCATCGGGTCACGTCGGGAACACTCTGCACAGCATTTGTGGAAGAGCTGCTGGGAAGTGCACTGTGCTGAAAACACACACACACACACACACAGATATCAATAAACCGAAACAGTCTTATTTCCCGCCCCCCCCCCACCCCCCCCCGAGCTTGTTATGCTTAATTTCTGAATTGGTGAAGTGGGCTGGTACACACTCTCAGGGTTGTTTTTTGTTTCATTTGAAAGCAAGTGGAAAGGCAAAAGCAAACAGGGTTTTGGCTACGAAAGGATGACCTTCCTTGTAAAGAATTTAAGTCTTTTAACTTCAGAGGGGAATGAGGCAGGAATGCTGTTTGTATCTGAAAACTAACATGGTGAAGGGGAGTGGGGGGAGGGAAGCAGCATCTTCCTCCTATCACTTCGGTGCTTTCAAAGATCCCCATTTCCCAGAACTACTTCTGTAGCAGGATAATATAATTATTAGCAGCTGTTAAAACAAACAACAAACAAAAACAAAAAGCACAGGCCAGGACTGGCATGTCTGCACATGCCTGAATGCTCTGACCGTTACACTGGAAACTCAAAAGAGGCCCCTTTCCCCACGCCACCGCTCAGACTCCGGCCTGGTGGAGCCGGAGCGTGGAACAGCAGGGCGAAAACTGCAGCCAGAGGCATTTATTTTCATCCATTCATGTTATGAATGCCGAACACTCCTCCATTTGATGAGTGGAGCATTGATTCTTTTGCTTCTCAAACACGCTTTCCCATAAACAAAGGGCAGAAGAGATGACTTGCTTCAGATTTAGAGAAACACAGGGGGGACAAATGAAACAACGGAAGGAACAAATATAAAAACTTCCATGCTTTTAAAGAGTAATATGAGGACAGGGGGAGAGAGGCGAAAGAGGTTAAATGATTGTTTGCTCTGGTGGCTTTAAAAATTGGACAAGTGGTAGGATTTCTGATCACATCTTTTTTTTGTCATGTGGCTCAGACCTAGGATTGCAGGGGGGGATGCAGATCTTTCTCTCCCTTTTTTAACAAGAGCCTTCAGGGCCTTAAATTCTGGCTAAAAGTTTATAAACATGATCCTGGGAATCTGTGAAATCCAAAGGCAAATAAAAGCATTCCCATGCGAATTGTTTATTAAAATCACATGATTTTTAAGTAGCTCTCATGATTCCTTGGGCCAGTTTCACGATTCTGAATGCTCAAGGCTGGCAGTATAATTTCTACCTGCTCCCTGGGACTACTTTTTCTGATTAGCTGGCTCTGGGCAGCTACTTGGTCTGCAAATTCCTGTTCGGAATCCTCCATTCATTTATTAACAAGGCAGAGGGGCACAGGTAGAGTGTCAGCCCCATGAATATGAATGCCCTGCCTGACTGATCCAAGTGGCAGGCACCAAAGCAGCGACTTACAGCAATTTAAAACGTGACTGCCTCCGACAGTGCGCACCCTCCCTCCCTCCTTCCCTCGCTGCTTCGAGGATGCCATGCCCGGAACAGCGATCCGGTGTGTTAGTGCAGAGCCACCCTTTATTTCAGCCGTGGGCTGTGAGGTGTGTTTGGGTTTGCTGCCGGAGCTCTAAGGGAAGGCAGGCAACATCTGGCCCAGGGGCAGGGCGGGCAGCAGGGTTTGAAACCGCTGCAGCAGAATGCACCGGCTCTCATCTCTCAGTCTGCAGCTAAAATGAAATGCAAAATGGCACATATCGCATGCATGTCCCCTTTGTCTGGGAGGGAGAGACTTCGCTCTTTAAAGGGGCAGTGCGCAAAAGCAGCAACGTTTCTGCTGGTGCTAAGTTTGCTGGTATCTTTCCAGGCTGGATAATAATTGGCAAATGTCAAAGTATTAAACAATATTTAGCGGTAATTAAAAATGTGACTAAACCCTGAAGGTTGGCATTAAATCCAGGCAAATCCCTTTAATATACTGGGCCAGACCTGCTCTAAGTATTTCTGAAACTTTGCAGCTTGGACCCCTCTCCACTGATAATGATGGTCAGTCTTGTTATCATGGACCTCTTCCTTTGTCCTTCCCTTGCCTGTCAGGCAAAGAAGCTCTGCCGCTTACATTTTCTTCTTGACCCTCCTTGTCCTTTTCTCAAGTGCCTCTTATGTTGGTTAGATAAAAGGTAGCAGTGTTCTAAAACGCTGCCTCTGTAGTTTTGCTATGTAAAATGACATTCATTCTGAAGAGTGGTAAGAAAATAATGATCTCATTAGAAGAGAGTTTAGCTATGTAGTGGTTCCTCTCTGTAGTGGAGATTAAATAGCAGCTAACTACAAACAATAGTCATTTAAACAAAGAGCCGGCATCAAAGTTATTATCTCTCTTGCTGCCCTTCAAGAACATCATCAGAAATTGATCCTCTCACCACTGCACATTTTCATCAAAGGTCCTGAATTTTAAGCTTGAAACACTAATTGTTTTCTGTGTCTGTGTGCTTACGTCTATGTGTGTTCCTAAACTGGTTCCTCGGGTTGGTATTCTTAACTAATTATTGGTGACATTTTGCTTTTTTTTGTCATGAACTTCTTCAATTGTTGTTTTTTTTTCTTTCTTCCTCAGAAAGAAAGAATACAAATCCTGACTCAAAAAAGAGAGGTGAAGTGGCAGAAATAAAGGGAATAATAGTGCAAACAGCTTTCTCTCTTCTGTGTATGAAGAATGCTAGGACTGCATGGCCACTGCACATTTGGGAAATGGAATTAAAAAGATGGTTCAGAGTTGCAGATGCTGCCCAGGCTGTAATCAGAATAAGAGAAGGATGAGAATGGTGAATCTGGGATTTCCAGTTTCATGCCCCATCTAGGAGAATGTTAAAGTGAAGTTGCAAGACAAGAAGCAAGGCAGCCTTGAAAATAAACAGCCACCCCTCTCTCCTCTGACACAACACCCTCCACCTCCTCGGGTAATGGTACATTTTTTGCCTCCTTTCTGAAACAAGAACCTACTTTCCTTGGTTGATGCCTGCTAACAGCAGAACGTCCTCCCTTTACACTCATGCAACTTCTGAGCTGTGAAAGGGGAGAGGCATGAAAAGCAAACCATACAGGAACATGTTGCTTAAAACTGGAGCAGTCTAGTTGCTGCTCATGCTGTTGCATGCTGCCATGCAACACCACTGAGAGGCCTGTGTTTCAGGGATGGCAACAAGCAAAGGGCTGGGATATGATGATGATTATGATGCTGGTGCATACACGCAGCAAACCCCAAGCTGTTTCATTTGCGTTTGACTCAAGATCAGGCATGTATTCTACGTCATTTAGGAACAGCTTGTGAGAAACTTACACTCACTGTCGTACATGAAAGTGCTTCATTTTCCTAAACATCTTTGTTCAGTGTGAAGAACCAGATTCGTGAAGACCCAAAATTCCGAGCTGTCACTGTTTTTTTACGGGCAGATGTATGCAGTCACCTACATCCATCATGACCTCCAAGTGCCAATTATATCTCTAGGAAATTTGAAAGAAAGGTGTCAGGCTTTTTGTTTGAGATTTCCTGAGAAAAATGAAAACTGAAGCAATAGCTTTGTTAAAGCCTCAGCCTAGTTTGGGTTGATCTGATCTGAACTCATTTCATTCTGGAACAATCCTCTTTGCCATGGAAAACATTGTAAAGTATATATTTTTCTTTCCTCAAAAGTACTTTTTTATTGAAAGAGAATTTTTTGTCTTTTAAATGAAAAACATTTTGACCTAGTCAGCTAGGGACATAAAAGTGCCCAAATACTAGTGAGTCTAAATTCCTGACCTCTGATCTGGAGAAGTTACTGAATGCATAATGTTGAAGAATAGCAAAAAGGGAACAAGTGTAATAAAAGATAATAGCAGTGACTTCTACTACCCACATACAATCAAGAAAGAAGTTATCTAAGGACATTGTAGCACTCACAGAAGCAGCTAAAAAGAAAGCAGGAAGAAAGAGAAAACAAATCATGATTAAATGGCAAAGTTCAAAATGCTGTTTGAAGTAAGCAAGATCCCCTGGAAAATGGAGAGAGAACAGGAATGAAGCCAAAAGTAAAGAGTGCAAGCTATGATAAGGAAAAAGAAGATGAAAATTCTGAAGAATAGCAATTACTTGATAATAAGGGTTATTTAAATATCTGAGATACCGTAAGCCTGTCCGTCCACAGGATTTCAAGGATGCAAGGAAAGCAATTAAGGGGAACAGGGTTCTTCCAGAGAGTTTTGACAACTCCTTTGATTGCCAGCAGGGTAGATGGAACAGTGAATTTGTGGAAGAGTCAAATTAGTTTCACATTGGTCCTGTGCGACAGTGCACAAAAGCATTGCCTTGCGCAGCAATGCCAGGCCATCTGTGCAACCTACCCGGGGTTGTGGCTGGAAACTCTTCCAGCCTGTGACTACCTGCAGGATGAGGACTTGCATGGACGGGCTGAATTCGTGGGAGCTGCCTCTGCTATTTCCGAAGATTTTTTTCATGCTGTTACAAGCCTCTGGGAGTTCAGCTCTGCTGCTTGCCCTGCCTCTCTGGGGAGCAAAGCAGTCAGGACAGCACCGGCTAATGAACAGAGCGCAACAGCAGGAGGTCTTCCACCCTGGTTTATTCATTGTGGCCCCAGGTTTTACTTAGCAAAACTCCTTCACCCACAAAACAAGTTTAATGCTGTCTCTGATACAGTGTATGGCTACTGTACCTTGACTTTCAATTACATTAAATCCTATTATAATCACTTTCTTTATAACAAATCCTCTTTAACACCTGAAAAGCTCAGTTCCCATGGGTGCAGTGCTGTGTTCTTGAAATAAAAAACAGAGGAATTCTAATGGAAATGCATTAACTGGGAGAATACTTTGAAAATGTGCCTGGCATGAAAGGCCTTCAGCACGCAGCTTACATTCAAATAGCAGTGGAGAAAAAAAATTCCCAGAGCCAAGCACTTGTACACCAGCTGCCTTAAGATGGAGTGTCTGAATCACTGTGTTATCACAGTAAAACATCTTGTATGGAAAATCATCACTATCCAAAGACAGGTCAAGTACAGGTTATCTAAGTACTATTATTATAGAACTGAATGTTTTCTATCAAAACAGGAGCAAGAATTTGAAGAGATTTACGGTGATGGCCAAAAGGCTCAGTGGTATAGTTGATAAACCATGGAGCTTCTTTGCAACTTTTTTATTTGCTGCTTTTTTTTTCTGGCTGTCAGGAAGGCACCAAAAGTAGTATGCCACATTTTGTTAAAAATTCTTTTCATGGTTCTGCCCTTCCTGGAAAAAGAAGAGATTTTGTGCATGATTCACATGATGTTTGTTTTTTCTTATTTAAAAATTACCCTGCTGTTGTCTATTAAAATGAGAAATAATTACGCTCTTGCACTTCATTGGGGGAGATAGAGAGAAAGGGGAAGAATATTTCTAATACAGATGCAAAATTTGGTATCTCCATCCAAACAACTGTGTCTTTCTCAATGCATATTACATACAGCTTGAAAAAGAAATGCTCACTCAGGGGTTCTAGGAGATAGTAAGTAAAATGAATGATGTGAATAATTCATGTCTTTAGGGTACCCCACTCATCTTGGTCTGTTTCCAGTGCTAGGGGAGTTTGCTGGGGGAACCTGACAGCCTGAGCTACGCTTCTTTGCTTACAAACTATGTGTGGGGTCCTCTCACACAGTGGTTAAACACTGCAGAATAGATAACGCCTTTGCATGCAGTTCCTAGTGGTAGAAAAATCCTCAGGCTGGTTCTTATCCTATCTGAGTACTGGTTCATGCCTTTGCTTTCTCAGTACAACACCTAAGCGGACAATGCATTGCAGAGACACTGTTTAAAGTAAATGTTTTCTTGCGTAGATCTTTCTTGTGAAATAATTAGACACATCCACTTTAACTTGCATAACCCCTCATTAACTTGCATAGCATACATACCTTCTTTAAATGCCACCAAATTTGGTTGCATTTCAAGAAGTACCTCTCTTCTGATTTCTAGCAGTGCTGCTGTAAATGCTTTGCGGAGTTGGGACAATTATGCACATGGTCCTTCTAGACCACATCAGCAACAAAAAAAAAGAAAGAATGATCATGGTTTTCCAGTGTAGGCAACTGCCTTATGACCTAGAGCTCTGTTTTGGTGAGAGTGGTGCTCTATATCAGCTTACGATGACTGTGAACCTGCACCCTAAGGGGTTGGAATCTGTCATTAAGTATGTGCACACATTTCTCCTTGATTTTCAGACTAGGGAGACAATAGTGTATGCTGGCAGGGTCTGCTGTTAGAATATGGCAAAATGTGATGGCTTTGTTGAATGGTGAATGTGCACTGACATAAGGCAATACTCTCTTCCAAAGGAAAGAACCCATTATTTTTTTCTGTATAGAAATCTTTTTATAGATTATTGTGTGTATAATTCTGCGGAAGTAGCATACTTCTTCTTGCAAAGTGGAGCTAAAAAATTGTCTGAATTTTGTGGAAAGGTTATGTAACTGTACTCTTTCTTTAAATAGTACTTTTTATTCATACTGCTTACTTTCTCATCAGTAGGAAAAAAATATTTCCCTAGCACAAAAGGCAATTTCCAAAGGACTGTAATTTGCTCATGAAAACTCTGCCTTTTGTCATATCTCCTCAGTTAAAATGGAAAAAAGGATGAACCTTTTTCTTTGTTAAAACAAAAACATAGCATATGAGGTAAGGGAGCCTAAAGGAATCATATGACAATTTATGTCTTAGGTCTACAGAAAATGATATTGCAGCAGTACTGTAGATTCATGACTTCTCACTTTGATTGCCAACTTTAGGAAAACCTAGAAGTGGCAACTGTCATCTATTTCTTTGCTCATCTCTCCTGAGACAGAGCTTAGAGCCTTATGAAAAAGAGGTATAGTTCAAGTGCTAATGGGGAGATAAGAAGGAAGCTATAAAAGCCCTAATACTGCAAGGTGAGTCTAGCACTGTCACATATACTTTTGATCTCTGAGGATCATCTGAGTTCACCATCATTTTTGGCCCCAAACAGGAGGAAAGGGGTACTAACCTAAGACTTGCAGAGATTTGGGTAAAATGAAAGGAAAGAGATGAGTAGAGAAAAAAAAAGAGAGGGTATACATTGAAGGCAGTGGATAATAAAGAATGGCACCTAAAAAGAATGGTCTGGCTTAAAATATGTTTAGAAAAATAATCGTGATAATTTCATTTTGGGTGATGTTTTTGAACATTGTATAAAAAGATCACAATTTTTAATAATAGTCTTAAGTCTTATCCAGTTTGAGAAATACTCAGTGAGGTCATGGACTACTTTTCAATTAAACATAATTCAAAAACTCCTATAATAAATTTATTTCAAACAAAGACAAGAAGAAAATAAAGAAATTATGGGATTAAGAGGAACTAAAATCTTCTCAGCCTCTCATGCTCATCTTTCTTGTATATTCTTATTATGAAACACTGCCAATAAGTGATTTATTTATAATAATAAACACATGATGCAACCATTTCTGTTGCATCCCTTAGATAATGGTCATGGATGAAAAAGGCAGAAATATCTTCTGAAGAAAGGTTCTTTTTTACATAAAGATATAGCTAATCCTAAAATCATAAAAAATGATACTGTAAATACATTTGGGGCCTATAAATAGAACTCAATTTTAAAGGACTTACTTAAATAGGCTCAAACCACAAAATGGAAGTTTATTGAAATATGGTTTTAAATAGAACTTTATTTGAGTAGGCACAAGCCATAAATTTCGAATCCAGATTTAGCAACCCCCAAATTTTAGGAGTGTCTGGAGCTATGGTTTTTGTTTCATCCCATTATACCGGAGGTTTCTTTTCATTGAGATTAGGGTTCACATTTCATATGCATCCAAAATCTAGAGTTTGATTATGTGCTCTGGCTAAAAGCTATAACTAAAGAACGAACAAGAACCTCTTTATTTTTGGCAGTTGTATTTTAATCAAATGCTATGATTTTCTTTTGTAGTTTTGTTGTTGTTCTATACTTAGCAACCGTTTTTAACCTGAGATTTTTCAATTAGCATAAAGACATTGACCATTAAGTTAATGAAATTAGTGAAGGTAGAAAAACTATAAAAAACATTATAAGGTATTACTAAACATGCATCTAAGGAGACTGAGAATGCTTGAGGAGCAATGTGGGATACTGTAACTAAAATCTGTTTCATAATTCATATACACAAGAGGATAGCCTTAGGGTTGCAAATGGTGTAACTCGGCATAAATTTAATGGAACGATGCCAGTTTTTACCAGGAGGCTCTCTGCATATCAGAGGGGTTGGCTTTGGCTTCTGAAAAAAGTTATCAATGCAGTGACAGTGTCTCCCACGGGAGCTGGCACTGAGGGGCTATGTGGCGAGAAATGGGTGTTGCCCTTGATGGGAGCTGTCTCTGACAGCAGGCAATGGCCACGCTCTCACTACGGGCTTGTCTCTGTGAGGCTAGAGAAGGAGAGAAGGGCTTTTCTCTGACAGGGAAAATTCTCTGAAGTAGGAAAGGCAAGAAAGACACTGCTATATAAGCATGTTGCCAAAGCTGCAGCACCCCAGCGTTGGTCTGCCTGGTTTCTCTGCTGGGGAGATGGGCACAGAGAAGAAATATTGGTGTAAAAAGGACAAAGTAAATATAGCAGTAAATGGTGAAGCCATGTGGAACTGGAGCTTTTTGGTCGGGTTTCTGACTAAATCTGATGAATCACTGTGCTTTGGGGAAGCAGAAGAACTGCATCCCCGTTCACAGGGAGCTGCAAGTGTCTTTCCTGCTGCAAAACGGGCTACTACTGTGGCAGGTAAAGAGAAGCCTTTTAAGAAATGTTGCCAGGTTGCTCGGCATATCTGCTCTTTGGACTCAGTTCTACTTTGCAGCAGCGCAGTGTGCTACAGGCTTCTTAAGTGAAAGCCTGACCCTGGTGAAGCCCAGGAGTTTTTTCTTATGACCTGCAGTGTAGCAAGGATTTTAGCCTTAGGTCAAATCTGCTCTGAAAAAGTAATGTGAAAAAAAAATCTCTAGGTCCTCTGAGACAGGAAGTGCCTAAAATTCCCTTACTAAGATTACGTTATTTCTGCCCTTAGAATACTTTGCTTACACCTTTGTAGGTGGCCTGACTAAATATGAGAGTTGGAAATTTGAGTGGAGGGCAGACAGTATTAGCAGGTATTTGGTGATTATAATAAAATAAACTAGGGGAAATAAAGAGAAATGTCTTAATTTCTCTCAAACTACGTGGCCATCCTTAATGGACTTCTCATAGACTCCTTGACATTTTACTCATGTGGTTCAGTATTTAGCCATGTCTGCCTTCAAATCAAGAAGAGTAAAAAGATCCTTTTTTTACCATTAATTTTTCTTTAACACCTGCTCAAATGTGTGATTCTCCAGGCTGTAGCATGCTCAGCGATGAGAGCCTGCAGGATAAATACTAGCTAATACACTAGAAATAATGCAGTATCCCTGTGGAAGCAAAATTATGTACTTGATTTTGGCTGGGTGTATAGTGAGGAAGAAAAAAAAGAAGGAAAAAAAATGGATTGCAGCATTGTGATACAGTGTTTTAGAAATTTTATATACCTTCTTGTGTAGCTTCAGCAGGCTGCTAGAGACCTAAAAGGAAACTCAGTTCAATTAATACAAGACAGCCAAATCTTTTCAAATAGCAGATAGCCTTTGTGTTTCAGAAATGTATCTCATGCTTTTGGCAAAGGTTGATGAGTCATATATATTCCTTGTGTGCTCAACAAGAGGATCAGGCTAAAATTAACCCCATTCTGAGGCAGAAGGTAGGCAATTTGACATTGTGATCCATTATGCTAAAGAGAAATGTTTCTGTCTAAACCCAGAGGTAAACTGCACAGACAAGGAGTCATTGAAATGAATTATGTGGCCAATCTTGTTAAGCCTAGGTCAGAAACAGAGATATCTCTCTATTTCTGTTCCTCCACCTCCTAAGTACATTTACCCTTTACTCTATTAGACTTCCCTGGGCCCTTTTTTAAAATGTCACCTGCTCCACAAATTCCAGCATTTTGTATTTTTGGATGCTGGGGTCAGGATGAGTGCAGAAATAATGACATTTCTGCCCTTACAAGTAATTCCTTCATTTTATTGCTTGTAGGAATGAGCCATAATACAGAGTGAAGGAAAACTGCTTAACCATTTTAACCTCTCGCAGTCTGAGAGAGAAATTACAAAGAGAATGAACCTCTTCCTAACCTGATAACCCTCCTTGTACCCAACACCTTCATGAAGAAGCCTCTTCCTGGTGTGCTTTTGAAGCTACTTGCATGGTGGACAATAGGGGAGTGTATTGTTAGGCATTATGTTTCTCTAACCATTCTGGAAAGCAACTTTGCCAGAAACCCAACTGATCTGATACTCTTATTTCTCCAATCGCATTTTTTTTTCTTTAAATTTCCCTTAGCACTTACTATTTTTTTCCTTCAGAGCAAGGTCAAATGCTTGTTCTAGGCTTCTCTTTCTGTCTTTGAATTAAGATCCTTTTCTCCCCCTCTGCCCCCCTTAATGTGCAAGGCTCTGTCACTGCTCCTGAACAAGGAAGTGAAGTTGTTTTATGTGGAATCAATTATCACTGGCAGACCCCAACACGCCATTTGCAAATAGGAAGATCTGGCTTAAAATTTTTTTCTTTTAAGACATGTCCTGCTGCTGAGTCCACAGTGATTTCCATTTAATGTGTGGGGATATTTTCTCAAACTAACATCAACTTTCATAACATAAATAAAAAACCCTTAACAACACATTTTTCACTTTTTAACTAGAAGGTCAATTATATTTAAGACCTGGCCATAGATGTGGATAAGAGCTTCTCAGTGTGATCAAATTTTAAAGTTTAGACCAGTAACATTGCTAACACTGCCTCTTACACAGTTCAAGGGAAATCTCCCAATTTCCCTTTTGTTAAGTGTGAAGAATTTTACGTGTCCAGAGATAGAAAAAAAGATATGAATGCAACATGTACATGCTTCTTGTTTTTCATTTCTAAGTAATTCGGTACATAATTGTCTCAAAATGGTGTTTTTTGTTCCTGACTTTCGCCAGCTGAGATTGCTTCGAAATATGAAGAGCAAGACTATCAAAGGGAAAAGACAATCTCACAGAGGTACTCAGAAACAATGTATTAAACTGAATCTTCTGGGAATGCATTTTTAAAAAAGGATCCGATTTACCATAAGGCTGCCTTGCAGTGGTTAGCCTGGTGTAGTTTTCCTCAGGGGAATACATTCAAGTGTGGTGGTGGGGTAAAGAAAAGCATGTGTTTTTTATTAAGAACTTTTAGCCCTTTACCATTTCTGTAAGGAAACACCACCACAGATGATAACTGAGCAAAGGAAAGATCGTATTTTAAGTGAATTCCTGTGCAATCAGTGATGATTTTTCATGCCTTTTCATCACTTTTATTAGTATTTTAAAGGAGCAATAAAGAATACATAGCTATTAAACCCATGAAACCCTCCACAAACTCTCCGATGCAAAAAAGAAAGAAAAAACAATCTAAACCATTCATTATAATTTCAACGTTTGTCAAAAACATGGTTTAAAAATAGAAAGGAAGGAAAAATTACGTGTTGATCTATATTTAGTGTAATCAGGCTTTTGAATGAAGTTTTGAGGCCCGTATTTTCATAATTGTGTGTGTGCAACTGATTGGAATTTTATGGCAGGCGAGCTTTCCTTGAGGGAGGGAGATAGATTACTGAGTCAATATTTGAGGGCTCTTTTGTTTTGCTTTGTTTTGCTTTGTTTTAATGTTATTGAAAATCTGGGTGGCAGCCATGATAGGTGCTTTACAGCTCACAGATTATTAAAAAAATAAATAATTATTAGAAAAAAAAGAAAAAAACCCCGATCAATTGGTTGCACATGGCCAGTACAGGAGAGCTGTGGTTTAAGATATTTGTCTCATGTGCTTTACATACATGGAAATACCATATGAAGTCGTACTAATGATCAGGATAATTTACTTGAGAAGAGACTTCTGGATCAAGTTAGTTTGTATTAGAATTTCAGACCTCCTTTGAGTGCTACCTGTGAGACATGTAGCGAAATGAAGAGGCAGGGGAAGAAGGGTGTTGTTCTTTCTGCTAAATATTAATAAACAATAAAGCGGAAAGTTTTGCTCAACACTTTAAGATTTTAAAGTATACTTCTCCTGTGCTAAAAACATCCTTGATATCTCAACAGCTTTGTGTAAGTCTTAAGAATCTATTGGAAAAAAAAGAGTATGTCTTTATATATCATTACCCACTTCTATCCATGTATAGATGCGTTTATTCCATCAGGATGCAGGTGACCCTTAGACCACTACTGCCTACGTACTATATTTTCAGAATTCTGGGAAACACATTAAGAAGTTACACTTCTGGAAACAATACTCCTCTGTCAGATCTTGTAAAGCAATACAAACCAGAGAGATTCCATAAACTTTGCAAGTTCTGTACAGCCATGTTTCTTGAAAAAGGCAACTCCCCTGTTGCCCTTGGCTCTGAGTAAACTTTTTGACTTCACTTATGTCATGCACTTGGAATAAAATTAATTCTTCAACTTAATGAGATACTGTCAATTAAAGAAATGGAGAGAGCAGATTTTATTTCTTCTAAATGCTTTACAGAACCAAACATTAATTAGAGTATATAGATGCACATGTGCCCACACACACATGTGCAGATGTAGTAATAAATGGAGCAGCATTTTATCTCCTAAAATGTCAACTAAGTAACTTCTTTTATAGATAGAAAATGAAATCACCTATTATTTGAAAAACTTGACTTCAGACATGTTGTTCTTCATTTTTTTTGGTGTTTCCAGTCCTCTGTTTCCCAAAGTGGAGTTGTGTATTCTCACTAGAGAAAACATAAAAAACAAAAGACATGTGAACTGGGCTTCATAAGTATGAAGCAACCTAAATCAATGACTGCTTTAAGAAAAGTAACCTTATTACCTTGTTGTTTGTCTGTCCTCTCATACAAAACAATTTAGTGCCAGACTGAACACTGGATAATTTGTGTTAAAAAAAGTTGTAGAATCATAATTTCTGGTTCATTCTCAAGTTAGTTTAGGCTATTCATAATAATAATACCAACACTATCTAGCTCTTTTCTGAATCCTTAATTGAGGGGTTTGAGAGATCATAAAAAAGAAGGAAATAAAGAAAAAAAGAAAAAAAGAAAAAAAGAAAAAAAAGAAAAAAAAAAGAAAAGTGCTAAGCGTATGTCTTCCTGATTTTAAAGCAGGGAAGCAGAGACAAAGTAGAGAAAAATGATTTTCTCAGTGTCACTCATGAGGCCAGTGGCAGAAACAGGGACAAAATCCAGATTTGCTGAGAACCAATATAACATGCTATCCATTTTCCAGAGACTAAAAAGCATTCTCCTCTATCATGGGATATCACAAACACTCTTCCTCGGGCTACTTGTCTACCAAGCATGCAGAAGAATGATTTTTCTCTTGTTTATTATCACTCAATCTATTTTTTACCCTGGAACTAAGCGCAAGAGACCCATGCTAAATTTCACATCTCAGAATCAGACATTTTTGCAGGAGCTGTGTTACCATCTTTTTTCCTTTTTACAATGAGACTATATCCTTCATTCTTCCACTCCTCATAAAACTGACAAAAACGTTTCCATCAGAATTTCTTTTTAAGAATCGTCTCAGGCACTATATAATAATGAAAAACTGAAAATAGCCGTTAAGACTGAAGGTTTGGAGAAATCATATCCATGACACTGGTATCTTAAACACAACATGCCTAGGCGTGGTTGGTTTTGGAGGCCACTTAGGAAGGCAGTCATATGCACAGTCATGAGCAGTGTCTGGGACACCCTGCAGTATTCTCAATAGCCTATGTCCCTGATGTGGCTGGCTGAGTTTTTCCACCAATAACAGAATGCTTTTTCTGGACTTATTTCTTGATAGCTGCCCTGCATCTCATAGTTAAGAACTCGCATGAATTAAGAACTGAAAACATATAGGTGGACACCACTTTAATTTCATTGATTCTGGTGGTAGATCCTATGAGAATTAGGCTGAGATGGTAACTGCTACAATTCAACCAGGCTTTTGGAGATAATGATGATTCAGCATTAAAATGCTGACTATGAAAAAAAAACCCCAAACCCCCCAAACAAGTGAAAAACTCTGTGACTGCTACATATTTCAAAGGTCCATCTGGTTTGCTTTGTCGGTTATCTGTGAAATAGAGCAGATATGGCATGACATCTTGGCAGCAAGCTTTGGTTTGGTTTAGGGAAAGATGGAACTGGAATTTTGGCATCAGAGAAGCTTTTCCGATACAGTGGAACAGCTTGCTTTCTTGTCTTCAGCTTTTGGAGCTGCAGGTGGGAGCAGGTGACTGGAGGGATTTGCTCACCTGAGTCTCTCTGGCTGTGGAGTAACAGCAGAGGGGATCTGGACTCGGTGTCTTATATCTTCATGTTTTTCTTATTTTTCTCAGAGGAAATTCAGCTTCAGTGGTGTCATCACTGGGCTTAGTGATGACTTTGCAGTCATCTGACTTGTTACATTAGGATAAAATTCACTGCCCTTACAGCCGTATCCTCCCCATGGAGTTTCATGCAACAGTGCTATTGACTTCAATGGGAATTCCGTATATGAAACAATGACTGGAAATGCCTGTAGAATTGCATATACTGACATTATATCCCATGAAAGCAGAATAGAACAATAGCCAAAGGTCTTCCTAGGCAATAAAATTGTGTCTAGTTTCTTTACTTTTTCTCATCCCCCCATCCTGGGAAGCTTCCATAGCATGAGGTGTAAATTTTGGGGCTGTTAATTTCTGACATCCCTTTTCATTCAATGAGATCTTAAAAATACACCATGACTTAACCATTCCACTGACCAAGTGACCAGTGAAGAAGCTTTTCGTTAAAAAATGGACACAACTGACTTTTGGTCTTGTAAAATGTCTTCTTCTAAAAAAGGAAATTAAACAGTTTTCTTTTACTAAAATTAAACAATGAGCCCTAACAACAGGAATGATACTGGCCTTGATCCGAAACCCTCTGACGTTAATGCAGAAGTTTGCATTGATTCCGGTGGGCTTTGGGTCAGACCAATTTTGATTTAAAGACAAAACATTAGCTTTGTTACGGAACTGTACTTGTCCTCATTTCCTTGGTATTACACATCTGCTGTTCACACAGTGCACATCTTTTTACCCGTTTAATCTTCTTCAGGTCTGACACAATTAGAATAAAAGAAACACCTGAACCTCCACACATACCATGTGTGAATATTATCCTGGAGAGAAAAGAATAGCAAATTTAATGCTTCCTTAGAGGTTTCTTAGCTATGTAAAGCTATTATTTTTCTTGCCCTGAATAGGGGATTTTCCCCTTCCACAAGTACCTGGGCAGAGTCTTCCCTGTAAAAGGTCTTGTAGGATGAAGAAGTGTCTCCCTTCAAAGGCCCCCTTTTTCTCCCACATACTCTCAAACCCAGGCCCTAGGAACCAGGGTTTGCTTAGTCATTTAAGCTGTCCACCACAAACAGGATTCCTAAGAGTGATGTATTGCTCACAAATGTGTCAGCAAAGTGCTTGTTTACAGATACCAGATTTTTTTCATTAATATGCCCACTTATTTAGGAAGGGTTTTCAAAATATTTGTTCCCTTTACAATGAGGGTGTCACCGTGAGATGACAATTTCCTCCACATAAGTTGAGATCAAATTGCCCCACCCAGATAAACCAGTAGCAAATATGACTCCAACAGCCAAAACAGGTTTTCCTCTCTAAGGAGAAAGCATCCATATTTTAAGTTTGCATTGCATCCTATCAGATAATATTAGACCTTATAATCTAATGCAGTACTTACAATACCCATAAATCACTCAATCTGACATAAATGCAGAGAATATTCATTCTTTTCTTTGAGCAGAATGCAATCATGCCTTCATACTGCCTTAAAACCGGTGAGGAGTCATATCCAATAACTATCCCAATTATCTCTCAGCACAATGTTTTCCACCTGCAAGGAATGATTATGTGTCAGTAATGATGATAAAGTCCTTAAAGATATGTTGATGCCTCATGGAAAAATTTGAAAGACATATTGTTTAGAGAGAGTTTTCTGCTTATAGACTGCATCATATCTATCTGGTGTATTTCTTTTCCCTGTTTTTTATTACTAAGGACATATGCATAAAGAGATATTGTGTGTCAGGGAAATAATCATTATAGAGCTGAAGAAGAAAGTGGCAGTCTTTTGTGTTCTGTTCTTGTTTTGACAGAGACTTCACAATGACCTTGGAGAAGTTTTGTAACTGTTCTGTGTCCTACTCCAAAATGGAGACAATACTTGTATGAATGTTAATTCATGGCAAGATGTTCCCTACTGCTGGATGGAATGTACCAGGAGAGGGTTAGGGCATGTTCTTACCATTTATACCACAAGTTCTCTTCCTGTGGAGCCTAAATGCAGAAATGAACATCTGTCCATTACTGTTTGAGGTCCCTTTATAAAAGGCATACTGAAAAAATTGCAATTTAAGTAGCAAAAATCAAGAAAAAAAGGGACAGAGAAGACAGTGATGTTGAGAGGGGACAATCTTTTGTCAAAGTTACTAATTTTTTTTATATCAAAATATGGAGAAGAAGATGTATTTCATGTCTTGGTTGTTACCTCTACATGGGCAGATGGAAATAGAGTTGTCCTAACCCCATTTAGGCTCCAACCTGCCGGAGCTGTTAGATCATTGCATTGGCTGGAGCCTGGTGCTCTGTGAACATGGCTGGATGGCTTTTAGACAGGAGCTATCAGAGGGGCTTTGGTGTCTTTGTGTGAACAGCTCTGGGTCTCACAGCAAAAAAATGTTTATTAAACCACAACCCATCTGACTGCGGGAGGTGGTGAATGTGCTTGCATTGCAGAATTCAACTGATTTGCAGACCTCACTAACATTCACTCAAAGTCTGCTTTCCTAGCAGCATCATTTTGAGTGTGTTTTAATGAGCAGTACCTCCTGCAAAACAAGCAAAGTACCAGAAACCTATTGCTTCCAGTTCCCTCCTTCCCTCTCTGCCTCCCTTTTTTTTCTCTCTCTCTTCTGGAAATCTTTGAAGAGACTCTCCTCTCGCTATTGAAGGCTTGAAATGTCAGGGTTCTTTTCACCTATTTCTATCTTTAAAGCAACATCTTTATACTGAGTATCAGTTTTCATGATGACCAAATGCTAATATCCGCAAAATTTTCGGAAGTCAGATTCTTTCAGACAAGAGTTTTTACGACCTGCAGCTCCCAGTAACTTAGGCAGGATTAGCAGTGTCTGCTATTTCTATAGAGAAAATCGCCTTTCTGCAGAGGTCTGTGAGTTTGCAGGACCCACTGTAGGCAGCAAAGGGAGAAAGTTATGGTTCTTTGCAGGGTCCCTTCAGCTTGTTTCCCTGTGACTGACAGTCCGGCAAGTGAACCGCTAAAGTTTACATAATCACTTGAACTTTTAATTACCCTGCCCTGAATTAGCTCCCCTAATTTTTGAATTTATCTCTCTCTTGTTTTAATTGACAGTGCTTCTTGATCTGGCTGTCATCATGCAAAATGTATTGTTAAATGGTTTTAATAACTTCCTGCATGTGCAGCAAGTAGTATCTAGCATATGTTAAGGGACACATGTCAATCATAATTGACTTGCGCTTAGATTTCATTGCTTTTGTGGGTTTAAATCAGATCCTTAATGCTACTTGAAATCTTCTTTTGTGGTTACATTTTAATGCTTTTTTGCTAAACCTTCCAGAACAATGTCCTTTTCTGGCGGGTGATACATTGAAACCACAAGTGCCAGAGGGGAAAAAACCTGCCATTGAAATGCATGAAGATATGAATGACAGATTGTTCACTTAACTTGCACATTCAAAAATATCTAATTTGTCCTTACCAGAGTGAAATGGCTGCTTTGACATAATTGTGGTCTCTTGTAGGATGTTAATCCATAGTGTTGAAGCCATTATAATTCTAGTTCAGATGTGCATATTTTAAAAACGAATTATTAAAAAAAGTCATTTTACATACTCAGGCATGACATTTTTATGTTAATAATGTTGGGTTTAATTTCAAAAAAATTTAGAAATATGTCATGATAGGGAACTTTTGGATTTAGTAAATCTGCTAGCTACAAAATTCCTTTTTAAAGAAGTAAACTTCTTTGTAATCCAACTAGCAAACTAGTTATTTTCCAGAGGATGTTAGCATTCATGAAATGTATTGGATTTGCAATTCTAGAACATCTGTTTGCTCAAAGAAAGCTTTAGTGTAAACAATAAAGAGGTCTTCATGTTGCTCTGCTAATATTTTGGCCTCAGTTTGCAGTGTCTAGTTTCGATTTGCTCATGTCCACCGTCTGCTTAAACTCTCAGATAAAATTAATTGTTCTTTTCATTAGTTGTGATCTTTATACCTGTTCATTAGGAGTTGTAGGAAGTCATAATCAAATTTATGTTGTTCAGTCATTCTTTTAGTGCAACAAAGAACCGTAATCCAGTTTCATCTGCAGCCAAAACATTTCCTGTCTGTTAAACCTATTTCATTATCAGTCCCTTTTTGCACAGCATCATGTGTTTATTCTCAAAGATTTCTTAGCACTGTAATGAAACAAAAATATCTAACATCAATTTTCAAGCAATGATAAAATGTTAGAAGTACTATTAAAAATGTTAGGACTAATATTTGAAGAAATTGATCCTCGGTCTTTTCCAGTGTCCATCTTCCTGCTATCACAGTGCCTAATTTTTTTTTCTCTTGTAAAAAACTATGGAAAATGTATAGCTCACTACATATGTTATCACCAAGCAAAGCAGAAATTTTCATACTTTATAGGGGAAGCACAAATCAACACTTTAAATTTGAATGGGGTATCATGGTAATAATAAAACTCCAGAGGTTTTGAACTGAGAAGACTGTTAGGATTGCTCCAACTTCAATGAGCAGAGAAACTGAAAGCATTTGTCCAACACATATTGAACAAATGCCAGGGGAAGGAGGTCCCACACCAAGCTGGGAAAGCATTCAAATGTTTATCTTCAGGACATCAAAACTCTTGGCCTAAGTATTTTCCACAAGAACTTACATTATAACATTTCCATTACTCATAATTATTGCGGGAAATTCGACAAATTACTAAACCTTAAAAATGAGTATACTGTGAGGGAAGGTTGCTTTAATTTTACATTATTTTGGTCAGAATCTGAAAGATGCAATACATTAACACTTGATTGTGAAAATAGGCGGAAGTGAAGTATGCTTTGTCCTATGTTTGAATCAGTCTCAGAAATGGGGTGAAAAAGTTACTGAC
The DNA here is from genome assembly GCA_013400975.1 of Atrichornis clamosus. NCBI lineage: Eukaryota > Metazoa > Chordata > Aves > Passeriformes > Menuridae > Atrichornis > Atrichornis clamosus. The sequence goes on along the minus strand of WBMZ01009796.1, from coordinate 505,622 downwards.
ATCATTTTCTGTTATATGTATTGATGTATACCAGAGAAGCTGCACGTGAGGCAGTGCACAATCTAAATAAAAACAAGGACAACAGGCTTATTCAGAAAGATGAAGTAAAAGGAGACAAGAAAAGAATAATACTATAATGCTGTGAATTATAGTTTCAGCATACCTGGAAACTGGTTCCTCAAAATCTTTTTGTAGGATGAAAACCTTTTTTAGGATGAGCTGACATGAGAGCAGGCTTTCTGGGTGTTTATGAAAACTCCTTCCAAACTTAAGGGGAATCTTGAGTGAACCATTCAGAGCCAATCATGGCAATTAAGAGCCTTGAGAAGAATAAAGAAATACCTTCTATTGCAGCAACAGAGAAGATTCTGCTGAAAAGATATAAGAAAGAAAATAGTATTTGGCTTAAACAATTGGTTAAGATGGTCAGTGTGTACAGAAAAAAGATGATGTGTATAGAGACGAGATCTACATAGGAAATGCTACATAGAAATGCTACATAGGAGCTGTGGAACATAGTACTTCCTTTTAGGTCAGTCTTTCCTTTCAGGTCAGTTCTTAGCTTGCTTTTTAATTAAATGCTTTGCTAGCAACAGTCCAAGCTGGATCTGAGACCTGGAACCAGCACATGTAGTGTGTAAGGTTAATACCTGTTTTGAGATTTCTACTGTAGAAGAAGGTAGTAATACTAAAAAAACTCAAACCCAAATGCCACCAAACTGAGTGGTATTATAACCTTAACTCTAAAATAGCTTCATATTGTGGCCTTAGGCAAAATGCTGAAATTTAGATTCCTCTATTCTTATACACTCAGATAAAACACACTTCATACATATTTAAGATATTAGAATCATAAACTCAGCATGAAACAGTGAACAGGTTTCACTCTCTTAGAAATATACTGACCGACAGGATGTAATCCAAATATACATTTTACTCTGTGTGCTATAATTGGTACTGTAAACTTATGGCATTAATGTGTTAAGAACACTGTGTACTGCATTTCCCGTGCTACATCTGCAATCATATAACTTAGGTACGAGTTTCTCACGTGTCTTCTGAAGTCGTGGAAGAAATTGTGAGCTAAATATATATTTTAGCTTGAACTGAAGCAGTACCCTTCAAAATCTTGGGAAAACTGTGTGGTGACTTAAAACTGACTCTCATTCTTATTTTTTTGAAATAAAGCAATAACACTAATTCCTCAAGAAAGCTAGCAATCAACTATGCTGTAGAAAATATGTCCTAAAGACTGCTCAGAGTTTGTACCACAGAATTTATGCTACTGCAGAAAAGTTTGTGTTTATGATAGATTGTAAGGAAAACAAATTTCTGATGTCTGAAAGTGCAGTTGTGACCTGGGGTCTCGGCTTAAATCCTGCCCGTTGCAAATTTCAGCTTCAAAACATGGAACATATCTTAGATTTAGATCCAGCGGGGATTTCTGAAAATTCAGGTCTTGGAATGTGGTCCCATCTGTTCCATCTGCTAATTCTATAGGCTAAGTCAATCTTTGGGAGAATACAGCATTGGTTATCACTGAGGATAATATAGGGTCACTGGTTCCCTCAAAGTCTATAAGTGCTATGTGCTTAATGGTATACATATATTTATTTTCTCAATGATTCTTTTACATGCAACATTTATAGTTCAAAAGAAGATAGAGTGGGTTTTTTTAGGTAATAAAATAATTCCGTTGGTGCATTTGTATGAGCAGCATGTTTTTCAATCAATTAATTAGAAGTTAATTAGATGTAGGTAAAGATACAAAGGAGAGAAATGATCAAAGGGAGGAGGGAGGTCGTATAGCCAAAGGGAGTCAGTACGGAAGAATTTTGAGCATCACTAAACTAGTATCGCTAGGACTACTGGTCCCTGGTTTTTTTATTTACTCATTGACCCGTTCTCTTATCAAATTTTCCAATGACATCTTCAGATTGAAGAAAAGTTGACTGTGGTTGTGCCTGTTATGCCTATCAGAACTAGCCCACATCCACAAGCTCTTCTCGGTTTATGCAGACTGAGTTAAATTACTTTTTAAATTGTATTTCAATGAAAACTTTTTTCTTTCAAGTCAGTGCTGAACAGTGATTGATGGAAGGATGTAGGGAAACATTGGCTTTTCTCAGGATATACTGTAGATGACCTTATGTCCTACGTCCTTGTTTCATTTGAAAAGAATAATTACTAATCAATAGTGAAGGGTTAGGTGACACAGTAGGTTAATTTACTAGCCTTTTGCCTCTGGAGAGCTGGATTCTGGCTTAGGTCACATGTAAAATGGTTTGGTGGTTTCAGCCTTGTCCCTTGTGGATGTCTGGCTATATCACAGAAAACAAGCTTGAATGTGCTATGTGGTAGACGCCTGGCAGTTTGTGCTTAGGGAGATCTCAGGGCTCGGGCTGTGGGGATCCCGGCACGGGCAGGACGGGCACACGCTGGCATCTGCGAGAGGAGATGCGGCACGGCGCCGCAGTGCGCCTGGCGCAGGGCACCGACCCTCCCGCAGAGAGAGGGGCGGGACTCCCACTGCGCCGGGTGCGCGTGTGCCCTCGAAGGTGTGAGCTTCTCTTCCTCGCTGTGTCTGCTGGACTCTTACAGGGACTGCCTGACAAGGACGTGCCTTCAGAAAACCGTGCTCTCTGTTACCTTTTTCTCAAAATTACCTGTCCAGGAAGCTGCTTTCCATTTGTGCTTCAGAAAAGTTCATTATTAGAGTTTTATGAGTAAAAATAACTTTTCTGTTTATAAATTGGGAAAATAATATAGTTTCAGCCATTTTGTAAAAATTATTGCATGTCTTTTCTCAGCAGTTCCAGATCCTTCATGCTTTCAGTGAGCATCTTGGCATTTTGCAGGAGGCTACCCTGGTACCTGATGTCATATAAACCCTTATATGATTACTAGTATCAAGACTGCTTTAACCTTGATAGCCTGTTGAAACTTTATTTTGTTTTTAAAGTGTAACTTTGATCACAGTCCTTAGTATAATTTGGATTTTTAATACTTGGTCTGTCAGTGAAGTGTCTGACTTCACTGAGGGTGCAGAAGGGGACTTGAGTAAGATTCTGTGCTATCTACTGTGCTCAGGGTGCTCCCCTTCTATTAGTGAGCTGTCTGATTGACTGAAGAAGGTGGAAAAGGAAGAGTGAACAAGGTTAGGAACTGCAGGCAGAGAAGATGCCTCTTGTTCAACACTCAGTTGCTTTTAGAGTTGAATGGAACCATAATTTGAGTATATAAAGAACTATAAAATACATGATGTATTGATGCTTCATGTTGGGCACAGGAAACTAATGGACAATTTTGACAATTTGGAACTTACTCTCCTTTATTTTCTGCTGTAAGATGGACTCTTAATACTCATTCTTCCCTTCAGGACATTGTAAAGATTGGTGCTTGAGAAGGATTTAGATGTGACTGTGAGTAACCTAATGAGGAATTGGAAGGGATGAATAGTTTTATAATCACTACAGGTTTTGATAGGCATTAAATAAGTTCAAATAACCAATGAGGAAGATGAAATGCAAATTTGAATAATCACTCATTTAGAGACTGTGCCAGGGGAAGTCTCATGGGGAGGAAAGTGTGTGAACATGAGTGAAGAAAATCATACTACATATACAGAAGAGGATAATAAAGGCTGGATAGACAATATTAATTCTGGCATTTCCTAATCCCTGTAAGAGTAAATGTGGTGTCCTCTGACATATTTTTTTGTGTGTAATAATGTAGGCATGATGCATAATAGTTCTGACATGGCTGGTGAACTGCTGCTGCTGTGTGTCTAGGCTGAATTGCCAATTGTCATCTGAATTTTCTTGCCACCTCCCCATAGAAACAGGCTGACTGTAGCACACAGTAATGCTGTCACTGCCTATATCTGCCCTGACCAACACTGCTGGGGGGAGCTGCTTTTGTAGGCACAATGCCCTACTGGAACCTGTACACTGAATTAGTCTTTCTATGGGAATGAGGAGGCAACTTGGAAAATAATTTCTTAAGGTGCTCAATGCCTCAGGCTTCATGGAGCTGTTTCAAAGGAACTTCCCCACTGACACCATTTTGATTTGACCCCATGGTTCATTTTTTAAGCTATGAAGACTTTTTAAAAGGTAAGATTCTAACGCATATTTCTAATTTGTGATATATACTTATTAGGTTTGCAATGTCATGCATTTTAATTGTGAGTTCTAACTGACTGGTTTAATGATACTTTGCAAAGTAAACTCAACATGTAGGTCATAAGTTCAGAATGAATGAATCCCTGGATGTTTACCAAACACCAAAATTAAATTACATTCTTAATTGTTTTGCAAATACTCTGGCCTAACTAATTAAATAGGAATGACTTTCTGCGTTGCTATAGTGCAAAGAATATTAAAGTCTTTAGTACTCATTTCAAATTAGCAAACTCAACTACTTTCATTGTACACTCTGTGGTCAGCTAGCACTTCAAAAATAGCAACTCCCATATCCTCCCCAAACAGACAAAATAATTAACTAACATGTTACAACTTCAGTTGTAAGAAATATGTCTTGAGGACAACTATTGGACTGAGCATATTCAGTATTACTAGATTTCCACCCACCTTCCGTGAGGCTTTTAAGGAGTCTTCTAGAGTATCCTAATGAGTTCCTAGACTAGGAAGAACATATATTAAGAAATATTTTCTCTTAGTCTAGTTCCCTGATTCTTTACCAAATCGGTTGAATACAGACCTTGGAATACACAGGTGGAAAGGTAAAACAGAAAGTAAGTTCATCTGTTTTCAGTGGAACAGTTCTATCCTGATCTCTTCCAGGCATGAACTTCAGCTTCATGTACTAGTTCCCTGTGTTCAAAAAATGCGTTTCTCTCTCAAAGTTAACAGTTTCTTTGCTCTGGGGGAATAAGGACAGAGCTGTGAACAGGGCTGCTCATGTAGGCTAGCCAGGCTATTTTGCAAAGGTTTCTGAAACCTTGGATTTGACAGTTCATCAAAGAGCAAGAACAGCAAGAGCTGTGTATTCTCTGTGATCTGTGATGCTGAGCAAGTGGACTGCTCCTTCTCAATTGTGTGTAGTCTTTTGGTAGAAGAAGACTCGTATTGTCTCATGCTGCAAAGGATTATAACAGGCCAAGGAATTAGGAAAGCTGTGGATAGAAAGAAAGTTTTAGTGACAGATAAAGATTTGGATATCTTAACCTTATGTATATCCTTGTAACTACCATAAACCTGTGCATATCCAATGTATTCTTGCAAGAGGATGACATAGAGACATCAAGGATTTTAAGAGTCCTTCTGTCTCTTCAACAGAATCATTTGCCCCTCCAGAAGATACCTTCATCCATTTGCAGTTTTCTTCTAAAGCCCTTGCAGTCAGTGCTGTCGGTGTCTAACAAGACTGTAGTGAGCCATGGAATGCACTGACAAATTTAACCTCTCTTTGAAACTGGGGAGAAAACTGTAACTGAGATTGTTTGCATATACTTTGCTACTGGGATAAACATGGCCTCTGTAGGTCAGGATAATACCCTTGAGTCTTGCCTGGGTCATTTACAGACTTGTTCTGCAAAGCAAATTAAAAATGCAGAAGATAAAAAAAAAATATATATCTAGTGTTTTGCATTGTTCTCAGAGATAACCATTATTAAAATGTTAGTCCTGAACAGCCATTAAGCTGTGCTGGGAAAAAAAACTCTTGTGGCCCTTTTGACCTCTCTGCTAGTGTTCAGGAGAAGTGGTTGTGTGTAAAGCAGCTGATGACATCAACCATTAAAGTAGAAAATGGTTCTTCTACAGATGTCTGAACCAAAAAAATACCCCAGTCTGCTAAAACTTCTCAGAAGTTTTAAGGGATTCTGCCCTAGTTAGTTAGCTGATGTTTCAGGGAGTGGCTGGGATGTTGATACAGGAAGCTGGACCAACATGTAATGTTTTCTAGTTTATTTATATGTTTTTCTCTGTTTATAAGACCTAGTTGAACACTCACAGGAAACTACATAAAATTCTTAAATATTAGATTATCACAAAGGCCTAGCTAGTTCTACAAGCAAACAAGCAAGCTAGCAACTAGTACATATATTCCAAGTATAAATGCCTGAATAAGAGGATTTTAAGGAACATGTTCAATGTCTGAAATTCCACCACAAATTTAGGTTTAGGAAGTTGTTTCTGCTAGTTTGATTTCACCTTTACCTTAGAATAGAAACAAATAATCTTCAAAATAATGCTGTCTTTCCAGAAAGGCAAACTGTCCCCCACTCCCCAAACCAAATGCGACCAACTGGTGTCTTTCAAAGTAAATTTTTCAAACTCTGTAAGACTAACAGTTTTGCTAAGGAATGAAGTATTTGTGCAGTCATACATGCATCAGAGGTAATTGTGCTTGTAAGAATCTTTGTGCATGCTGCAACACTCTGACAAGTGCGTATTCAGTATCCTAAATTGGGATGGGCTGTAGAAAATTTAAATTCAAAGCCACCATTTTTGAAATTGTGTGTAAATTAATGGATTTTGCTGTTACGAAATTAATAAAAGATTGGAGAAACTAATCTCTCAGAAGAGGAACATAGCAACAAAAAACTCCAAAAATGTACACAAGATAATATAGTGTTGAACTGGAAGTACAGCTTAAGCAACTTTTGTATTTTGAAGGAAGGAAAAAAGAGCCCTTTTCAGAGAAGTTACACCTCTCAACTGATTTTACTTAGAAAATGAAGACGGGTTTATTTGCTGGGTAGATTTCTTCTCATTGAAGGAAGTGTATTTTCAGGTTTGTATTAGCGATTTTGAATAATCACTTCCTGTTTCTACTAGCAGCTCTCAAAGAAAGAGATTTCTTGAGTGATAGCTAAATAAGTCCCATATTCAGCCTTGCTGAGAATGTTCATAGTAAACAAAACTTTGTGGTTTATTGGTGTCAGTTGGGAAAGGGACTCTTTTCTCGTTGCGTTGCTCATTGTATTTCTATTGTTTACCACAGCTCTTAGTTTTATTGTGCTAATTACTCGATGAGTACACATTTTTTATATGTGAAACAACATTTTCAGTGCTTCATATTATTTTTTTTTTGATGGTAGAGCCCCGCCTTGTTTTTCACTCACCATGGTATGGCATGAACTTTTCTGTACAAAGGTCCTTTGTAGAGAGGCTGGGATGAAACGCCTTGAAAAATATCTGTTGCTTTAAGTAAATGCGCCTTAAAAGAAAAGTGCATCTGTTTTTACATCAGATATCTTTTGGAACAGATTTTTGCCAGTAGTTTTCGGCAGTGCTTACTCTCCTTCTGTCCAGAATGAAACCTGGTAGAACCCTGAAGAGAGTTCATATTTCAAAGTTTATAACAAAACAATTTAACATTGTTAATAAAGGCCACAAAAATGATAGAGTTCCTCAAAGAGATACAAGAGGACAAATGATTTTGATGTCCAGTCATATTAAAGGTGAAAAGAAGGGAAAGAGGGTCCTAATTTGGGTCTGACCGCCCTGTAATCTACAACACCATTACAGACTGTCAACACTGAGAATTGGAATCACATTTGCAAATTGCAACCTTTTTTTCCCTAGGTGCTGTTTATCTCTAAATTTCCCTTTATTGACAAGGTAAAAATATACAGTACTTAGGAGTGAGCAATATACAGTACTTAGAAATAAAGTTCTGGTTTCTTTATTTGAGTAACCTCAGAGTTTCAAGGCTCATAGCAGCAGAAACTCAGAGGAATAATATTTTTAGTGATTTTTTTTCTTCCAAGGACAGAGTATTCCGTGAGGCATACAATGACAGGAATTACTATGCACAGCTTTTTGAGAAGGGTAGTGATTTAAAATACTAAAATGGCTAACCATTTTTAATAGTGTATTCTAATTGCAATAGCCTCTTTCTCTGAGCAGGCTCTACTAAGAGATAATTGACCTCTGCGTCTGTTAAGCACTCTCACATTTGGCTTGGGAAGCATAATTCACATCACAGCCAATTACCTTGTGATATAGCCCACAAAAAACCCCTCAACTATTGGCATAGCCCTGCCATTTCTTTCGCTTTCTGTCTACCTTTCTTCTTTCCTTCCTGGCTTTAATATTTGGGTTGTCATATTTTTCAGATGCCCTCTTTGTTCTCTTCCATCTATTCTTTACTGTAGAAATCCAAACAGAAGAAAATAACAGACTCAGAACAGCTCCACCATTTCAGTGCATAATGCTAAACAGTGATTTACAGTGACATAGAAAATAACTCTCTGTTAAATATTCCTTTTAGTTAGTTTTGTATACGAAGCTTTTCAAACTAAATGCTGAACTGTGTGTGATAAGGAAGTCTGATAAAAGAGATTCTGTGTTGCTTACTGCTATAGAATTTTCTGTTAGTGTGCCAGGTGCTTTTTAATAAAGTTTTAAGCAAAGCCATTCAATTACTCATGGTTCCTTAATTGTTTCTTGCAGATCTGCTATACTGACCATCATGTTGGCACCTGGGCAACTCACATAAATTAGAACAGAGTATTAAGAAAATATTACTCCTTTGGGAATAAAAGTCACACTAACTAGACCTCTGCCTCTGCTACTAAAAATGGCCTAGAGGTCAACTGAAAATCAGAGTGATTAATAGATCTAGTAGAGTTTTGCAGACTGCCAGAGTCTGGTTCCCTGCTAGAAGTCCTTAACTATTGGTCCAGGCTGACCATAAGCCCAGGAATGACAGCAAGAGGTGATCTGACTGGCAAAAGGGTCTCAGTCTTACCTCAGTAACTCATAATCAAAACCTTAAACAGCCTCTCAGGCAGAAAAGTTGTGCTGTCACAGCCATTGCAGACATGTTTGAAAAGCACGAGTTGGATTTCTGCTGGCAATATCTTATCTAGGCTGGCTCTAGTTGCTGCTGTCCCTGCCTCTGCAGTTGTCAGAAACTGGGAAACCACAGAAATACCGACACTGGGTACTGAATTTTCTGGACGCTGGAAGAGTTGTGACTCATGACTTTATTAAAACGTAGATTGCCAAAAGCTTTGAAATTCAGATAATCTGATTGTCAAAGATGCATCTGACACTGAAGAACCAGTACTGCATACCAGGGACCTATCAGAACCTTGGTCCAAATCTCCAAAGGTAAAATACTTGTCATATTTCTAGAAAATAGTATATTTCTGTGAGCCAGATTTTTCTGTTCCTTAACACCTCCTTGAAAGTAGGAACTTAATGAATAGCTTGGACTGGATGATAGGTTTATGAAGCAATCTTCTATACTCTGGTGTGTCAGGTTAAAAGCATAAGATGCAGTGCTATTTTGTAGAGTAGAATTTCTGAAGTTCTTTCCAGAAATGCATTGATAATATTCTGTGACTGAATACACTTGCTAAGTCTTTAATTTGCTTAATACCTGTGACAAGATAGTTAATGGAGGTTTGAATTGAAAAGGTGGTGTAATATATATTGTATATACTGTATTTATATTATACTAATCCCATGCTTCAGGGCTTCCAGTGATTGCTTTTGGGGGCTAGAAAGAATTTTCCTTCTTTGATCCATAATGGGAGTTCTTTTTTTCACCTGCCTCTGGGCAATGGAGGTAGAGTATAAAATATTTTTAGTTGAATTCATACATGTCTTATTGGTATATATTGCTCACACACTCAGGATTAAACCAGTGACCAGATTTGGGGTCAGGAAGTGTTTTTCCTATGGCTATGATTGACTACCTAAGTGGTATTTTTTAAACCTTTCCTGCAGCCTCCCAACATTTTGTAGAAATTTTGTTTGACAAATTCCTTTCCGCCGGATGCTGGAAAAAACCTCTTTACTTTGTGGAACAATGTATTTATGTACCTTACCTTTTAATGAAGTAACTCAAGTTTGTTGCAAGGTGTAGCACAGTTTTGGTAGCTGGCTGTATGTGCCATAAGTGTGACCTAAGGTACAGATATTTTATGGAGTAGTCTAGATGATAGGCAAAAAGACATTTCTACCACAGTAGTCCATGACTGCATTCTGGACACACTGGTGCATCTATATCCTGCAGTTCCTTTTTTCTTGTGTTTTGAACAGTCGCATCATAGATGGGTTGGAAGTGATTTTGATATCTGGCACCAGGTTTTCAGCTCCAATCTTTCCTTTAGTTTTGTAGAGAGAAAATCAGGCAAAGAATGGCAAGATAGGGGGAATGGGGATGGAAATCCAGTGGCTGACTGCCTGTGTGCAGCAGTGTTTGGAACAGACACTGAGTGCAGCTTTTTGTATAGAAGGCAAATTGGCTGGAGAGGTATAGAAGGTTTTGTTTGTTTCCATTTCTGTTTCACGTTTTAAAAAATGGCCATGGATGCTTCTAGCTTACATGCAGTGCTTGCAGTCCCAAGCCTGATGGATCTGTTTTTTCCTTTTTTCTACTAAAGCTAATAGTAGTGTAAATGTGGGAAATTGTAGATATGTTTCTGATTTAAATAGAGAGTACAATGTGAACCTATTAGATTAATAGTTATAATGAAACCTGCATGCATTTTTCTTGGCAGTCATTTCAATCACTTCATTGTAAGCAATCCAACTTTCCTGTGTTTCCTCAGTGAAGCATATTTCTAGAGAATTCAGTCTTTCCAAGTGCATTGTCAAGTGCTGATAAATTTTTATGAGCTTCAGCTAGTGGGTGACAGCCACCATGGATATCAGAAATTATAGGAGAGCGCTTAATGTGTTCTAGTCCTCCTCTGGAGTACATCTGCTTCAAGTGTCAAATCATGACTGGTATAATCTTTACTTTTTTTCCCTTGGTTGTTGGAGTAATAACTAAAACTCTCCTCAGAAAACCCAAACAAAGTTTCGTTAGACTAGTAGACATTTCATGCTAATACCATAAAATCCAGCAAAATCTGGGATGGCCTGGGGTGACAGACCACTGCATCTTTGCTTACCCTTGCTCAGGGCATAAGGCAGCGAAACACGCTAGGGGGAGGCTTTAGTTGACCTAAACCTTTCCTAAGTGACTGTCTCTTGTGCTGAGCTGGGACATGTTACAAAGATTACACCTGTCATGACAGGATAGGCCTATCCGCTGAGGCCAAAATTAATTTTACCTCCCTTTAGACCACTGAGGTTCATAACATGGAAACAGAGAGGCCTTGCTTCCTAGTGAAGGAAAAAAGGGATTTCAACACCTAAGAGATCAATATTTACTCTAATGTGCTTTTAAATGAGAAAAGATCTACGCATTTCTAGGCTAATGTAGGTATTGAAAGCAAGGGACATGAGAAAAGCAAAATATAATGACAGACTTTGTTTTAATTATTTTTTACGTGCTAAGCTATGAACTAGTAAGCACCCCAAAGGAAATTAGCTATCTTATAATGTTTATCATCCTGAGAACTCAAAGTATTTTGTCAAAATGGTGAAATTAAAGCAGAGATAAAATGGGTTGCCTAAATATCTTGCAACAGAGAGGCAGGTGTCCTGGTCCAGTGGACCATGTAAAAGGTTGTGTCATGTTAGAAGAAGTCCCCAGAATGCACTAGTAATAACTTTTGGAGCAGTAGCTCCAAATTTTTGGTTTTGATATGCTTAAACACTCTGTATGTGTAGCCCAGCAGTAATCAGCTAATACAGGTAATGGAAAGGGGAGGAGAGGAACGGGAATGCCTGGGCAGAGCTTGCACAGAGGGTGCTGTGGGACTCAGTCAACGCACACCCTGCGTTCACAGAACAGAAAGGAAGCTCCTTCAGTAAAGTTTAAACAAGAGCTATTGAGCTGGAAAGAAGGAAGAGGTTTTAGTGAAGCATGGCAAGAAGACATAGAGAAGGGGTGATAAACAGAGATTATGAACTTGAATGCATAACCAAGAATTAGGAGTGAAGTGGGGGGAAATGTGGTAATTAGTTAATAGTGGCAGAAGCAGTTTCTGTATATAAATATATGACTTATTTCTGTGGAATAATTCAGACTAGAGTTGAAATATCCACCAATGCTTAAGTATTTTGACTTCCATGAAGTGAATTCTGTACCAGCTAAGGGCTTTGTCACATCCTGTGTTATAATCCTTGTAGATTTGAGCACTGTTCACTTAATTTTTGACATATTTAGTTAGGGTATAATGAGCATGTAAAGAAAATAAAACATCATTATATGTAACACAGATGTACCAGATTTTATTTTTACATTCCTCTGAGTTATAACACGTACATTGCAGTACCATCTGTAATCCCTGGCAGAGCTGAGGCATTCTACAGATATATAAGAAATGACAGGTACCCTATGACAAACAGCTTACTGCCTAGCACACTGAGCAAGCTGATGAAAGAAAGAAGGTACAGAATAGGAGAGAACAGGCTGAGTGAGCTAGCGAGGGAGGTAACAAAAAATAGAAAATTAAATTTACATAGGCATGTAAGTCATCTAGGAACCTAACTCAGAAGTCAGTAGGTTTTAAAACTGGATTCTGCATCATTGTTTTCCAACAGATGTGAGTTTATTGAACACCACCCTATCTTCAAAATGGGATGTTGGTTCTCATACCAATCACTGCTTTGTGGTCTATGGGGCACACCAATGGAGGTGCAGGAGGTTCCGGGAAAGCATGGGAAGACATAAGAAATAACAAGTTCAGCTTTATATCCACACATTGCTTACATCACTGTGTATTAAAACCCACTACCTGCTGAGTCAGTGGGTAGACTTATACCTTCTATAACCTATAGTGTCTCAAAGCATATTTTAATAAAGCATTAATAAAGTAAAATATTTGGCTGCTTAAATAACATAGGCTGCTAATTTGAAGTAATTGAAATGGACAATCTCAGGTTCTTACTAGGCTGTTTTTGTGTTCTGCACTTCCATTTACATTGCAAGAAAAGTCCAGGACATGGCTTGCCTGAAAAAAAGGCTTTGTGCTTCTTCATAGGAGTGACAAGCAGTCCCTAATCGTATGGAAACAATTAATTGAATGCACAGCACTACAGTGAAGGCACTGCAAGATCTTTGTACCTTATGATTTTTATGAGGGAGTCACTTGCTTCTGTAGGAGTTCCACAGTGCAGGAGGTGACTGAATATTTCCTTTTCCTGGAGACTACACTCAATAGCCTTTGTTCAGTTTAAGAGGACTTCCACTTTGCTTTCATGATGGTATTTCATTATTGTCCATTTACTGAAAGAAGTTTATTGATGATATAAACTTGGTGCATGATATATGCAATCAAAAACCATCAATGAATAACCATAAAATAAAGGTCATGAACATAGAAAAGGCACCAGTCAAATGATGCTTCTGTGCTATCCTGTAATGTGTTTGTATCTGCATCTAGCCCTCCCTGAGGGGATTACTGAGTCTACCTTAAATTTTTCTCCTCAAGATATCTAAAAACAAAGAATTACTTGGCCAGGTTTATATACATTTAAATAGAATCACCAGCTCTAGAAGTGTAGGCATTTACTGCTGATGGAAAACCTCGAGGATTTATATATTTGTTGGCATTCTTCCCACAGTGACAAATTGTCCTTTATTTAGTGATTCATTATTCCAGGTGATGAACTCTTGCCAAAATTTTCAAGCTCAAGTAACTAAAACTAGGTACCAAGAGAAAAGGTTCCTAATTGTTCACATGTAGTTCCAAATCCTGACAACAAATGAGATAAATTAAGGAGTTTTGCACATGTGAAGCAATTTTAAAAAGAATTTTATTAAGTAATTTAGATGACAGAATGTGGTTGCTTAAGTATGGAAATAATGCCTGCAGATTTTACCTGAAAAAGCAAAATCCGTAAAAGATACACACAGGGAGGACAAGTGAATAAATTAAATGTTTTAATAAGTTGGAGAGTGATATGGCAAGGAAAAAAAGTAAGTGGTAAATGATTTATCATTTTCTAGGTAGCACTTTTTTTTTATGGTTCATTTCCTCCCCAATGTGAAATCTATAAAAAGAATCTTCAAGGAAGTTGTGCAGAGTGTGGGGTTTCATTAACATATTACAATTACCCTGTGGCCATTCCTTGCTGTTAATCACAAGACCAAACAACTTCTAAAAATACAAAACCACAAAAGGGTAACTGTTATGAATAGATTTCTCCCCTCTCCAAAAAAAAAAAAAAAAAAGGAGTTTAAGAAAAGAATCCAAACTGTTCACAGTAGTAGGCTTTAATCTCTATCTACACTGTGTTCTTCTCACTTTTATAGCCTCAGAATTTGTGGCTGAACAGCACAGTTTGGGCAGGCTATTGCCCAGTTGAAGATGTCAGAAGCAATTACCTTCACAGATTTAAGATTTTATCATACAAACTGGACAACACAAATGAGGCTCTTTGTTAAGCATTTAATCATATTTTATCAATTGTCCGGAGTTTACATCTCTCCACAGATTATATCTCACTTTGAATGTGAATGGCAAATGGAGGAGAACCTTAACTAAATGAAGTTGTCTCTGATTGGTGTTTGAATGGCTTTCTTGAAAACTGAGTGCTTGCCTGAGGCAGAGAAGGCAAGGAGAAAGGAGGTGGGATCTGTGATGTTGAGCAGTGATTAAAACATTCATAGTTCACACACAGTTCCTTCAATGGGAAAGACTTCAAATGTGTCACAGAACGACCAAGCTGGTGAAGTGTCTGCAGCACAAGCCTTGTGAGGAGCAGCTGAGGGAGCTGAGGGTGTTTAACCTGCAGAAAAGGAGGCTCAGGGGTGACCTTATTGCTCTCTACAGCTGCCTGAAAGGAGGTTGTAGCAAGGCGGGGGGTGGGATCAGTCTCTTCTCCCGGGTAACAAGTGACAGGAGAAGAGGAAATGGCCTCAGTTTGCACCAGGGGAGGTTTAGATAGGATATTAGGAAAAGTTTCTTCCCTGACAGGGTTGTCAGGGAACAGGCTGCCCAGGGAAATTGTTGAGTCACCATCCCTGGAGGTATTTAAAAGACATGTAAATGTTGTGCTTGGGGACATTGGTTAGGGTGGACTTGGCACTGCTGGGTTAGTGGTTGGACTTTGATGCCAATGCATTTGGTCTGAGATTAGAGGTCTTTTCCAGCTGAAACGATTCTATGATTGTATGTAGTTGACATAAATTATGGCCAGCTTTTCATACAGGGAACTGCAATGAGGTCTGTTTCATATGTAGATGTTGGGTAGCACTGTTTGCAGGCATTTAGGAATGGATTTGGAAGAAGAGCTGACAAAGGAGAACTGGTGTCAACCATGTCTTCAACAGAAGCTGGTGTTATTAAGATTTTAATTTAGATGTGAAGATTGCTAAAAGGATTGCTAGAAAGTTGGGAAAACTTTACTCATTACATCTCATCCAATGTCACTTTTTAATTCCATCTATCTCTCTAGAAAAGTTTCTGTTATGCTGGTGGCACTGGTACTAGTCCAGTAGCAGCTCCTCTTCCATCTTTACCCCTCCATGTTCATTTCAAAGGGAATACCTAATAATCTACATCAGGGACAGTGAGCTCATTATGTGTGACCTAGTAGGTTAAAGTCAATGTTTTCCTTGTAAACTAAAGCCATGTTTTTTAAGCTAAATTTCAGTAATAATTCTTAACAGTGCATTATAATATTATTAGAAAACCAATATTTTTTTGCCATTAAATTATTTTGTATTACAGGAATTGTACATGTTTTAATATCTTTGAACTGTATGTTGAACATTGTGGCTTATTAAGATTTCTGCCAGTTTCTTTATTCAAAATTTCTATTTCTGTATATAAGAATATTGCTTTTCTTATTTACCCTTAGGTCTGGATAATTATAATTCATTAAAATATTAAAGCACTTCGTTAGCACCCCATTTTCAGCATATATATTTTCCTGCAATTATAGTACAATTTGTCCATTTTTGTCTGTCAGTAAAATCACACATTTAGATGTATTCATAAGGCATCTTGTTCACACATTGTCTACAAACAGAGATATTTTATAATATATTTTTCTTTGCTAAGGTGTTTTATGGGAACAAATTTCAGCCTTAGACTGAAAGAAAGGGTTGGCAGTAAGAGTGGATATAAAATTTTGATTTTTCTTGTTCTTGCTGTTCTATTTTATGGCTGAGGACATAATCTTCATATTCCTGACTGAAACTGTAATAGGTTTTGTTTAAGTATGGCTAACAAATGGATGATTAATTATTAACTAGCAATCCCATTGCCTGAAAGCCTTGTACTTGGCACCCCAAGTATTGGTTTTGTTAATTTTATTCTTATCTGATAAATCTGACCCAATGTCATCATACTTAAGAAAGCACTGAAAGACCTGAAGCTAAAAGCGAGCCTCTACTTGGACAAAAACATACTTATGCTAAAGCCATTTGTTTAAAAAACATTTGAACTTATGAGTTCAATCATAATAAACTGAAATCCTTCAGAAAGTCATTGAAGTTCTCCACGGTTACACAAACAGAGTGGACTCTGATTCTGCAGTCAGATATACATCTGCTTAAAGGAACATTGCCTTTAAGCAGCGTTTACAGGCTGTCAGGAGCTTTCTCAAATATTTGCCAGTGGTTTTACCAATCTTCTCCTCCAGATGGAATTATGATATCACATCAGAAAATACATGTAATTTTGCCATTTGATAATGCCTCCCAGAATTTATTCTATCCCTCCTCAATACCTCTTAGTCCACCTCACTTTAAAAGTGAGAACATTATTCTCGTCACCTTAAATCTTGCTACTTTTTTGCTACAGAAATTCCATCTTTTTCTGTGGATCTGAGTATCTTTTTTTTTTAAGTCTGAGGAATCACTGCAGTCTGTTGGGAGTTGGGAGATGGCCTCTATCCAAAAGTGGAGGTGCCTCCTGTCCCAGCAACATGTACAGCTCAACTGAAGGTTATTTCTTCTAAATATGTTATAATAATAATGTCTTTTTGGTTTTTTTTAAGTTATCAAAAGTACTAGGAGTAAGAGTTAACGTGGAAGAAGAAGAAGGGGAAAAGAAAGGACTGGCTGTCTATGGGGGTTAGGTGAGGCTGCCACTCAAGACAAGATAGCAGGACAGACAGGATATTCAAGAATCACCTCCTCCAAAATCAGGAACAATGCATCCCAACAAGGGAGAAATTGGGCAAAAATTCCAGGAGGCCTCAATATATGAACAACTAGCTGCTGAACAATCTCAGAGTGAAAAAAGAAGCTTTCAGGAAGTGGAAATAAGGGCAATTGACCTGAGAGGAATACAGGGGAATTGTACAGGAAGATACAGACAAAGTTAGGGAAGCCAAGGCCCAGTTAGAATTGAGTCTGGCCAGGGATATTAAGGATAACAGGGAGAGCTTCTACAGATATGTTGCAAGCAAGGGAAAGACTAGGGATAATATGGGCTCTCTCCATAAGGAAATGGGAGACCTGGCTACCCTGGACAAAGAGAAGGCTGAGGTTCTTAATGACTTCTATGCCTCAGTCTTCAATGGCAGGTGCTCCAGCCATGCTGCCCAAGTCAGGAAAGGCAAATGCAGGGACTGGGGGAATGAAGACCCTGAGCCCTCTGTAGGAGAGAATCAGGTGTGAGACCATCTAAGGAACATGAATGTGCACAAGTTCATATGACCCGATGAGATTCATCTGCAGGTCCTGAGGGAGCTGGCAGATCAAGTTGCTAAGCTACAATCCATGATTTTTGAAAAATTGTGACAGTCAGGTGAAGTCCCAGATGACCGAAAAAGGTTTATATAACCCCCATTCCTAAAAGGGGAAAAACAGAAGACCCGGGGAACTACAGACCCGTCAGACACGTGGAAAACAAAGATGTGATTGGTAACAGCCAAACATGGCTTTAGAAAGGGGAAATCATGCCTGACAAATTAGGTGACCTTCTATGACGGGGCTACAGCACTGGTGAATAGGGGCAGAGCAACTGTCATCATCTACCTGGACTTATGCAAAGTGTTTGACACTGTCCCACACAGACATCCTTGTCTCCAAATTGGGAAGACATGAATTTGATGAATAGGCCCCTCGATGGATAAAGAACTGGCTGGATAGCCACATGCAAAGGGTTACGGTCAATGGATCATTGTCCACGTGGAGACCACTGACAAGTGGTGTCCCTCAGGGGTCAGTACTGGGGCCAACACTATTCAGCAACTTTGTCACCATCGTGGACAGTGGCACCAAGTGCACCGTCAGCAAATTCGCTGACGACACCAAGCTGAGTGGTGCGGTCAACACGCTGGAGGGAAGGGATGCCATCCAGAGGGACCTCGAGAAGCTTGAGAGGTGAGTCTGTGCAAATCTCATGAAGTTCAACAAAGTGATGTGCAAGGTCCTACACCTGGGTTGTGGCAATCCCAGACACACCTACAGGTTGGGCAGAAAAGTGATTGACAGCAGCCTTGTGGAGAAGGACTTGAGGGTGATGGTTTTGAAAAACTCAATATGAGCCAGCAGTGTGCGCTCACAGCCCAGAAAGCCAGTGGAATTCTGGGCTGCATCAAAAGAAGTGTGGCCAACAGGTTAAGGGAGGTGATTCTGTCCCTGTACTCCACCTGGAGTGCTATGTCCAATTCTGGTGTCGCCAGCATAAGAAGGACATGGAACTGTTGGACAAGTCCAGAGAAGGGCCACAAAGTTTGTAAGAGGACTCAAGCACCTCCCCTAAGGAGACAGGGTGAGGAAGTTGGGGCTGTTCAACCCAGAGAAGAGAAGGTTTTGTGGAGACCTCGCAACCTTCCAGTATCTGAAGGGACCTGCAGGGAAGTTGAAGAGGGACTCTTGGCCAGGAACTGTAGTGACAGGACAAGGAGTAATGGGTACAAATTGAAAGAGGGGAAATTTAGATTAGATATTAGCAAGACATTTTTTACTGTGAGGATAGTTAGACACTGGAAGAGGTTGCCCAGGGAAGTTGTGAATGCCCCAACCCTGGTAGTGTTCAAAGCCAGGTTGGATAAGGCCTTGAGCAAGCTGGTCAAGTGGGGGTGTCCCTGCACATGGAAGCAGGGGTTGCGACCAGAGGGTCTTTAAGGTCCAGGTCAACCCCTTAACTTTCTATGATTCTATGATTTTATGTATCTACAAATTTGTTTGCTAGACAAAAGCACAAGCAGAATTCCTGCCCTAAATTATGCTAAATCCAGCTTTTTGTTTTTTCTGATGTTTTCTCTCATACCTAACTTATACCAGAAGGAACAACCCATGGTTGGTTTGCTGAGGCTTCTTTAAAGATGGAAATTACTCATCATCATCAACCCTAAAGAATTATAGTCATTCTTTTCTATTCTCCCTATTAGATTTGCATATGCTGCAGAGCTAACCAACTTTAAGTGCAAAGAATAATAATAAATAATTCCCTTTCCTTCAGCAAAACAACTTAATTTAATTTGACCAGCCACAGGGAAAAAAAACCAACTCAAAGAAATAATCCCTTCAAGAAAAACATCACTCTTCTGCCAACTGTGTTTCCCAAAGTGTCACAGATTGAAAGCCAAAGTTAACAGTGCCTTCTCAGTCACATAATGGCAAAGCAGGGAGTCCAGGTTGCAAACAGGTCATCCAGCATAAGAAACAGCTTCTCATCTCACTTGCCCACACTTCTGCATGACAAACATGCAATATTTAAATGGCAAATGCAATATTTAAATGGCAAGCCAGATAAGGCATCCCTCTTGTTGTGATTACATTTTGACCTTTTCTGAGTTGCATAATATTAGAGTAATTGTATAATCGGTCTCATTTCTTCTGTGCTCTCCCTTGAAAGTACCCAAGCAGCAGTGATTCTCACCCTCTTGTAGGCAAAAGCTATTTCAAACCACCCACCTATCAGCTTTATCGCCTTCTCTCACTCTCAACTGGTTCATGCCCTTATTGGATATAATACACCTTCCTCCCCTGTGGCAAATTGATGTTACTTAAATTGACTTTTTCTGAGTGCTAAGAATACAGCATGCAGCAGTGATGAAAGATTTGAAAGGTTTGGATCACTAAATCTTTAAAAATTATTCCTGATTAGCAGGTAACATGCTTCAGACTAAATTTCTCTTTCTATAGCTGCTCCATTTCCTTCAATAGTTGCATTTTTTGTCATGGTATGATATGATGACTATCCATACCATGAGATTTGAACCAGTGGTTAATCAAGTTGTATGTAATGAAATAGCAGGGGTTTTTTTTGCTGCTTATAATGCCATTTGCTTTGAATTCTATGCCTTTAATATTTATGCTGTAGCTTGGCTATGGCTCTGTTATAATTATTTCAGATATTCAGCCATTTGAGAGATAGGCTGTTACCAACAGGAATATTGTCAAGGACACTTCTAAAGCAAATAACCAAACAGGACTTCTTAGATGCTTTGATGTCCTTTGTTTTTCAAACATTTGCACTGACATATTTTCCTATATAATTATCACAATCACAAACAAGATCTGATCAAAGCATTCTGCTGCTTATGAAGGTTGAAACTTTTAACTTTTCATTTTTGGTTTTAGAGATTTTATGCTTAAGGTTTTAAAAGTATCTGGGGAAGCCCTTGTTGGCAGGTATATATAGATTTGAATGTCTCTGATACAGTCAATTTTTGTGGTTTTATGTGCAGAACAAGTACTGGATGTACCTTCGAAGTTGATGGTACTGCACTGCAGTGTAAATACCAAAAAGCCAAAGCATTACTATAACTTTTAATCATTGTATTACATGAAATCACTAAGAAGGAAAACTGCATCACAGCTGAATACAGTGAAAATTTCTTCTACATTATTCTACACTAAACGTAAATATGACACGTGATTGACATGGATCTTCTGGCACGCAGAAGTAAGAAAACACAGTGCATGAAAGTGGTTTCCAACCCCATGGTCAGGTAGCCCACGTACTTTGTTCCTGTACCAGGGAGGGCTGCCGGTGTGAGTGAGGGTGGGCTGACACACCACCTCAGTAGGCTTCAGATCCTCACGGGCCCTGAGCTGAACACATCCCCACAGGAGTTCAGGAAGCAGGGTCTCCCTGCCAGCCTGCCCACAGCTCTCACTCATCGATGCAGCTGGTTGACTGCGTCTTCTGTATGCAGAACTATCACAATCTGTGAAACCAGTCCTGCAACTACATACATGAGAACACTTGGGCTGTGCTGCAGTAGGGCTGACAGGATGGTGCTCTCATCGTGTGGCCTATCCATGTCAAACCATTTGTGTTATTGGCATTGCTACCACTCATCCCATTACCACGACTGTTTCACTGCTTTCTCCACGCTTCAACTAGTTACCCTTTGTTGATCTTCATTGAAATTTCCCATCTTTCTTCTGCTTCCAACTTTGCTTATAATGTTTTTCATAATCAACACAAAAGGAGAAACAAACTTGTAATTTATTTTTGTGCCCATATATATTGTTACCCATCCTATTAAGTGCATTCTTTCAATGAAATTTAATTTAGCTGCTGCAGCTGTACTCATTGCTTAAAATAAATATATTAAGAGGTGTGGAAAATGGTCAGGTACTCAAGGAAAGTGCTTGCACTTGTGTGTGTTGCTGACATTTGCAGTACTCTTAGAGGCCTGAGCTGTTGCAATATGTTTCTGCAGGATAAAATGACCTAAGATACAATTTCAGTCTCTAATTTCTATCATTAAACGAACATCTGTGATGGAACTTCAAGTTTCCAGTGCATTTTCCAAAAGGAATAGGAGATAACCCAAGTGTCTTAAGCAATGTCAGAGTCACAACATCAGGACTGGAGGTCAGCCAACACTAAGGTCTGCGTGGCAGCTGTCTCTACCTAACCAAGTTAACTTAATGCTCTAGTGGGCTGATGTTTAAGAGAACAGATTTTAAAGAACAGCTTTCCATGTGACTTTCATGGAACTACTGAGATGCTTTAAGAAAGACACACAACTAGAAGTTTTCAAGTTTTTTGGTTTTGTTTTTTGGGTTTTTTGTACCTTTTGGGTTGTGCTGGACATTTGGCTCCATGTTGTGTTTTCTTGCTTTGGAGATGTAGTATCCTGCATACTTCTAAGGTTAAAATAAATTGCTGTTTGTCAGTGCTGGAGTAAAAAGCAGATAAAAAAATGTGGGGAAAGAAGTGATTTGCTCTGGATACACATCCAAATGATACACATAGAGAATTATTATGTTTGAAGCTTAGGATGACAAAGTAGAGGAAGATATTTCATACTACCCTATTGTATGTGGGGAAGTGTAATCCATCAACTATTTTGATAAGCTTTACCATTTTTTTGGAGGTTGCTGTGCAATGATCTCATGAGCTGACTCAATTTAGGCATTCCAAACAAATGTCTTTTAAAATGCCCAAATGATGTATATGAAGAAATGATTGTTATGTTTTTGTCTAGAGATCAATGTATTTTTCTTCATTTATGTTATGCTGTGACACTGCTGCAGCTTCTGGAGTTGCATTTCAGTAGGACTTGCTGTTGATTTATTTTTAATTTGATCTTAATCAGCTCTGTGTTTTTATCCCCTTTCTTTTTGTCATTTTATTTACTTAAGTATCAGCACAGTTCCTCAATAAGAGGCTTGGAAAGAGAAAGCTCACATTGTCTGGCTTCAGTAACCATCAGCTGTATTACCACATGCACATCTATCAAGATTAGTTACTTTTCCAGTACATAAAATCCATTTATGTAACAAGAAAATCAAATAAACACCGCTGTGTTTTCTTAAAATCTCTAGTGTCCATGCCTTTCTTTGGCCACATAAAAATGATTTCTGGGAATTTAATAGCATAAAGTTTAGTTGTTATGTTAAAGTCTCAAGTGAACTGAATAAAAAACTGGACCTGTCAATATCCTATCTGAAAAGGGAAAATAGGTGAGGTTGTCTTTCATTTGAACAATGTGAATTTAAGTAAATGCTTTGTTATTTCAGTATCATTTTACATCTGATACCTAGACACTTGCCTGGCTCTCTCACCAATGAAAACACATTAGTCTCCTCCAATTGTTCTGGAGCAGACGTGTGGAGCAGTCTCCCATTTATACATGCCTCCAAAGCACACTGGTCATCCAAGAGATCCTCAGGAGGCGAGTCAGTGATCTATCACAGTCCAAAAGCGTGAACTTAGTAGGCAATATAGCCAAATTCAGAGCGAAGGGCAAACTAGGCTGCAAGGAGTTGGGAGATGTGTCAGACCTGTGGGAGGAGACCCACCTGACTTGTGATGGACACCTCACCCTGGGGAGAGCCGTGGAGCTGAGTCAGGGTGAGCTCAGAGGGTCCAATGCCATGGCTGAGACCACAGGCACTGGTAAGGTAACGTAATGGGCTCTCTCTTTCAGTGATGAGTTCTGGCTGGAGTGTCCTGCCTGCTCCCTTCTCCAAGACCTTGGACCGAGTAGGGTGAGTGCAGGGCAAGGCACGGAAGATACCATGAAGCAGGGCAGCCTGTTTCTTCCTCAGGACATGGCAAATATTGACAGAAAGGCTTTAAGTTTAAGATCTCACTAGACAGCTCTGTAGAGGGGCACTTTCCTTTCCACACCCCAATTTTTCTTCCTCCTCTTTTCCATTAACCTTTCCTGTGCCCAGAATCCTGACAGATTGTGCTTCCAGTGAGGCAGCTGACCAGGCTCCTGGAGTCCCTCACACCACAAAAACAATCTACGCCAGTGGGAAGTTTTCTGTTCCTCCCAGTTTTCAGAGGACAGCCCTGGGGAAGGTTGCAGCAGCTCCCTGAAAAATAAAGAGTATTACCGCTTCTTATGTTTTCTTTATTTTGGGCATGTTCATACCCTGCATGAGAAAAGTTCCTAGTAAAATATGAAGATAGACATTTCAGAGAGTCAAACCAGTGCCAAGAGAGGCTTTTACGGATAAAGAATACTGTGCAGGATTTATTTTAGGGCGGTTTCTGATTAGCTGCTCATCACTATTATGTCTGGATCACAGCATTGGCAGTTTTTTATAGTCAGCTGTTTGGATAGCATGCTCATTATCCAAAGGCAAAAAAAATGTGGGAAAAAATTGCTCTAAGAATGTCTTTTTTGCACCTTTTTACTCTGTCTGAATATGTTCCTTTATTGCATATAAATTCTTTCTAAAATTAACAAGGGTTTCTGAGTGAATTCCCTGTCAGCAGCAGTAGAAATGGACTAAATTTTGAACTTTTTCCTTAGATTTTTGGGTATCTGGAACTCAAGAAAACATAGCATGAATACATGGAAATTTTTTTGTGCTGGTCTTTTCATATTTGATCCATAAATAAATAGCTTTTGATTCTCTTGTCCTCATTTCCCTATCCACAGTATCCATCTTCATTTCCCAGTGGAAGTCAATGCCATTCACTTTGGCATGTTCTTTTTTGGGGTTGTATTTCTACATGGGAACCAGGCTATGTGAATATGTATAGGGAGGGGGATGATGGTTACCAAGACTGGGAAGTGCTCCTGGAGTCCACAGAGCAGACATAGGTTATGTCAATATCATGCCATGGGGCACAGTTAAAGGCATTTCCCAGAAAATAGTCTGAACTATTCTGTTCAGGTCAGCTATAGTTCTGAGGGGGGCATGAGAGGGGAATATTTGGTATGTTTAGGGCAAGCCTTTTACATGTTCCCTAACATGGATTTCATTTTTGGAACCTCTTCCTTGAGAAAGCAAATAAACAAATATACATGTCTGTATGAAAGGTGACCTATGGGGAACACCTTAACTCAGAAGGTGTATTTAAAAAGAAACGTAGTTCTTTCTTCACTGAGCATTCACCAAGTATGAGCAAGGCATGAATGTGTTATGAGCACTATTTTCATGATTTTTTAGCCAATAGTGTTAATTTGAGGAAGGACCAGGTAGTTAGGGTGTTTCAAGTTAGAGCTGAAGAACTTGTGCTAGCTTCTGTGAATGTGAATTTCTACAATGTACTGTGTTTGGCTCTAGTTAGGGTTATAAATCCTTCATTTTCACAAGGATTAAATTAACTTACTAATTTTGAAAAATGCCTCTCATTTTTCCTGAGTGTTGTGTCACAGAGGAAAGTCAAAGATATGAGAAATGTTTGGGCTAAATGCCTCCTTTGGAGTAGCTGATTTAGGTGAAATATCTAAGGAATGTTAATCCCTTTAGTTTTAGTCATGTTCACAACTAGCCATTTTAAAGTGATGCAATGTAAAAATTCAGATATCACTAAGCATGTTATATCTGTGGAGGATGTAGAATGATTTGTCAAGTTATTACCCAGCATTCTCCTAAGCTCTCATCATTGCATGATATTGCCAGGCTTGCAATAATTCACAAATGCAGTAGGTTTCTTCAGAGACCCTTGCAAACCACCACTCACAGGTACTGTAATCTGACACGATCCTTGTAGGCTTTTGTTTACTCTGCACATGCACTAATAAATCCTCAGCAAGCTCTTGTTTACAGTTTAAGGAAAGGTGGTTTCTGAAGATAGCAGGGTCACAGAATCCATGGTACTGCTGCCCCTTTTAACTGCAGGCTGGAGCAATCCATGTCAAGCCTCTCTGAAGGATACTGGACTACAAAATACAGCAGTAAAAAGACAATACTTGGACATTTAAGAAGTCAAGGATTTAAAGAAACAAGCAAAATCAATTGGACCTTGATCTAATGGTCTGAAAACAGACACAGAGCAGTTTCAGGCACTTTGACTGGAAAATGGCATTGTATAGTGTAGCTGGCAGGTGGAAAACTTTTTAATGTTTCTGAAAAGCAATGTTCATATGTATACTCAGGCTCATGGCCTCCCTTTATATTGCTGCCTGGAAGGACATGCAAATTCCTTGAAAAAGAGTGGTGAATAATCTCTTTCCTCGTTTCTGGGCCTGCACTGATATGGGAACCCTAATGGCTGGATTAGTTTACTTCAGGTAATTACTCCAATTTCACCACTGACCACTTGTGGTGGGTGGATCCTGCCTGGATGCTGGGCACCCACCTAAGCTGCTGTATCACTCCCCTCCACAAGTGCACAGGGGAGAAAAAATATAACAAAGGGTTCATGAGCTGAGATGAGATCGAAGAGAGATCACTCACTGAATACCATCATGGGCAAAACAGATTCAACTTGGAGACATTAATTAAATTTATTACTAACAGAATCAGAGCAGGATAAGGAGAAATAAAATAAACCTTAAAAACACCTTCCCCCCACCCCTCCCTCCTTCCCAGCTCTACCTCCTCCCCCTGAGTGGCTCAGGGAGACAGGGAAGGGGGGTTATGGTCTGTTCATCACATGTTTTTCCTGCTGCTGCTCAAGGCGAGGAGTCCTTCCTGTCTGAAAAGCTTTGGTAGGGTTGTGTTCAGTCTGAAATGTTTTCCTCTTACTTTGCTGAAGTTCAAATGCAGGTATGAACAAAATGTGTGATGATGCCTGGTTTAGAGGGTCTCCTGAAGAAGCCACATTACTGAATTGAAATATTCATGACACTGTGATACTTTCTATCTGTTTTTCTGTATTATTTCTCACCATGTCTTAGGTTGTCCATCTTGATTTACTGTTTAGGTTAAATTGCTGGACAGAAGTTCATAATATGTGGATACACATTCTTCTTGAAGACTTTTGTTTTCTTTTTAATTAAAAATGAAATCCAGTCAGTAGTAGTCATCACAGACTTTTGCAGTGTAGACACCCTGACTCTCTTGAAGTTTGTGGAGAAAAATAGATATTCCCAGGAGGCAATTCACTTGGCCTGTGTGGATGCTTACTCTGGGAGGTGATTCATGCTTTAAAAGTTCCTTTTTTTTTCAATGGATTGTAAAAGACTCTACATGACTAACAAACCAGTACTTCATACTTCTAAATTATAGATGTCTAAAGCCTTATCAATCTTACCCTAAAGCTCCTCTACGTACATGGAAAACAGCACAGGATTCAAGTAAAGGATTGGAGTTAAGGTGTTTTTTTTAGTTCCAGCATTATTTTGCTGAATTTGATTAAGTTTTTCCATGTGTGTGTTAAGGATAATATAATAACAATTAAGTAGGAGCATTGTGTATTAGGTCCTCTGCAGGTACAAAGGGTGTAGCTTTTAGTAATAGAAATTTTCTTTTGTGAAATTGTAGACAAAACCTAAATGTAATTGTGTATAATGTATCTTCTAAAATCCCATCCATAAAAAGATAGAGCACGGGAAAAAACCACATACGTGCAGGTGTGACCTAGACTAACCCCCAAAAATAGCAGTTTGAAAACTGAAAGTCAATAGTGGAATTAAAAATTTCTTCAGTGGTGATACATTTGTAATGATTTTTGCATTCATATCAGCTTTAACGGAAGTTGAATTCTAGTCTGAGGTCTTTCTCTAGGTGATTTCTGAAATAATCAGTGATTTTTTTCTCAGAAGTTCAGTCCATTGTTGTGCATACCAATTCTCCAGGAACTCCGTGCAAAATTTCAGAGTTCACTCAGAGGTGAAGTAACTTTATAAATTGCAATCTGGCACTTTGTATTTCCAGACTGATTTTACTGACATAGCACTACAAAATCATAGAAGTCCCCCCTTGGCTTACCTGTAAAGCATCAGTCAGAGAAGGTGACTGATATTTTGCCAGCATAAATATTCACTTAGTTTTTAACCTATCAATAAGAATTAACAAGCAGAGTACCCACATGATTATTGGGAACCCTTCTTTGAAGCTACTCTTCAAGAGGCTAAATGCATGCAGCCTGCCTTTCAACTACTCCACAATTGCATTGATTATGTCTCAAGGAGGAGACACTCGGCACTTAATTTGTGAAAAGCATTTTGTCTGAGTTATGTTTGTTTATTACAACAGTATTATAACATTCTTTAGTCCTGCAAGGCAGATTCAGAGCGTAATTTGATGGTGGAATTTCTGGCAGCAACCTACATACAGTGTTCCTCCTCTTCTTTTCCTGGTGTTTCTCACACTGCAGTGAGAAAAGAAAGGTCGTCAAAGTTTCTCTGTGGAGCACACCTGCTTTTAGCAGGGAAATGAGATTCCTTCGCTGCACATTCCGTAATTACCTAGGTATGCACGAAACATGAGTGTGCACTGGGCTTAGTGGCATGTTATTGGGCTGCTGATATGTAACCTGAATTGATGTGTGAGATTGGACTGTACTAATTGAACTGATTACATAATTAACTGGAACAAAAGTGAACTGTTTGCATTACCTGTATTTGGAATTTGTAAATTTGCTGTGGGTATTTTGGATGGATAATTTTCAAGCTATGTGCTGTTTGTAGACTGTCAATTTTAACTACTCACTGTTCAGGGCTTGCATTAATCATGAAGTTTAGTTTCTGTTCTTTAACTGGATGACTGAAGCCTTTTAATAAATTAATTTTTTTTTTTCCCAGAAGATGCACTTCGGGTATGCAGTTTTTAAGATTTGGGGACTTTTAAAATGAAATTGTCATTTCAATATTTGTGCATAATGCATACTATAAACATCAATCTAGTGTATTGGATTCAAGCTGTGTGCTAGATAAAGCATTTTGAGGATCTTTTCCCATCATTCAGCTTTAATTAATATACCTACATCTTGATAATGATTGTGTATGTCAAAGATCCATTAAAGATAAAGATCATCTACTGTGCAAGAAATATGTTTGTGAAGCTCTTCTTTTCATGTTAGAGAGTATCTGGAAAATGGATACTAAGTCCTTAAACACTGACATCCAATAACCATCTCAATATGGCTCTGGAAAATGTGTCAGATGGAACAAGTAATTAGTAAGTGGCATGAACAAAGAGAAATCACTCCTAGTTAAGTAGAATATTGTAAATAATGGATTTTATTCAAACAAGCAAGGTTCTGAATTACTATAAAGTAAATATCAATTATTCATTTAGTTTAATATTTTATTGCATCCCTCATAAACATTTACATTAGAACAGCAGTGAGCGTACCCTAGAGATTCAGGCTGAGCAAACAAGCTCCCTTCCTGCTTCCCAGGCTTATAGGCTGACTGTCCATCACCATGTAAGCTCTGGATGAAACGAGTTGAAAATTGTATCACTTGCCAAAACTCTGAGTAGTGCCAAGCTGCTTCATCATGCAGGAAGCTAAAGGAGTATCTCTGGAACTCTAGTACCTTTCTTAGCATGAGATACCTGGTATAACAATCTCATTTACATGTCATGTTTGTCTAGTGGTGAAGCAGCATGAGCTGAGTTTTATAAGCAGCTCTATAAGATGGATTTGAAGAATCAGACTCAGAGACTACTGACTTACAAGAGTCTTGCTATAAGAGAAAAGTGTCTGAGAGTGCAGGACACTGATATAGTCTCATTTAGGGCAAAATGGTCTACAGTTAGATGAAGACCTTGCACAGGGTCTCTGTGTGTGGGTGAAGTGTCTCTTCAGAAGGAAAGCACCTGCAGCTTTTATACTTTCCTGCCCATTGCCCTATTTGGAGAGGTTTGACTCTGAGGTTATGCAGGTGGTTCAGTTGTTGTGGCTTCATTTTGCCAGCATTTTCTTTACTACGTCTGTATTGCAGGTTGCAGCTTAATATAACCTCACTTAATGGTGGAAAGCACCTAGCCATTACAGAATGGACCTCCACAAAAGCTGATTTATCCTGCTTCGTATTTAAGGCTAGTTAGAGTATTTCTGAACAATAATTCAATCAACTGTGTAGATATACTGATAACCAGGGTATTAAGTTGTGGCTATTGTCTTAGTCATGCTGTGCAACACCTATAAATATGCTGTAAAAAATGGACTTAGGCAATATAGTCACATCTCATGAGTTGTTAAAAAGGCATCGCATAACAACAAGCTTCCATCACTATCAAGTAGGACCAGAAGTTAGATAATGCTGAATACCATGCTCAGCTTTACTTAAACTATTCCTTGATTAATTTGGAGCATTTTTGTGGGGATGTAATTCCTTATTTTAATACCGCTTTTTATTTCGCAGACTTTTTCCCCCAAGTTTTCAGGCTTCTAATTTCTGTTTTAATACATGTGACAAAGCGCAAAATAAAAATAAATGAAATTGAAGGAGCAGCTGTTTTGAGTGAAATCCTGGACAAAGCATCCTGAGAATGAGAGAATGCAACCTTCTGGCAATCTTACAGAATGACGTTATCATAAAGTGCTTATTCCAGAAGAAGTAGCTAAGAAATCTGGACAAACTACTTGATGCTTCACTGTTTGACTTCTGTGATTGAGGGTTAGAGTTTCACAGGGTTTGTGACCCTGAAGATGAGAGAAGGTATTTTGGAGTTTCTGCCAGGATATGCACAAGTATTTTCAAGCACCTAACTCCCATGGAAAACCTCAATGTGAAGATTCTTGGAAAAAACAAGGATGCCTTCATAATACCTTCATGCCCTTTGGATTGTTCTCCCAGCAAGATACTCAGAGAGAGATTTAATTTTCCGTCAGAATTATTGGTTCATATGGTAGCACAGTAAGCTTTAAAAAACCACTTCATCCTGAGTGCAAGCTGCACTGTTCAATGGAGCTCTAGATTGACACCAACCAGACAGCCAAGAGATCTGGGCTGTGAACCTAACCCACTCCCTGCTTCTCTGGGTAAACATGAAAGAGCCAACTCGACCGACACTACGCTTAGAAGCCAAATGATTTTGGCTGTCTTCTTTTCCAGTCTTTTAGATTTATCTGATTAACTTATTCCATCTAATTCTGAAGCTTTTGACGTGTGAATTTTTCAGATCTTAAGCTCCATGGCATGTGTAATGATCATGACTACATGTTTAACTATCATTACTTGGCAATGATTTAACATGACACAGGAAGTTCTCCATCATAGTCATAAGAAAAGTGGATCTATTCTGAGGAACCAGCTCTCTCACTTAATTCACTAAAGACTGGGTGTCAACTGGACATATAAAAATTAAATCCACTGTAAAAGCTCTTGTCTGAGATGTATTTTTCCTCCTGGGATTAATTTTGTTATTATTCCATTTGAATGAGACAAAATGCCCTTTGGGTAACACTTTATAATTTAGTTATTTTAAAAGGCTCTTGTGGAACATTGCAGTGCCAGTATTTTATTGAAACAATGATATTTGAACAGCTGAAAATGGTGAAGAATTCATGGAAATAAAAATCGCATTAAAATTCTGAATTTTTGAAGACTGAAGCAAGTGGACACTGACAGTTTTCTGTGGGTGCTTGAGGATGCACAGATACACTTCCTGGGCTATTTTATGTGTTAAATCCTAAGAAGAGGTGAATAAAAAATAATGTTTCTCTTTTCAAGGCAATACCAGGGTCATCAGAATGCCATACAAAAATTTGCATCAGCCAGCCAGATCCAATGAAGCCTTTGATGTTGGAAATCTCAACTGCAGTTATTTTACTATCTCCTGTAAACTCCCTCCAAAGCTAAAATCTCTACAAGAGGCAAATGTCCTACCTCACTGGAGGTGCACTGGCAGGTGTGTTTCTATCCCTGCAGCACAATGAAGTGTGTTTTACACCCTTGAAAAAATATTGCCTGTGTATAGTACTACGTTATGCTTGAAAAGGGGGAATGAAAGTTAGACAATTTGACTGTGATGGCAAAAAAGTAAAAAGAAAGAAAGGCACTTCATTTCAAAATGGGAGGTGGCAGGAAGATGGATGAACTGAGGAAGATGCATTTGGGAAGGGAAATGAGTTCTTTCAAGATGAGTGACCATGCTTTCCCTTTCATCTTGCTCACTGACTTCCTTAGGCTCACGCTTCCCAAGCTCAGGTGACAGATGAAGCCACCCATGCATGCACTCCCAGCTTGAGGGGCAAGGTAGAGGATTCAGTAGGGCAAAAGGCTGAAGAGATGCACTTTCATGTCCCTTGCAGTGACTAGAAAGGGGGTGAAGTCTCACCTTCACCAAAGTTGGGTTGCATCAGCCCTTGATCACTAGCAGTTCTACTGTAGGTGCAACTGGAAGTGTGTTGGTCAAAGGTGTTGTACAGCCTCCACTACACCTTTTGTGCAGGGAGAGCTCTGCCATGGCTGTGTTGAGCTGGAAGGGCAGAAGTGAGAAAATGGACGTGGCAATCAGGACATCACTTCAGCAAGGTGCTGAAACATTTATCTGAACACAACCATTCAACAGTGTGTTAAAAGTGGACCCGTTACTGAAGTGTCCCTGAGAGCTAGGTCTGCCTTTCCAATTCTCTTTCTTTTTGGGTGAAAGTGAGAGAGCAACCTTCCATTTTCTTTCATGTTCACTTAGTAAATATTTCAGATAGGGACCATTCTTATTTCCTTCGTAGGGCTATTCAGTAAGTTTAGTTGTTTATAAGGCAAGCTGAAATTCCTCCATGGTAAAAGTTCTTCTGCCAAGTACTAATATTTTGAAAATATAAACTGTATTTTATATAATACAAGACTTTTGTATGTAATTATATTAATTCTGGCACTGTAAGTTCAAGGACAAGCTCGCCAACTCAGTATTCCTGGAATAATAAAAATAAGATATGTGATTTCTTAAGATTCTGTTTTCAATATATATTTTGAGGGCCTCATCTTAAACTAACAAGATGATGTAACCTGTTTTTGTCTCTTCCTCAGCAGATGTGCCTCAGGCCAAAGGTTGGTGTTCAAACAAAGATTTTATTTTTTTAAAACAAAGTAAATTGTAACATGAACTGCCTAATCTTAAGAAGTCTTAACAGGATGTTTGGTAAATCTAAAAAATGTTAATTTACAACCAATGCCTGTGATATCCCAAAGAGTCTCAGTCAAGAGCATATTCTTACTAGCTTTACAAGTCCTATATTTACTTTAATTTTAAGATCAACTGAAGTTTAAAATTCCTGAAGCTGGCTAATGCTATTCTCTCTAAAGACTGTGTGCCACGGGCGTTATGCTTTTAATGTTAAAGCTCCTGTACCTGGAATGTAAGCCCATGAGAAAAGGCCTTTCTGAGTGAAATAAAAATAAAATATTACCAGTCTTTCACTCCCACAAATCGTCTTTTTTTTTGGCATTTATTCTGTGCAGGGGTGATGGGTATGTTATCCTTAGTGCTGGCCCCAGAAAACAACCAGGAGGTGCAATGCTGCAATGAACAAAGGCATTGGGCATAATGGTGGAAATGTCGCTAGTTTGGTGTATTCTGCCCTCAATATGGCTGGTCTGGCTAAGAGGTTTCATCAGCACTGTCAGGTATCATGGTCCATTCTGATGTTTGTCATACTGTTCTACTAGGCACAATTGTTTTCCCTCTTTCTCTGTAGTTTTTACAGAAATATTATTAATTTTTTATTTTTCAGAAGAAAAGAGAATAATTAAAAATACTCAATTATGATTTCAGGGTCTTGAGAATTTTTCAAAAATTCTTTTTTTTTCTAAACCAGAGGAGGGTTTGTGTATAAATATATATATGTATATATTTATATTTATATATACACATATATATACATATATATATATGTGTATGTATGTAGTTCAGTCCAAGATGGCATGGTAGTCAGGTTTTATCAGGGGTCTTAGAATGACTCATAAAACTCATTCTGCACATGCAGATAAATCCTTGATATCCCATTACAACATTGTGTAATCTCTTGTAAGCCCCTCCAACCACCCCATTACACACATACCCCACCTCCCCTGAAGCAGGTTCACTAGGAAAAGTTTTGCTAACAGTGGTTCTTCTCCCATTCTTCCACTTATACCTGTCAGTCTGGTAATTTACAATATTTTATGCGAGCAGCTCAGAAGATTTAGCACTTCTTTTCCCCTTCTTGATAGCAGAGTGCTACAAGTGATCATATGTCCATACCATCAGAACAAAATATTCTACCTCTTTTCCAATATCTCAACAGCTCTGCTTTCCCTAAGATTAGGGGGTGAAAGAGGCAACAATAATGCAACTGACATTTACGATAATGCCACATGCTGTCACTTTGAATCAGACATGCTACAGGATTAGTAGTAAATGTAAAAATGCCAGGGTCTTCCTATGTATTGGGCCTGATTCCTTAGTTTGTTATGCCAGTGTTAAATCACTGACTTTGTTTATATGCCAGCATCCAGAGATTTGTCAAAGTCTGAAGGAAGTCTTAGACAAATATAGCTCATGTCACTGCCCACTGATTCTGGTGAGATGTGTTATTTCGATGACAAGTTCTGGTATCTCTTCAGGATGATTTTTTGTGTCTCTTCTGTGGGTTTTTCTTTGTTGTCTGAAAATTGATTAAATCAGTTCTGAGTACCAGCAGGCTTTCTGCCATCCACGTGTCTACCAGAAAATAAAGATTTCAGATGTTCAGTTTCTTCAGCTGGAACTTCACATAGAAAGGCATTTATAAGTTCTCATGATGAAATCTAAGCCTGAAAAAAATTCTCAGTGATATGAAGGGTGTTATTTGAAGGTTATCAGAATTTCCTTCTCTTTCTGTTCTCTCTATGAGTTTTGAAAGGCACTGCATTGTGCTCTGACACAGTAGAAACCTTCTATCACTCTGAACAACTTGGACTGAATCTGAAGGAATTACAGCTGGCAAGGACCAGATCAGTCTCTATTCTCTGTCTGATTTGGCTAAGTAAAGGCAACTTTTTCCAGGGCCCCTTAGGGATTTCCAGATGAAGTAGGATGCAGCGGTAGGGAAAACAGCACATTTTTTTGCTTTCAATAGGGTCCACAAAATCATAAGGCACATCAGGTAGCTCTTTAGATTGCATGCAGAGTGTGAAAAGTCATCGGGAAAGTAGAAGCGTTTTTATTCAACAAACCTTGTCCTTTGGTGTGATATGAGGGAGAAAGAAGAAATTTATTTCTTCACGTGCATTGTGCATTGTCAACAGTCTAATACATTCCAATCAACTGCACCAATAATAAGGCACTGGAATTTGAGTTATACATGGATATCATAATAAATTGAAGCCAACAGGGCTGCACAGGTATAAATGAGGAGTTACCTTGGTCTGCAGCAGGAAGTTCAGCTTCATTCTCAGAATCCAATATGGTCTTGCAAAGCTTTGCAAATTGTTGGGAAAGCCATAATTAGAGTGAAAGCATTTGATACGGAATTGAAAAGATGATTAAAAATTACAATTTTTGGAGAGCAGATACACAGTTTAATAATTGTGAGTATGTTGTAAAGGACTGGGAATTTTGGTCATAGTAAGGAAAGTAATTGATTGCAGATGGAGAGATCTGGGCAACATACGTATGTTGGCAGTAGCAGCTTTTAGATTCAGGAGTGCAGTGTTTGGGACTGTGCAGTGTGGTTATTCAAGTTTATAAGCACACTTTTATTAGAATGTAAATTCGAATGCCAAAGGCATAAGCCACACTGCTTTTAACCAAACCAAACAAAACTTTATTTGCCAAGAAGATTTGAAAGAAGGCTTTAAAAACATTCCCCACTATAGCGTGTGCTTTTCTTACTTTCTTGAAATATTTTTTTCTCAGAAAATGAAACTTCCTTCTCCTTTGTTTTTCAGGCTTCTGTCTGCACCAGAGTGGCATAGTTCAAGTCCTTTGGTCTCAACTGGTGCTATTTCTTGCAGCTCCTTATTTGTAAATACATTGTAGGAAACCAAAATACCTCTTCTCCTCTTCTACTCCTCTGTTCCCTTATTTCTCCCTCATGTTTAGAATGATATCTAGGGGGAGAAATAAAGTGGCAGAATGTCTATCTGAATTGAAAACTCCTTAACAGATATTTAGTTCACTCTAGAAGTCACCTATTAGACTTCACTCTAGATTTCTAAATACTCACTCAAAATGCAGGTTTACTTTTTTTTTTTTAAATTTGGAAAGAATAGGAGCTTGGTTTCTCTTACTGCTAGTGACTATGACAAAAGCATGAGGAATGAAAACAGGAATTAGAAAATGTCATCTTTGTAAAGAGGAATGGAAGACAACTGAGTGTAATTATTCTTGGTGCCTTGCTGGCAATATTTAATAAATAGTTTCATCAGTTATTCTCACATAAACTGGCTATCTTTTCTTCCTGCAGTTTTCAGCTGAAAATGTTTTACATATTTCTCTGTACTAATGAAAAAGATTGCACAAGGAGAGAGGCAGATTTTGGCAATGCCTAGCGTTGAGTGAATAGAAAGTAAAAAATAAAAATATTGCATTCAACATCTGGATTGGCCTCAGCAGAGCTGAAAGGAGTCCAAAATGTTTCCAGTCGTGTGTGCTGAGTACAAATGACATGGATGTCATACTGAAAGTGAATATTTTAAGGGGAAAGCATTTTTTTTGCATTCATATACCTTTGTTTCTTCAGTAGAGTGTTATTTTGAAGTTGTGGGAGATAAGGAATTTTTAGAATTTACCTGCATCTTATTCTGAATGATTAATACATCTAAACAGCATTATAGGAGGCAAATAAAATGTTAAGAATATTAAAGAGCTCTTAAAATAAATTATTCAACAGACCTACCATGAATTATCCATTGATACAAATATAAATAAATAGCTTTATATCAGTTGTGTAAGCTGTCTGAAACAGCTTGACCGGCTACACAACATTAAATTTGCCATCAGGTACTTAATCTGACATGAAGTATATTGCCTTCCCTAAATCCAGCTTTCTGTGTGTCTTATTGTGCTGCCCTCATTCTCGGATGTTGTGTCAGCGTTTGTTATGCCACCACAGTGAAATTAAGATGTCAGATAAGCATGTGTTTTAGAACAACAGACTTATTTGTTTTCAATCTGCACACTTTTTCATCAGTAAGCAGTAATTTGCAAGGTTTAAATGCTCTCATCTGGAATATGAAATCCATAAAATTTAGGAGGTCTCTTGAAAGAACAGACTGTTAGGAAGGAGCTGTGCATGGGCAACAGCTCCTACCTGTGTGTTGGAGTTTGGTTCTGATTGACTGGCAGTACCAAAAAATCAATAATTTTCTTTAATTGAGGATCTCTTGGGCTCAGGAAGTGCACAGACCTGATAACTTACTAAAATGTGTGTCTGGCCACCACCACCAATGCCAACAAATTAAGCACAACCCACAGTTAATCCTAGTTTGCTCCCCTTCCCTAGGAGACCATGAATTAAAATTATGTGAAACTGGTATGCTTGAGCATGACATATGCAAAGCATGTCAGCATGACTGTTTTCCCACATTTTCCCAACAGAAGCTATTGCCAGCTTCAGTGCTGTTTGGGATTTCTATGTAGAACAAACTTTGAATTCATATAAAACTTCACAGGTCCTTGGTTTCAGGACTGTTGTACTGAAATCTGTGTTTTCTTTAACTTGGGGATACTTGAGAGCTTCAAGGAATATGACAATCTTCATATTCTGGAGAAAGAGAAAAGTGAGTTTGACTGAGGTCAAGTAAAACGATCAGGCAACATATGAATCCCCAAATCCAGATATTAATTTGGAGGTTTGTGGGGAATCTGAAGACCATAATCAACATATACCCAGCCTCAAAAAATAAAGTTATATTTGGCACAGAAATCTAGCAAAGATCAGAATTTGACTGCCCTCGTCCTGGTCTGCTGTAATTGCTGAAACCTCAGGTCTTGCTTGTGTTCCCCATGGCCAGGAGAGATTGTTCTCTGACTTCAAAGAGAGGGTTCCTCTGTAGGAATGTAGGTATTGACTTGGCTTCAGATGTGGTCCACAAAGGCCATGTCTGGGAGCCGAGTACAGAAAAAGCCAGGTCTGTTCTCTCCATGACTTCTATAGAAGTTGTAGGTTCTATAGCCATGACTTCACTACCACTGTGCAGCATGGTGAGAAGGGACATCCATGTGGGATTTTCTCGGTGTTGATTTCTGATGGGTCCCCTGCAGCTGCAGTTTAGCCAGTAATACCCTTGCTAAGTCTAATTATTGATTTCCCTCTCCCTGATGGTTCTCACAGGCAGTCATTAGATTAATAGTTTGTAAAGCACTAATATAGTGAGGCTTAAACTTAAGTATTATATCTATTTCACTATTTGCTTTTTATGTTTCGAGGAGCTTTTTAAATTTTATTTTTCTGGCCAAATAAGTCCAACTTTTTTTTTTTTTAATTTGAGACTAAATACTTAAAAGAACAGGCAAAAGCTGAGGCAGTGTTACTGGCAGGAGGAATATGGTAGTAAAAATAAATAGTATTTACTTTTTGAGATTTTTGTTCTTTAAAAGCATTTTTTTGTATAAATGGCAAAAGGGGGAATGAATATGTATTTCCATACTTACAGTAGCACAGTTAACTCTCAAAAAATTTTTATGTGCATATGCATGCATGTGTATAAATATATTTATATACCCATATTTACTACATACTGACTTGTGAACTTTTAATGGTATTGGTTCAGGCTATGCTGAAGTGTGTGTGGCTATGTGTATGAGTGCCCATACTGGGACATATTGAGGAACTGGGAATGTGTTAGTTGTTTTACTTGCCTGAAGCATGACTGACAGCACTGTTGTTTTTCTCACTGGTAGCAAGGTCAGTGGGCTGCATGACCAAATTAAATACACTTTGTGGGAACTGCAACAGTTCACTTTGTAGTGAGCTGGGAACAGAGTAGGTTTTGCCCAGAATATCTAGGGCCAGAATATTACCCTTTGTCATCAAGTGCTACTGGCTGTGTCTTCGTCTTCTCCAGCCCTGAAAATGAGAGATAGTAAATGCACAGTTCATCCGTTCTGCCTTTCACTCTCCTTCTGCACATGAAGTAACAAACTGGCTGTGACACAAAGCTCCCGCTGGGATTGCCTATCAGAACACGCTATAACATTAGAACCTTGCTATAACATTTGATGGGGACACCTTCAGTAATGGTGAAGCTACTGCACTACCTGCATGTACGCAAGGTGCAGTATCTGGTGTTACCAGGTGTCTTATCCTGTCCATTCACAAGCCCTCAAGAAGCTTGACTGATTAATGCACTGGAATAACCCCTGATTTTGATATGGTGGACGCAATGATTTTCAGTAGAGGTCAGGTTTTAAATACAGGCATCCAGGACAGGGAAAGAAGCTTTGGGAGCTATGTTTGAAACTTGCAAACTTTGTCTTGGGAAAAGAGCTAATTCAATAAGGTCCTGATGCAAACT
This sequence comes from Atrichornis clamosus, assembly GCA_013400975.1. Taxonomy (NCBI): domain Eukaryota; kingdom Metazoa; phylum Chordata; class Aves; order Passeriformes; family Menuridae; genus Atrichornis; species Atrichornis clamosus. The sequence continues at coordinate 466,815 of WBMZ01009796.1, read as the reverse complement.
CTCCTAAATTAGGTAGAAAGGATCCCACACAATTCAGTATGCTTTGGATCTCTGCCTAGTTGCAGTGTTTCTTAAATAGCTCCAAACTTACTACAGAGATGATTTACAATTTGTACATACTGAGATTAAGTTAGTTATCTAAGGCAGCTGGCAAAATTTTAAAGGGTGACCATACATATGGTTCTATTTATAAATATGAAGCGATTTATTGAACTGTAGTACTTTTTTTTTTCTTTTAAGGATATCTACTTTATAAAACTCTTTAAAGGAAAAATGTCAAGACATTTGTCTTTTTTGACTAAAAGAACAGTGGAGAAGTTACTTACATCAGATTTTTAGAATTCTAAAGCATTCTAAAAGCAATTATTTGGAATTGCCAAAGAAGGTGCACCTGAGAGCTAAATGTAGCAAGCAATAACGTTTAATTCCATCTGTTGCACCTACATGCTGGACACTAATTTTCTAAAATGCCTTTTTGTAAAGAAACTCTGATTGTAATTACTTCAAAAATAGATTATAACTTGAAGCTCTAGATGAGTGTTTAAATAGCCAATAAAGTAAAAGCAAGATGAATGTTTTATTTTCTAATTTGGAAACAGATCTTCTACAAAGACCTCTTCAATAACAGGCATAGTGCTGGCTACTACCAGTGACTATACAGTATAGCAGCAAATTTTTGGTAAATATGGGGAGAAAGCTTGCTGAAGTCTCTTGCATGGATTTCCTTCCCGGTTTAGTGGCAGCTGTCCCTCTTGCAGTTCGTTTGTATGTGCAAAGCTTGGATGCACACTTTTGACAAGAGCTCAGTAATTTCCTTTCCAGAAGCAACATCTCTGAATTTTGTCATCATGAGATGACTGAGCTAATGGCATCAGTAATTGCCATCAATCATTTCCGACACCGTCATCAGAAAGAATTGTCCATTGGTGTCACCTGCATGAATTGATTTTCTTCTTCCTTTGAGTTTCCTCTAAATAGGAGAGTTGCGAAGATTAGCATGTGCTTGTGAAATGCCTTACAATAATGGGTTAAAAGGGTTCTTTGAAATTACATAGACATAAAGTGTTCTTTCTACTAAACATTCTGTCATTGTGCTCCAGAAGTCTCTAGATCGCTGTATGAATATTAACCAAATGAAGTGAATATAACAGGCAGGTGCCTTGGGACAACCAGTTTTGCTTTTACACAGATAAGTATTTTTACACAATTTATTTAAAACTTGGAAGCGTTAACCAATCAAACTTATAAAGATTCATGAACTAATTGCAAATATTTTATTTCTACATTCTTAGGGATGATGGGCATAATAGTCACATTTTATTTTGGGTTACAGGAGAATGCATTTTGAAACCAATTAATAATAGGTAGCACCGTGCAAGCTCTGCAGAGCACAGAGCTTGCTGAGAAAGCTATCGAGTATTTGCCATGGCACTCAGAACCCTAGCATAGCCAAATGAAAAGGAAATAAAGACAGGCCCATGAAACTAAATAGGAACACAATGAATTGCCATTTAAAAGCTTGGTGCCCACTGACTGCAATAATAGGTTTGATTTTTTAAATTTTTTTTTCCAAATTAAGCTTGTGCATGAATGAACGTGAAACTCCATGCAGGTTGTGTACTCATCCCTTAGATGCACATGCAAATTGTCACTTGGACATGCATCAGTTTGGTTAGATCAGCAACACAGTTGAGCTTAGCAATGAGCTTGGAGATGAGACAAATTGGCATGGAGTGTAAGGAAAGTTTCCACAGCTGCAGCACCACCCCTTCAAACAGGGAACATTGGTTTTGTGCACTTCTGCTTTGGCACCTTTTACTAAGTTTGCTTGCACACAGAAATGCTCTATAAAAATAAGTTTATTCGGTGGGATTTATAAAGCTTGGTTTCTGCTGCCCTTGAGTGGCAATGTCTAACTCATTATGAATAGTGCAGTTTTCAAATAATATCGAGTTTACCCGTCTGGTTAGATGTATTGCTACATGGAGGGCTTTCCCCCTCAAAATACACGTAAAAGCCTTGTTAAAAAAATAAAAGTGATTCCATGAATATGTGGTTACCATGGTTATGAAAACAATTTCGGTTTTTCCAGGTGCAAACAGCCTATTAGTGACCTAACTGATCGCTGGTTCGTGCAGTCATTTCCACACAAATCTGTGGCAATTGCATGGAAAAAATTATGCTCTGTGTGGTGTCCACATCTTGGTGATTCCAATCTCAAGGCATCAGGAGAAGCCAAAAGTTCAGTAGGTTTCAGAAAAGACTTAGACATTGTTATGTGTAATGAACTTATTCCCAGTTCATAAAGGAAATGACATAACGGAAAATGAAAATAACTTTTTACAGTGTCTCTGCAAGTCCTTTCACCTGGTGGGGGCAATACAACTGTGTCACTGTAACGGTGAAGAAGAAATTATTTTTGTGGGCAATGTATCCCATGGCTGACCAGGAGTGGTTTAGCCAGATCATCCTAGTTCCATTCTTAGAGAATGAAATATAGAATGAATGGGTTTGTGGCTCAGGACTCCTAGCTGCTGGATTTCTTAAGTGAAGTTATCACAATTTGTGTCTAATTAAACTGATGGTGATATTGTTTGATCTTTTAAAAGTAACACATTTTCTTCCTTTTTTTTTGGTGATATGGATGCATTTGAAAATATTATTGGACAATCATGTTTATGAAACATCTTTCAGTAAATCTTAATAGGTATATTTTAATTTTTCTATGGCAAGTTATTAGCATATGAAGTTCTTATAAAGGAACTATTTTCCATTATCCACGTAAGTCTTTACTTCAAGTTGTGCATGTGATCCTCAATAGAAGAGAATTAACCAAGGCAAATATGTTTTTTATAAATGACCTATAAGTGGTCTCTGGTTAGCTCTCAAGGTGTGGAAGGACTAGGTTTCTTAAATTTTGATGAACAAGTTTGAGTTCTAATTTAGACTTTTAGGCCAAATCTGACCCTATTATGTGCCTCCCTAATCCCTGATACATGCCTGTGGTAGTTTAGGCTTCTCATTCTTGATGATATTGGCAGCAGATCCAAATGAAAAGTTCACAAAATACAGTGAAAACCTTACAGTTGACTCCACCTGATTTTGTTCAGTTCTCTGTGCAGATTTCTTGTGATAGCTGATGGCAAACTGCCACTCTTTGGCACTGATGCTCTCTCCAGAAAGAAATGCATACTTTCCAGAAGCAAAAAGTCCCAGTTAGGAATAATCTGATGCACAAATATAAAGTGGGAATAACTGGTTTGGTGGCAGTTTCCTATGAAAGGGTATAAGAAATATCATATCTGAATATGACCCTACAAGCCATGCTGTTACCAAACAAGGCAATCACTGCACTGTTCTCAAGAAACAGATCTGTCGTGTGCCGCAGATGTGCAACGAACCTCCTTGGCATTGGGAAGCCTCAAATAGAGCAGTTTCCACACTTGAACTTTAAGAAAGTCATGGACTTGCCAGAGAGCCTGGAAGAGGGGAAACTCAATGATCAGAGAGCTACAAAGCATGACTGTGAGAAGGTTTTAGTAAATTGGCTTTTTTCTCTCTATTAAGAATTTTTTGAGGACTGAGGAGGGACATCTTAAAGTAATTTGCAAATAAATCAAAGATGTTGAAGACTACTGTGCCTTCTATCCATGATCAGTAAGACAGAGGCAATAGATGAGGCAATTATGAAAACCTTGTAATAATAAGGACAGCAAAGAGCTAAAATGGGTTGCTCACAGAGGTTATGGCATTGAAGTTGGTGTATATATTACATAGACCTTTTTAAGAAAAGACACAGATATAGCTGGTGAGATGCAGCAAAAGGAACAGCTTCAATGCTCATTTCTACTCCTTTAATTATTTGATTTACCAATAGGTTGGCATGTATTACTCTGTCAACTTAAGGCAATATTGTTTTAGAGACGGATTGAATCATACTTTCGTTAAGAATGTTAATTAGATACGTCTGGTAATTTTACTGTATGAAAATGCACCTTAATTACCTAGATAAATGTAGCAAAGATGGGAAGAGGAAAGCTGATTTTTTTTTCTGTTTCTTTTTCTCATTTTTTTCTGCAATGCTGATATAGTTTATTGACTGATTAGAACTAGAAACATCCTGTTTGCATTTTAACCTTTAATGATAACGTTGCAACAGTGTGGTCATACTTCTGCCTATGTGCAAGACAGATTGACCATCAACCTCCTGGAAAATTGAATGACTATTTTGGATGAATTTGAAAGCCATAGAACATGTGTTTAGCTGCATTTTATTCTCTTGCCTATTCCCAATGTAAAGCCATGTTTTAGTTTGAGCCTGGCCAGAGGCCAGGAACTACCCAGGCTTGGTGACTCCCCTCCTCTCACAGCTGGACAGAGGAGAGAAAAAAAATTAAAAGCGTCCATGAAGTTTATGATCAAATGAACTTGAGAGAGGCTTTATCTTAAGAGATATAAGAGTAAATTTATTATACTAAGACTAATAGAAAAAAGAAAGATAAATAATATGAGCTTTGGAAAAAAATCTTCTTCCCCCCCCTACCACTTTCCCATCCCTGCTCTACCTCCCACCCAAACGACGCAGGGAGACGGAGAATTAGGGGGTTTTTTAAGGTTAGGTCAGGTCTTCATAACTCAAAGATTGGAGTCTTCCCCTGCTGGATGGTGGGGTCCCCTCTGGAAGGCAGTGTTCTTCAGGAACTTCTCCCTTTAGAAATGTCCATCTCACAAGCAGTTTTCTGCTAACTGCTGCAATATCAGTCCACCCCACGGGCAACAGCGGCCCTCAAACTGCTGCGGCGTGGGTCACTCCTCCACAGGCTGCAGTCCTTTCCAAGCATCCCCCTGCTCCAACGTTTGCAAAGGAGGTCTCTGCATGCCTGTAATTCCATAGGCTGCAGTCCTTTAAGCATCCCTCTGCTCCAACGTTTGCAAGTGGGTCTCTGCACACCTGTGGTCCCCCATGGGCTACAGGGGGGGACATCCTGCTTCACCATGGTCTCACCCGCCACCAGCTGCAGCAGAATCCTGGCTCTGGCTCCTGCAGTATCTTCATCCGACCTGACCTTGGTGCTTCTCCGTGTTGGTTTTCAGCTCACACATTCCCCATTCACCCCCTACCTCCCTGGCTGGAATTGAAACTGTGCAAACAGAATTGTTTTGAATTCCTTCTTAAATCTGTTATCACAGAGGCGTTACCACTTCTAATTGGCTAAGCGACATGTCCATCTTTGCAGCCAGACAGACATTGGCGCTGCAGGATATGGTGGTGGGGCTTCTGGGAGCTTCTCACAGAAGCCACCCCTGCAGCCCCACCGCTCCCAAAAACCAGGCCTTGCAAAACCATGACAAGCCAGCATCACAGGACTTGAGCAGTCTCACTGATTTCTCCTTCTGTCTGAGCCCCTCATCTTCAGCTGTCAACACCCAGCCCATTCACCACTAAGGCTGTCAGAGCTAACATCTGTGTCTGAAGGAGGAAGGATGGTGCACATAGAAGAAGAATCTGGACAGGTTGTCTCCAAGTTCACCTTCGGGAATGTCAGTTGTTTTATATACGTAGCATTAGGGCTTCCTCAGAGGTCAGTAGTATTTCCAGCAGTGAGAAAATGGGAGTCGGAATAAAACCCAGAGAGTTGAAGGAAGAAGGCTTGGCTTTTTGTACTACTGCTACAGACAGACCCCCTTTAGTGTTTCTTTATAGCAAGGTGTAAAGATGCCTTCTACTCTGCATGCATTCTTTGGTCTTGTTAACTGGATGGAGATGTAGGGAAAACTGGGTGTTTTTTATGCTCAGTAGTGATGACAATGATTTCAATCAACTACTTAGAAAGTTAGTAGCATTTTCTACATATAAATAATTCCCAGCAACTGGAAATCACTGATCCACAATTTTCCTTGACATGTATAGGTGAACATTCCAGAGAGAATAACAGCACATCATTTCCTCTAATTCATGAAGGATGATCAAGTGGAAGGGTGAGTGATCATCTTAAACAGCAAAAAAAACCTAGGACCTATAATAATTGATGCAATCTTTGTGTGTATATTTATATATAGCATTTCACTCCACTAGCTTCTGCAACAGGCAGACAGCATTCAATGCTAGTGCCTTCCTGCTTCATATGCTGAAAGCCTTCTATGTGACAAGTAAAGTCCTACTGGGGCAAATGAGTCAGATGGTCAGCTTTTTCCAAAGAGACAGACTTGGCAGGTCTTTACACGGTGCCTCAAGGCAGGAAGCTAGAAGAAGATACTTAGAATTGTGACTGTACACAGTGGGATCAATGTTTTAATCAAAAGCTACTCTCTGATGCCTCACAATTTTAGAATAAGGGTCTTTATTTCAGATTTCTTAATTTTAATGTGCTTTTAAATCCACCAATAACTACTAGTAATTCCAGAGTGAGTTCTTTTTCTGGTAGGTGTCTGGAGCTCTCTCTAATTGGTCTTAGCACTCTGACAGGGAGAGCACACAGGTCTGCCTTTGATTTGAATTAGAACTGAACACTTGTATCAGTGAAAACATTTGACAAGTACAGCTGTCCTATTTGGGATTAGAAAACTGTTATGTGACAACAGTAAAAATATCATCCAGAGAGTCACTTTTTTTTTCTGACAGTATATGATTAGGCTTCACAGAAGAATAAAAACAATATCTTGAGCCTTAAAGTTAGTCTATTCTCTTCAGTGAAGGGCTTGTTTCTTAAATGCCCATTCTGACTATTTGCCAATTAAAAACTCAGACAAACCATATAGGACTTGCCTATTATTTCTTTGATCACACAGTTTTCTTGCTGACAGGTAAGAATTTATGGCAGCAAACCTTAAGCAAAAGCATGAAGACAGTGGAGGAAACATGAGTTCAAAAACTGTTCTGATATCTCTGAAACATTTTGACAATTTAGAATTGTTTTGTTTGCAAGGATTATTAGTGGAAGTTCAGGAAATTAAGTCCTAAATTAGTGAAGTAGAAAGATATGATGTCTGACTGTCCAATGGTCATATCCAAACTGAATTACCTCCATACAGTAACATAAACAGACTCATTGCCATTTTTTTGATTTGTGTCTTGTTGCCATGGTCTGGCTGTCCCCATATGATTTAATTTTGCTGGTTTACAAAGAATGAAATAATTTGGGTATGTCTAACTCCGTAACTGGAAAAGCTTCTGAGTTCTGGTTCATACCTGGTACTTGACTGGGAGAGTTTTGGGTGATCTGAGCAAAAAGCATGCCAGCTACAGTTTTCACCACTTGGCATGGAGAATGAGATCTGAGAATGCATATCTGAGCTTTGCAAAGTATTTTCTGCTATAGGGACAACTTGAGACTTGGGTTGGCCTAAGCTAAGTTCAGAGGAGAAGCACCTGGATGAACAGGTATTATTCACTCCAGCCTACTGCAAGGCTCTTCATGTTCTGGTTATTCTCGCTGCAGCACCTAGTTGACTGTGGATCCTTCTGGGCTTCACTTTCTCTAGCAGACTCAGTATTTGATGTGGTTACTGGCGAGAGTGGCAAGCTAGAGTGCTTGTGATAGAGTGGTTGTGATAGAGTAGCCCCGTCTTCCCTATTACAGCATAGCAGAAGTGCTGTGAAGAGCTCTCACTGAGACTAGGTTGCATAGACAATGGGGAGTAATCTCAACGGGGGTTAATCTCTCATATCATTTTGTTTGAACTCACAATAATCACACTATCTTTGGGCACATAAAGGGGTACCCACAAAGGTAAACAGGACAGGTTTTCCTTTCAATGATCTTTCTAATTTTGGAAGTGCAGCCAGTCGCTAATGAATCATGACTTGAGTTGGGCTCAGGATGAGCCTCATGACTGAGGCTGACTCAGCAAACACGACACACTAAAGACCACAATAAGGGCTTCAATACTGGGGAATGACCAGGTGTCCATGGTGTCCTGTACCCCACCAACACAATGCACTCCCTCTCTGTTTTCCTTGAGAAACATCATGAAACAGGTTAGCCTCCCTTCCAGCATGTTCCCAGCTCGTGGGTAACTGTGTCTGTCACAAGTTTCCTGTGTGACACTGAGTTTGTCACATGTGGTACATCTGCACTCGTCCTGACTTGGGTGCAGTGGCATAATGATGTAATATCATTTCTGAGGTGAGTTGCTGTCTCTTCAGGGAGCTGTGCTTTGTGGGCTTCCAGGGCAAACCAGGTCATCTGGAACTGGTCTGGCATTTTTATTGTACATTGTAATGTACAATATCAGCATATCCTTGATTGCTTATATCTCATTTGTCTGTTTTAAAATAGGACTAATAATAGTTAATTTCTTTTTTCATTGATTTTATTGTCTATTTGGATATTAAGGTTTTCAGGAAAACTTGACTTTTGTGTGTGTATGTATAGAAACACAGTGTCCAGCACTACATAGGCCAATAATATAATACAATTTTAAATACAATTATGATTACTCTGACTGGTGTAAAGAGATGGTGGGTCATTATTAAGAATTTGTGAATTGCCTCAGATAGGTAAATTATTTTGCAGGAAAATTTCACTCCCTGCAAATATTAGGTTATGCTATTTTTCTTTCGGGCAAAAATTAACGTTTTAAGTGTTTACTGTTCTGCAACCTTCCTTTCCTCATCTCTTCCTTCCTCGTTCCCCCTATACCTCCCTTTCTCATTCTTCCCTTTCCCTTCAGGGTAGGATCAGACCAGCTTTTTTTGACATGTGGATTTCCAAAATCTCCAGGGAGGTGAGGACTGCAGAGGAAATTTCTTATATATAGGTCATTGTACAGTATATATGAAAATATACTTGGGCACCACTCATGGGCCTCTCTGGAGTATGATGTTGATCCCTAGGAGTCCATGGATCACAAGATGAAAAACATTCACTTAGACAATTATCACAAACACTGATGATGGTAATGTCTGTATTATTTTATATTCAAACTTTGTGAAGGTGTGTCTGCATGCATGTATGTTTAAGTGTATTGCTGAGACTTGTGAACTCATACTTTTCCTTCACAAAACTTGCAGGATTTTTATGGTATTGTTGGACTACGTTATACCAGATGCATTTTGATAATATTGCTTTAGGTATTCACTGGATAATAAACAAGAAGTTGAAAGTTATTATACAAGAACTCCTTATGGCTCAGATTTTTAACTGCAGTTCCTGGATTCAGAGCATAATTACCCTCATCATAAGACAGGTGACAGTAATCTATGGAAAGTTTTCTGAGGTATGAGTGGGAACAGAAATAAAATCTCTTTTCTTAGTAGCACTTCTGGACATCCCATGAGGTCATCTTTTGCTATTCAACCTTTAGATGGGAGGGATGGGGTGAGATTTGACTGAGTGGCAGTGCTAACCTCATTACCTTCCAACACTATGTCATGTTTTTCTGGTCACTTATCAAATATATCCACTGTTGAAGAAATGTATTCAAATGTCATTGGAAAAAGTCTGGAATAATTCTGCCAGACTGGTATTTTCTCCTCATCTGTTCTGTTAGCACAAATCTAATGGAACTATAGTGCATTGTTAGGATGTCCATTTGAAGAAGTCTCATACCAATACAGGGACATACCTCTGTGGAGTTTCTTTGTTGAGTGACTGTGTGGTTGTTAAACTTTTCTTTCTTCATAGAATTGTAGAATTGTTTAGGTTGGAAAAGACCTCTAAGATCATTGACTCCAGCTGTTAACCCAGCACTCCAAGTCCACCACTAAACCATATCTGTAAGCACCACATCTCTGTGTCTTTTAAATAACTCCAGGCATGGGAACTTAACTACTTCCTTCAGGATCCTGTTCCAATGCTTGACAATCCTTTCTGTGAAGAAATTTTTCCTAATATCCAAACTAAATCTCACCTGGCACAACATGAGGCCATTTCTTCTTATCCTATGTCTTGTTATTTGGGAGAAGAGACTGACCCCACCTGGCTACAACGTTCTTTCGTGCAGTTGTAATGAGTGATAAGGTCTCCCCTGAGCCTCCTTTTCTCCAGGCTAAACACCTCCTGTTCCTTAGCCACTCTTCATAAGTCTTGTGCTCAGACCCTTCACCAGCTTCTTTGCCCTTTGTTTGACACCCTCAATGCCTATCCCTCAGTGAGGGGCCCAAAACTGAACACATTATTCTAGGTGTGGCCTCACTCACTGGGCAGCTTTCTAGACACTCTTCTCCAAACCTGTAGCGCTGCATGGAGTTGTGACCCAAACGCAGGACTTGGCCCTTCATCTTATTGAACCTCGTACAATTGGGCTCAACTCATCCATCCAACCTGTTCAGATCCCTCTGTAGACCCTTCCTGCCCTCCAGTAGATCAACACTCCTGCCCAGTTTAGTGTCATCTGCAAACCTACTGAGGGTGTACTTGATTTTTTATTACAGTAGCCAGATTAAGTTCTAGTTGGGCTTTGGCCTTTTTAATTTTCTCCCAGCATAATTTCATAACATCCTTATAGTCCTCCTGAGTTTCCTGCCCCTTCTTCCAAAGGTCATAAACTCTTTTTGTTTTTCCCTAAGTTCCAGCCAAAGCTCTCTTTTCAGCCAGGCAAGTCTTGCCCCTCAGATCATCTTTTGACCCTTGACGACATGTCATTTGGATTTCATTCTTGGAGAATATCCAGCATTCTTAGACTCCTTTGCCCTCAGGACTGCCTCCCAAGGGACTCTCTCAACCAGTTTCCTAGAGAGATCTCCAGAAATCCAAGGTAGCAGTTCTGCTGATGCCCTCCTTATTTCTGCAAGAAACAAAAAATCTTGATCATTGTGTGCAAAATGGCCACCAACCATCTGTCCTTCTCTATTCAAAACCAGCAGGTCAGTGGGATGTCATACCTAGTTGTCTCCCTCACCAGCTGTATCAGGAAGTTATCTTCCACACCCCAGGAACCTCCTAAACTGTTTCCTCACCTCTGTGTTCTATTTGCAATATACATCCAGTAAGTTGATGTCCCCACAAGGAAAAGAGCTAGCAGTTGTGAGACTTCTCCAGCTACTCGTGAAATATTTAATCTACCTCTTCATCCTGATTGGGTGGTCTATAACAGACTTCCACCAGGATATCAGCCTTGTTGGTCCTCCTCCTGATTCTTTACCCATAGACACTTACCCTATCATCACCATCATTAAGCTCTAGACAATCAGAATACTCCCTAACATATAGCGATACTCCATCACATTCCCTTCCTTGCCTACTCCTTTGAAGAGTTTAGCCATCCACTGCACCACTCCAGTCATGCAAGTCGTCCCACCATGTTTCCATGATGGACTATGTCATAGTTGTCCTGGTGTGCAATGATTTCAGCTCCTGTTTGATGCCTACACTGTGTGCATTTTTGTAGATACATTTCAGTTGGGCTATTGCTTCCAGTACCTTTCTGGAGGGAGAAACCCTAATTTCTACATGAGAATTCTGAGGCACTTTCCTGGTTTCTAACACATCAATAACCCTTGCGTCTTTGCTGTGCATGTGTCTGCATCCCTTACCTCCACTCAGGTCAGACACAAGGACCTTGCTAGCACACTGTCCCTCAAACAGTAGTGTACTGACCCCAGGCTTATCTCTAGTGAGCCTGGTTTTATCCTTTCCCCCTTCAAATCTAGTTTCAAGCTCTGTCAATGAGCCCTGCTAACTCCTGAATGAGAAGCATTGTTTAATATATTTAATTTCTCTCTCTTTTGTTAGCACAGCAGAGTCAGGGGGAAGGCTGTTTGTCTGACCTCCCCTCCATGGGAATAGTAACTATAATGGGTTTAATTAACTATGTGGTATTGACGTAATTAGTTATCCCAGTGATTGTACTTCTTTAATAAAAGCACTTCATTTGGGATGCATTTCTCTTCTGCATGTGCAGAGCCCTACACCTATATTTCATAACTGTCTAGACATCAGAACTGTGTGCATATTTTAGCATCAGCCCTTGAGAGAGAGGTTATCTTGCATGGCTTGAGATAATTGGGAAGAAATTATTTTGTCCCCTGGTTTCAGACTCACTTGCCTACTGAGAATAATGGAGATGGGGGAGGAACAGTAGCTCAGTTTGGGGAAACCAAAATGGGAAGAGGGGAAAGGCTGTGTTTGGAAACTGTGTGCCCATGCACTGGCTCTTTTCAAGGCCAGAGTCAGTAACACTAAAGGGAATGGAGAAAGTTTAACCTGCGGACGAAGTAAATGGTTTATATATCTGATTTATTTATATGTATTTATGTACATAGAACTATTACTGTAGGCGTTTATGACATAAACCTACATCCATTGTGTTATATTTACATATATCATGCCTAAGTAACTCTGTTACTCTTATCACACATCCAAATCGACAATAAGGAATGAATTTTAGTTTTCAGTTTGGTTTTGCCTTTTGTTGTTTTTTTTGTTTTGTTTTCCTGGGAAGTCACTGTTCTTTATGTTTCATCCCTCTGGCTAATCTTGAAGAGCAATGCTACAAGGAGGAGAGATTGCCATATAAAAATGTCATTTTATATCATATGAATACTGAGAGGAAAAAAAAACAACTCAAAGGTAAAAGGTCTAAGGGAGGAGATTAACTCACTGTTCATGAATCAATCTACCACAAAACACTATGAGTGAACTTCTTTAGCTTACATCTCAGTTCCTAGCTGGGGGGAGGGATTCCTATCTGATAAAATATACTCAAAGATTAATGCATTCTGCACACAGCCTACTTCATAGGTAGGAGGTGTTATTCCTGTTGCTGTTGCTGTGTTTTATCTAACATTTTAAAAGACTTTTTTCTCTCTCTCCCTATCTGCTCTTCTTCTCTTTAGTTTAGAGAACTGTGCTGCAATCCCTTCAGTCTTTCTTTCTTTCCCTGTTGAGAGAGAGAGAGACTGAAATCACTGCAGGCATTTGAATGCTTCATGCAGCACAGGAGTGAACTCTGTGGGTCATTGTAACAGTCAAATACATAAACAACTTCCCAAGGAATGGGGAAAGCCAAGCAAATGGAGAAGAACTGGTTGTGAGACCTGCAAACACAGCTCATTCTCTAATCACAAGGAATGCTCTACTGAAGCCTCCATCCCTCATTAAATCAATAAAATCATGTGTCCTTTATTTTAATCCTGTATTCAAGAAGCAGGGGTAGAGACTGGGGCTTTTCATTTCATTGTTTCTAAAAAATCACTGAGATGATATTGACAAAGGCTGATTCTTTTACCTTGGTGTTTCAGAAAATGTCAGTATGGAGGCAGGTGCTGGGCATTCAGCCACTTTTTTCAAAAGCAGAAAAGGGGATCTGTGACAGCCTCATTGCAAATACTGTAGCTTTCTGAGACATTCTGTTTGGTTTGATGTTGTGCTGCAATGACGAGAGAGGAAGGATCTGTTATGTACAGCTGCATGAATCTCTGGATTGAAGTTTTTACAGCCTTAGATCCTCTTTTATACAGTAAAGGGGAGATGAAAGCAAATAACTCACATGCCATGAAACAGGTACTAGGGGATTCTGAAAGGCTTAGCATTCCTGGTAAGTATTTGATCAAAATTCAGACAAGGGAACTTTGCACTGTCATTTGGTGGAGTGACAAACATGGTAAAAATACCTCCAAAATCTTCATTATTTTGTCAGCTCCAGCTTGATTGAATTAGCAAAGAATGAGTCACAGTTTAAAAAAGAGCCATTCTCCCCTGAAATGTATTAAAGTTTGGGTGGTAAAGAAACACATGTTTATTTCCTAAATGAAATGCAGGCAGAATATGCATTAAGCCATGGAAACAGTAGTGCTAGTTTCCTATGCAAGGCATGTTCAAAAATTATCTCTTACTGAGATCATAAAATGGTTCCAAATCTCACTCTAAATGGGGTTTCTGTTCCCCACAGTTATTTATCCACTGTCAGATCTTGTATATCTTACATGAAAAAATGCTTGGGTAAAAATGGTGAATAACGTAAATATAGGCTGATTGTTTACCGAAGATTGTTCATCTTCAGGGAGAGTTTTTTTGTTCTGAAAACTGTTCAGTATGTATTTCTTTTTTGAAAGATGCCACCAACACTACATCTCTCGTCAGTTTAGGTAGGGCTTAACCAATGTATATGTTAGTCACAAAACTGATAGAATATGCTGTTACTTGTGGTAACTTCAAACACTGTTTTTACCTACCTAGTCTGTTTTTAACTTAAAGAATGTTCATGATAGACCAAAAAAGAAAAAAACACCATTACTGAATGAATCTACTGATTCTTGGATAATGCTGGATAATAATAATGAAAGCAAAACAAACAAAAGCAGTAAAAGAAGAGCTCCTTAGAATAATGTGAATCATTCTCACCTTCAAATAACATATGCCACCACACTGCCTTTCACTTTATCGATGAGTAATTGTAGTTTGAAGTCAATAAGACCCCAGCAAAAATCCTTGAAATGATGTACCATGATCACAATTGCAGACTTACTAGGCACTTAAATAAACAAAAATTATATGTCAGCAGAGCGCTTTGCCCACAGATTAGCTTTAACTAGTAATTTTCTTCCAAGAAGTTGTTGAAAAATGTACTTATAATACTTTAGTTAAGTTAGAACACAACTCATGCAGTCAAAACCTAACTGGTTGCTGTAGCACTTATGTGTAAAACAGAAGTGCAGTTGTTTTACCAGTTGTAGAAGCAACAAAGGCCCGCAAAGATGACTAAGGGACTGAGCATCTGTCATATGAAAGGTGTCTGAGAGAGCAGGGACTATTCAGCCCCTTCTCTAGGAGAAGAGAAGGTCCCTCAGGGGAGGGACTGAAAATGAGGGAGCCAGGCTCTTTTCAGCGATGCTCATGGCAAGAGGCAATGTGCACAAATTAGAACATGGAATTCCATCTGAACACAACAGAACTCGCTTTTACTTTGAGGGTGATCAAACACAGGAACAGGTTGTCCAGAGAGGCTGTGGAGTCTCCATCTGTGGAGATACTCAAAATTCAACTGGACATGGTCCTAGGCAACCTGCTCTAAGTGACCCTGCTTGAGAAGAGGGGTTGGACTAGTACCACCTCAGGAGGTCCCTGCTTGCCTATTGAATTTTCAAAGTAGGATTTCAAGTGCTTAGCCTAGATTAAAAGAAAAAAAAGTTCTTGACCTGCAGCAGCTGCTATGCAATGCTCTTAAGCAAAATAGACTAATATGATACCATCAAGAGATATCTGTCTCTATTTTGTAGACTCTAACATATTGCTAGATGACCCTTCAATCAGTCTTTAAATCAATATAATATAGTAGTCACGAATATATTTTTCTGCTTGTGATAGACCCATTTAGTACGTTATGCTTCATAATAACCCACTAACCATCTTCCTGTTTTGTTGACTTCTTTCTGAGTATATTAACTAGGGATGGCTGGAAGAGCTCTGGTTGAATAACCAGAAAATGTCAGCCACTTACCACAATTCAGTCTATTTTTGGAAATTTTTGAAATTCCATTTTGAAGAAAAAGGGAAGAACAAATTTCCAACAGACTCAAACTGTCTTGTTCTTGATAGTGTCACAATTAAGTCCAATGTCTTCACTTTCAAATACTTTAACATGTGTATTAAATATATTATTAAACCAAACTAAAATGATCAGATTAAATCAGTGTTTATTTTATTTTCAGAAGTTTAAGTTCTTATTTGTCTGAAATGTAAAGAAGATTTAGATAATCCCAGTGAATACATTTTCTGAATTCACTGAAAACAAATTCAAAATTCTCTAAGGACTAGAAATCCCCACCTTCAGAGAGCTCACAGAATGCTTTCTATATGCATGAATCGAACGCCCTGGCAAATCAGTTTAATAATGCTAAGCTGCATGTTGGCTGTGGAAGATATAGAGGACTCTGATGCATTTCAGATTGTACAAGATGTGAATATGAATAGTGTGGAAGATGTCACATAACGACAAGGATGATACAAGTAACAAAAGACTGTGGGTACTGTTATGCAATGCAGTCTAAAGCATGGCTGAAATAGATATCTACTGTGCCAGACTCTACCTATTGATAGTCGTAGATTTGCATGAGTTAACTATAATCTATATTCCATTAAAGATCATGGGAGGAAAATATTATAAAAGTTAACACTGCTTAAATGATGTAATTGCAGGCTTCAGTCATGCAACTCCTTTACTAGCATCACTATCAGTGATGTGAAAGTCACCACTGCAGAAGGATAGAAGTGGGAAACCATATTATTATCACCCTCACTACTTCTGTATTTTTGGTTAAGAATCATGGGAACATTCCATTCTGGAGAATTTCAAGAGCTGTTTTACAATTTAAATGGTATTTTCGTATTCAACCCATTTGAGCCTTGAATTTAGTCCATTCTATTTATTCATATTAGTGGGATAGAAATAAATCTGTATCTCTGTCTCCTCTCTTTAGCCCTGCAGAGCCAATGCAACTGTTACTGAGAGACCTGAACTTTTCCTGTTAACCCTGTGAACAGAACGGCTAACATGATTTATTTTGGTGTTTGGCTCTGCCAAGGAAGGCAATAGCCTTGCGCAGGTGTAAGACATTTGGCTGCAAACTCTTACAGTGAACTATGAGGCAAGAGTCCCAAAAGACAGTCAGAACCAAGGGTAAGTTTGCAGAGCTGCCTGTTTAAAAATATGTCTTTTTGCATCAAGAGAGAATGAATGTGACTTGGAAGTTCAGGGGCTTTGGTGACACAGCACCAGAACACATATAATCATCTGGTTACAACAGCATGCAGAGATTTGAATAATATACCTTACTTTTTGGAAACTGAGTTAGAATCGCCTGAAATATGGGAAAAAGACTGATCCTGTACTGTACAACTGTAATCAAAAGTACTAGAAAGTTCAACAAAAGCCCTCTTCTAAGTTTTCTAAACTAAGTTTTCTAAACACTGGTACTTCAGTCAAATTTTTCCTGTATCTGCATTGTAGGTGAGAAGTAATAACAGGAATCTTTTGATGTGAACTTCTTGGTTCATGGAAATCCCTGGTTATTCATTTTAATTCAGGTAGTTAATTAATATCTAAAGCAATGTTCTGGAAATCAAACACTCTTTGGTGAGTGTTACAGAGTTTGTCAAATCTTGTCAAGAAGGATTTGTCAAATACTTTAAGGCACAAACCCAAACAAATAATCAAATAAATCATAGAAATGTTATCCAATGAACTCTGCCTTTGTGAATTAGTGTCATTCTGTTATGCTTCAAAACAGCCAAGCTTCATGAACTATTTAAAGAGCACTAAAGCGAGATGAGTTTGGTGGGAACATAGAATGGTGATCTGCCCAGTCTAAGGGTACATCTCAACTGAGCACACTTTTAATAGAAGAACAAAGATCCTATAACCAATACAATCCCAGTCAAATGTAATGCAAAACTGTCTGGAGTCATCAATATAGTAAAAACAACAAAAAAATTCCTCAGTAACCTGGGAAATGATGATGCACAATTAGAGATGAAGGGAAAATCAATGAACTTTGGAGACATTTATAGCAGCTTTGATTGCATGGACATCTTCCAACTACTTTTAATATGCTCCCAATGTTAAGTTGCACTGAAGAGCATTCAGAGCGCAAAACAGTAGCTTTAGCCACTAATTAAAATTTGCTATATTAAGCAGGAAAGAAATATCAACAAATATTCAGAGAACTAATAGACTCACGGGGCTAAAGGACTGAGATAATGAAAATTTCTGGTCAGATCACAGGCCTCTGAATTGCACCTCTTACTTACTAGACTGAACCCATAAAACTCAATGTTATCTTTCTCTGACTTGAGCAGTTAGCTAGAAATCCAGATTCCATTGAGTAGTTTCAGTCAGAAGGAAAGAGAAGTTGACACTAAAATCCCATTTATTATTAAAAAATAAATTACAAAGGCTTTCCTTCAATATAACAAATATCCAGTGGGGAGAGATGTTATCTTTCCTTGAAGCTCTGAGCTTTTTCGAACCAGCAGTTATCCCATACAGCACTCTCTTGGCCTGGCAGTGGGCTGTGTTCCCAGTTTGTGTTCTGGCTTTGTCTGCCGCTCTTTTAGTCTATTTTTTTTTTCTACCTCCATTTCAAAGACACATACTAATTCACAGATGTCATTAAGCCACAGTTACACCAAACTATCTAAGAAAGGATTATTTGTATTAATAATTTATCTGGTTTATTTCTTTGAGTTTGTATCTTCCAAAGATATAGCTATATTTTCCCGGAAAGGTATCATGATATGAAGACATCAAGAGACTGAGTCCTTTTCTTCCCTTGGCAGGTTGTTCATATGGTTAATCACCTTCTCTAGCAAATCTCTCTGCTTGATTCCTCACCCAATTTTTCTTGAGAACAGTTTTTAGCTTCTGATGTTTCTATTTTTTCTTTACTACATTTGAAGGCCTTCAGTAACTGGTGAGTCCTCCTTATGAAAGTACTTACACACTGTGATTAATTAATTAATTTCTTGGCATGTTTTTTTATAAACTAAATAAAATGAGCTCTTTCACTTTAAAACATTTCCCTCAGTACTCAGATAATTTCTGTGACTCTTCCTTTTACCTTTGCCAGTTCATCAATGCTGCAAAATGTGGGCATCAGAATTGAAAAATAAGTATTATTTGTATCAGTATCCTGTATTGACCTTAGCTGCTCATCTCTGCTCTGCTTTTCTGCACTATTCTTCTGGTTATACATGCAACAGCTGAATTAACTTCTTTGCTGGAGCACTGCCATTCATTTTGAGTTTCTTATCCAGTGTAGGCCTGACAGCCTTTTGGAAGGTCTCTGCTTTCAGTGATGTCATGACACTTCGGGAGTAATGAAGTTCTAAAGCTTGAATAGGTTGGGAGAAAAAAGAGCAGTCTGGTGGGTTATTTAAGTTACAACTGATAACTGGTGTTGCAAATGACCAAGTGCACAACTCTGAGTTCGCCAATAACTATTTGCAGTGAGCTGATGTGTATTCAAATGGCTGTGGTCTGTGTTTCAGGTAAAATTGGAAAGCTTAGGTGTCCTACAGAAGGCCTTGACACGAATACCCATGGCTGTGAATTGTGGTCTAAGCAAAATCTTATTCCATTGCAAAGGCTTTAAAGAAACCATACTGAATAATCAGCCTGCTCAATCACTGACTAGAGAAATTTCTTGGCTTTGGGGTCGTGACCTAATTTGCATTATTTTTTGAAGTTAGATTAAGAGAAAAGGGAGCACATCTCTCAGTACCACCAATGAAAATATATAGCACCACACAACCAAGTGGCCAAAGGATAATATAAATTGGAAAACCAGAAGATTACTCCCTAGGGACCTACTTTTTCTGTGGGTTTTTATAGCAAAAAAAGATGGTTTATTTCTTTTAAATACATATTAAGCCTCTGGAAAATTCATGTGCCAGAAGGTGTGACCTAAACGTAAACTAAAATGTTGGGGGAAGGCATGATCCCAAAGTTTGTATTTCAAATTCCATTGTGCTAAATGGGAAAACAAAATCCCCTATTTTTACCTCTGGTCTGGAAATATAAGCCTACAAATTCAAATAATATCCTTTTCACTGACATCTACCCCTTACTTACCTATATAAGCTTTTAGTTTTTTTGCTCTCTATTCAGGACTATCTCATGCAAAACAGGGCTAGGTAAAAAAGATAACCTATACAAAGATTTGATGTCAAGATGAGATCATTTAGGTAATTTCTATTTTGTCACATTCTTCCATATGTAATCCAGAATGTACAACTGGTCCTCTCCATAAAACTTTCAGGCTGACTCCATTATATTAATTTGAATAGGAAATCCTCATAAGGATTGCAATTACTGTTCAACTGTACCTATATTTTAACAGAAGTAACAATTCTGTTGCTGATTGTGTGATGAAATACATGCAGGACCTTTTTTTCACAGGGAGAGATCGGAGATACATATAAAGCTAAGATAAAGTAAAGCTAGAAATGAAGCTAAGTATATGGCCCTTCATCTGAAAGCTGCTTTATCCACATTCTCAATCCCCATTTTATTTCTGACAAAGCCTCCCTGAAATCTATGGCTTTGACAGAATTGAAGGAATCCAGGTTAGATTCAACTTGAGGTAGGTATTTGGCCAGTCTTTTTTTAAAAAAAGAGTTGATCCTTGATGTTTTACCTTTTTGTAAAATGTGCATTGGAAAACAAAAAGATTTACAGCAATTTGAAGTGGAAGTTCATGAGATTTACAGACTGTATACACTGATTAGTATTTGAGCTTATTTAAAAGGGATTCCATGGGCTTTGCCAGGATCATATATTTTGAAAAATCCATATCAAAGTACTATTATTAATACCTTGGATTTTAAAAAAAAGTACAGAATTAAAAATAGAGTAAATTTCCACTCTGATGTTCTAGCAGGCGAATTTATTTTGATCCCAGCAATATCAGAATTGGGGTTGGAAACGGTAAGATACATCAAGTTAGTTTCAAACATGTAATAGATTAAAAGCCTTCCTGAATGTATTTTGTACATATGGGTGATTTTTTTTGTCATATAATATAGATATGTTTGAAAAACTATTCACATTTTGCTAAATTTATAAAGTTACTTTGACTGAAAAAGAAAGCATTAAAAAATAGCATTAAAAATGGAGACTTTTTATTTCCGAAACACTGCCTGACCCTGGTTTCCTGCAGTGGGCACGATCCTGATCCCAACCCAAAAGTTCATTTTCTAGCTCAGCTTCCTCCTGTCCTTGTCCCCAGGGAGGTGCTGGGTGCCATGAGTGGAGTCTGCCCTGGTACCCCCCAGCTGTCCTACTCCTGACTGGGGTGCTGGGACAGGCCCTGGATGTCAGGCCCAGCCCTGTGCCCACCCCAGAGCTGGAGAACAAAACTGGCAGGAAACCTTAAAGCAGGAACAAGTTGCTTCTGATCAAACAGCCGTAGAAAGGAAAGGGAGCAGAGATGGGAGCAGGGGCAGGTGCACCCAGGAAAAATACAAGCATGCAGAGGTGAGGTTAGGAAAAGCAAAGCCCAGCTGAAGCTGAAGCTGACAAGAAATGTGAAGGGTCACAAGAAGGGCTGCCACAAGTAAAGCCACAGGTTTTTACTGGTGAGGCATGGACTAGGTGATTTCCAGAGGTCCCTTCCCAGCTCGGTGTCTCTGAATCAGAGAAACTACTCATGCTCAAGACACCTGAAAATTACGCCTTGTACTAGAATGTGTTTACTTCCTAAAGCCATAGAAGAAAGCTGAGCCATTTAGACTCTGTGCTAGGAATTAGCTTTCTTAATTATCTGACCAATGTTAGCCCAAGACAAAAAGCAAGTTATTGATTCAAAAATTTACTATTAAACACAAAACAAGAGACTGAGGTTTTAAGTTGATATCAAGGTCTTAAAACTGAGTTAGAGGTAGACTGAGTAATCTCTTCTGGAATTTAGCTTATTAGGACGCATATAGTAACAGATCCACAATGCCAGCAAGACTGAAATTTTGCATGTTGCTAAATTTAATTCATAAAATCAGAGAATATCCTGAATTGGAAGGGACCCACAAGGATCATCGAGTCCAACTCCCAGCCCTGCACAGGACCATCCCCAACAATCACACCATGTTCCTGAGAGCACTGTCCAAACACTTCTTGAACTCTGTCAGGCTTGGTGCTGTGACCACTTCCCTGGGAAGGCTGTTCCAGCGCCCACCACCCTCTGGGTGAAAAATCTCTTCCTGATAACCAACCTAAGCCTCCGCTCACACCGTTTCAGGCCACTCCCTTGGGTCCTGTCACTGGTCACCAGAGAGAGATATCAGTGTCTGCCCCTCCTCTTCCCCTCACGAGGAGATTGTAACTGCAATGAGGCCTCCCCTCAGTCTCCTCCAGGCTGAACAGACCAAGTGACCTCAGCCGCTTCTCAATCGGCTTCCCCTCAAGGCCCCTCACCATCTTTGTTGCCCTCCTGTGGACGCTCTCTAATACTTTTAAACGGTTTTTAGTTTGTGGTGTCCAAAACCACATACAGGACTTGAGGTGAGGCCACACCAGTGCAGAGCAGAGCGGGACAATCACTTTCATCGTCAGGGCCTGATTCACCCCAGGACATGGTTGGCATTCATTCATAGCTGCTACAATGGATGGTTTACCTTATCTCTTTTTACATTTCAGTAAACTGCAGCAATGGTCTGCTAAAATCCCTTTGGTTCTAGAACATGGAAATGGACCCCATTTCCTGTAATAGAACAGCGGAATTAATTGAAATAATTTTAATAGATAGTTTTACAAGGAGGGTTAATTTTTTTTTAATAGAAAAAAGAAAGTAAAAGCACAAAAATTGTTCTTATAGCTTACCTTTAAACTGTACAATGGCTTATGAGACAAGTAAAATAGAGTCTAATGCATCTTTCTAGATTATGCTATAACAAAATTAGCTCTGACTAGCAGACATTCAAAGAGAAATATTTGAAGTTGTTTTCAGATTGCTAAAATCATGCTATTCCTTAAAATGATGTGGTATACATGGGCAATTTGTAGGCATGATGCTATAAAGGTTAATGATTCAAGGATACATTATTCCAACCAGTTGAGAAAATTTAAACTACAGAAATTCCAGTGAGATATCTGTTGCAAAGATGCCACCCTGTTTGTGCAAAAGAATAAACCTTACACAAAAAGCCAAATGTCTGACAGGTGTACACAGAACAGGGAAATCTTAGGAAAACAATATTACCATTAAATGCCAACATTTTTTTTTGCTGCAAGTTCCTTAGCTTTTGATTTTGAATGAGAGATTTATGTGCAGTGTTCTTCTTTAAGTCTGGAAAACTGTTTGAAACATACAAAAATATATCTATCTAGTCTAGAATTCAGATGGACCTGGCAATAACAAAAGCTTTTATATTTTTAATAATATGATAATTTTTTTCTCTTTGAAAAAATGCAGGTATTTTTCACAGACATGATCCAAAGTCTTGCTTAAATTTATAGTGTGCACATTGAACTTATTTTTATTTGAAGTATTTTCTTGCTGTGGCTCCCAGAGTAACTGAAGTGCCTGTTTTCATTGCCACACATACTGTGCATTCCTTTCTTGGAGAGTTAACAGTGAATGACATTATCTGTGACTTTCCAAAACATGTTTATTCCGAAAGAGTGGGCTTTCATAAGTGAATAGTTAGTTTGTGCCATGCTCAAAGGACAAATGTTTCATCATGCTTGCATGGAACTACAGGAGTGTGAGAAATACTGTTTGGGATTTTTATTAAAAGAGTGGTGCTGTGTTGGAATATACAGATACAATGTCTGCGATTCAAATAATTATCTTTATTCAAATAATAATTTTTTTTTTCAGAAGCAGTACCAGTTGCCTTACATTGTGCCTAAGACTCCAAGGGAAGATCTGCTGTAAAGAGCCTACACTATAAGTAAGTGAAAGCAAATTGCTAGAGACAAATAGACGAGTCTACAGAAACAGTAAGGCAGATCTATGCAACAGAGAGTGGCTTCATCATACTAGTACCTAAACCACTCACAATCCTTTCTGCAAACTGATTGGCAAGAGAGATTACTAAGAAAGAATTAAAACTGTATAGTGAAATGAATTTGTTAGCTAGAAACTTCTCACAAAGAGAAGGAAAAACATGAGAGAAAACATGAAGATTTTAATTCATGAATAAGGGCAGTATTGGTGGAAAGGGAAGGAGTGGAAGACATTAATATGGGAGTACTGTCTTTAGACATTATCGTACTGTCTAAATTCCTATACTGCTTTCAGTGTAGAAATACTGTCATGCAATCTCATGCACTTGCTTTATCTGTGTAAGCAGATATCTGCAGTGTAAGACTGACCCTAGAATCTGCAAAATTTAAATACACCCCTCAAGTGAAGATCTAAGGAGTGATAAGGATGGTAGATATCTTACACAGGCAAAATGGTAGTCCATTATGCATGAAGAAAACTGTGCTTGACTAAACAGAGGATCAATCTGGGACTTCTGCTTGATCTAAAGAAGATAAACTTATGGCAAAAAGACAGCTTAGTGAGGTGCCTGCTCAGAGATAGCAACCAAATGAATGTTTGCTTAAGTGATTACCAAGGCTATAGGTTGTAGCTGAGTTAATGTTTGCAGAGAAGACTGCCCAGAAATATCGTAGGTGTCATAGGATGGCAATTTTTTAGTTTAACATTTTAATTTTGGAAAATGCTACTTTGTAAGAAGTGCAAAGTTTTGTAGAGGAAATTATTCCTCAGTGGCAAGAATTTGACTGTAAAGATGACAGGAATTTTGACTTATGAAAACATAATTTCAGTTGATTTACCAGGATTTTATTTGGAGAATATCTGGCAAGAAGTATACCTTTTTGCTATTCTACTGGAAAAAATATGGTGAAGATATCAATGAAGTAGAAATCTTGGTTCTTATCTAGACTGAACTCTGTGGATGCTATGATAACATGAAGTTGTTTCCTGTGTTGAAAATATCAGTCCATACATGGAAAACAAGGAAGAAGTGATGGTTGTTGGACAAGGAAGAGATTATTACAGATTTTACTGAGTGGTTTCGACTGAATGCATTCTCTGTTGGGTGTCAGGGCTAGGAAGAGATGAGTGGATTGAAAACAAGATCATCTGTCTTGGACAAAATCAGTAGGACTCTGTAAGACCATACAGACAATGCCTCTGCTTCATTCCCTTTGAGGACTGCTTCCAGCTGCCCCTTAAGAAGCTAAATATGACCCATTGGAATAATACTTGGGTGGGTGACTTCATGAAACCTATGCCAGCCTCTGTTAAATCTCAGCCAGCAAAGTAACAGTGTCTGGATATAAAGAGGGCAGGACCATTTCATGCTGTGTTCTACTTGTTCTTTGCTAACCAGGATATATGTAGGAGCTTTTCTTGAGCCCATGCAGGTTGCTGGTAACTCTGCTGAATTTCAGAGTAGAGCTAGAATTGGGTATCACCACTTCTCCCCTGTTCATTTCCCTGCCCTGAAGTAGAATGGAATAAACAGGGTTGATAGGTAGAAGTAGCATGGCTTTCTAAAATATGCAATTTTCTTGCATTGGTGGCTTTTTCATTCTACTTGAGTATTATTTCATTTTAGCTAATTCTTGGTGTTTTCATCATTTTATAAAGTTGTACAGCAGATGTGATGGGAAAAGACATCTCATATCATATGCTGAGTAAATACTGGAGGAATTTCATATGCTCGCTGTTTTGTGTTCACTAGAAGCATGCAAATTTGTCCTAACTCAGTTTTTGCTAGCAAAATTCCTTACTGAAAATCATAATCATATGAGCTGCTCATGGTACAATCATGAGAAAACCGTTTGTGTGTGAACCAGCTGAGTGTGCTCGCAGGGGGAAGAATTCAGCCCAGCAATGCTATGCATTTAATAGCTTTATCCATTCAGCTTTATAGCTTGCCATTGGGTGCAGATGTTTTATGACTTGTAACAGTTTTATGTGTCCTGGTGGATTACCCTCCAAGTTTCTCTTCATCAAAGCACTTGCTCCAGGTAACTGGAATGTCAGATTTAAATGAAGTGCGATGCGAGAATGGGGATTGTCAGATTTAAAATGAAGCACACAGTGTTGCTAACTAAAGTTTTGAACGTGGTATGACATTTCCATGGCCCATCTTACAGGCTGTCTATACCTCTCCTTCTTTCAGTGTGCAAATTATTGTAAAGAAAGAGGTAAAACCCTCATATACTGCATTCTAGTACAGCACACAGCCAAGGTAAAAATTATCTGGAAAGAGATAACATTTAACTTGAATTCAAAGTCAGACAAGAAATGTAACAGACAGGGCAGCACCATTTCATTTGCCAAAGATAACCAGGCCCCTTATGAACACACTGTTCATTAGCAGAGGAGTGAGCCTTTGCCTCACTCCTCCTTTGCTCCTCCTCCTGTTATCCACATGTCCCTTGGGGCCATGAGTATGCTCAGTCCTGCTTCCCTTCTCTTTCCAGATATTTCTTCCATCTTGATCTTCCAAACAGCATCCTCTTCCTTCTCATCTGACCCCACCCCCTTCACTGCTCACCCCAGTTGCTCTGGTTTAGCACTGGTGAAACAACTGAACCCTCTGGAATGCTTTTGTTGCTATCCAGGGCTGAGTGGTCAGGGGATCCACGCTGGTAGTCCCTAGGGTCTTTGAGTGCCTTCTTTTTCTCCTTTTGCAGAAATTTA
This sequence comes from Atrichornis clamosus, assembly GCA_013400975.1. Lineage (NCBI taxonomy): Eukaryota > Metazoa > Chordata > Aves > Passeriformes > Menuridae > Atrichornis > Atrichornis clamosus. Next base: position 440,711 of record WBMZ01009796.1, on the reverse strand, counting down.
CTGAAGCAATAAATTTAGTGCAATGATGGAGAAAAACTAAGGCAGGGGATCTCTGGAGAGAGAGAGAGGAGAAAAGAACAGTAACAGTGCAATAGGGGTTGTGCTACTTTTGTCTGCCTCATGTCTTACTGTCATGTTTTTCTATAAAGCTTATGTACTGTGAGAGGGGAAGAGAAAACAAAAATCCTTTTTGACAGAGGATGAATTGCCGTGAAGGTCCCACATGGCAGTGAAGTCCAAATTTCTCAGCATCTGTAGAGCTAGCATTAAGTAAGATATCTGATACCTAAAGAGTCACAAAGGTGGCACCGTAAATGGTATCTTTTCCTGAGGTAGACAATGAGGTAAAGACAATCACAGTGCCAAAAAGACAATGCATGTCATGCTGAAACAGATAGAGTAAAAACCTCCAAGACCTCAGAGTGTCTCAGAGAAGAGATCTCCAGGGTTTTTTGACAGGTTTTGCATGTTTGACTATTATTAGCAGAACAAAAGGTTGCACATGGTTATTACTGAGGTGCCAACCTCCCCTCGTTCAGTTTTTTTGTTTGTTGTTCTAGGAGGAGTGCAAAAGAGTCACTTATTTTCTGTCTTTGCATTTTTAGGCTGTGATGGCTGGGGAAAAAAGAGTTTTCAGATTAAAAGTCAAGATAGTGAGCCAGAAAACACTCATTCACCTGAAAGGAAACAAATTGCTTTTATTTTCAAAACATAAGGGGACTTTGGAGGTCCTTAAAGTGTAACTGTATAAATACCACTGAGAAAACAATTTGTATGGATAATATGCTTTGGTTTTCATTAGCAGACTCCCTGAGAGCAATATTTTCCATCCTTCTGGCTATCCCTGTTTTCTGTATGTTGTAGATGTAGAGTCTTAGGATCTCTAACATTATTGTTCTGCTGCACTAAGTACTATTTGGGCATGCAATTCATGGGCCTCTTGGCCTGAAACAACTCAAACTATATTTTAATGTAAAAATAATAATAATAATAATAATAATAATTTAAGATCTGTGAATGGTGCTGTGTTTCATTTGGGTCTGTCAGTTGTATGGCTTCATATATATGGTATTGTTTCTGTTTTCTAGGTTGGATGGAGATAATTCACAACAATGTTATTCCTGTAACTGCAGCAGGCAGCAAAATTAAGATCTGAGAGAATTTCAATTCTGCTTCCCAAGAGTATTTCATGCAGGTTACATTGAAACTGAAGAAGGAAGGACAGGGTGAATGTGACTTTATGTTAATCTGTTGAGAATGTGGCTTGAGTATTCACAAAAAGTCTTTTTATGCATTAGTTATTTCTCCATGGTTAAATATATGATGCTCATCAACTATGGCAGGTAAATGTGCACCTGCAGAAAGAAATCTGGAGAGAATATGATAAAGGTCTTGCTTGGCTGGAGCACAAATTACCACTAGACTTGGGTGCAGAAGTTGATCTTGTGATTATGATGATTCACTTGGGGGAACTATGAGGGGTTTGTAATGTGAGTTGTAGCAATTTGTAGTTATTGCATAAATGCAAATATTTAGATGGAGTGTTCACAACAGTTTCCCTCAAAAGGAAAAAGCAATGGTAGTGAAAGGATTTTTTTCTTCTGACTTGTGTATGTAACCCTTGTTAAGACACTCTGTACACTCCATGGAGAGATACAGACACTTTAAGGAAGTGATTCATCTCAGTTTTATATATCCAAGGCAGATGGAAGAGTCTATCTCTCTCCACAGAAGAACTTTTAGTCTGAACTGCATTCTAACAAGCCGGCTCACTGGTTAAAGCAGTGTGACCACCTGCAGACACAGTTCATGTGGTAGCACCCTGCCACCAGTACAGTCAAACACAAAGTGATAGTGCCTATTCGTATAACAAATTCTTCTTCAGCTGCAGCAGAAGTAGCTCATCTGATGTATCAGTCACAATTTTGCTCAAATGTGTAGCCAAATTCACACAACACAGAACACTATTCCAGTCTGTCAGGAATTAACCCCCATCATGCAGGCAAGTTTTCAGTTTGCACTTGTGAATTTTGTATTAAGAAAAATTCTGGTGTGGTTGTAAATTCAGATTTTTTTTTTTCCAAATAATTGAGTTGATATTTAGGATTTGGTTTTGCAAAGATGCAGAGCATTTTCTGGAAGCTCAGTTCCCTGTCTGCTTTGAAGAGGAGAACACAGTGCCTCACGAGATCAAGCCCTTGCACCATGTAGAATGTCTGTATGTGAACTGCTGTTCTCCTTAATGCGCAATATTTTGAAATGCCCCGTAAAACTATCACTTACCTTCCACTGCTGCTTTCAGATGCCAGAAAGAAGCAGTCAGGTGTCTAAACTTGGCTTAGATTGGCCAAGATCTATCTATAATTGTTGGAGACAAGCACTTCGGGGGGAGATTCATCTGGTCTGTGAAGACTGTGAATTACCTTTCCTATCTCTTGCCTCAGGTTATTTGTTGGCACCCCTGATGCACTTTGTGGCACCTTTGGGTTGCACTGATACTGCTGTTTGTGGCTGTGGCATTCATCAAGTAGCTTAAATTGTTTGGGTTAATAAAAAACAAAACAAAAACTAAACCCCAAGCACTCCTCCCCATACTACCAGTTAAAAGGGAATCTCTTCCCTGCCTGAATCTTACTGTGTGTGGGTGTAGAATTTTATGAAAATCAGTATTTTTAAAACAGCAATGGCAATCTATCCAGGGAACTAATTTAAATAAAAAATGTGCTTTTGTTGTTTCTTGTGTGCTTTCGTCCAGGCATTAAAGAATAAAATAAAAGGATGTGTGTTAAACAAAATTGCCTGCTTTGTAGTTCTTTTTCTTAACTCTCCCGTTCTACCCCTGCCTGGTTCAGTCCTTCTCAAGTCCTGCAGATCCTGGGGGAGGGAGTATGTGCTAAATTCCTTTCAGTCTTGGTAAACATACTTTGCACAATCTAAACCAGGGTAGTGTTACACTGCTTTGCTGGACCTTTTGAGAGCCCTGAAAGGGAAAAGGAAAAAAAAAGGATATTTGACATCTGCGTTTTACGGGAGTACCTACAAACACTGTCTGTTATGGGAGAGGGAGAGGGACAATGCTCGGGATTTTGTATTGAAAAGAGCTGGCCTAAATTTTTAGGCCTCCTGTCTCCCTTCTTTCCTTGCCTGAAGTGCGCTAAGCCTGCCCTTCTTCCCACTGGAGGGGAGTGGGTACTCCATGACAGACTGGCTACAGGAGCAAATTTTTACTGCAGATGAGGGACAACCTTTATTTCACATTCTAAATGCAATGCTCTTGCAAAAGGATTCATTCTTTCGAATGTTAATAATATATAGGTCTTTTTGTTGCTGGTCTTAATTTTGCAGCCTTTCTTTTCTCTCTGAAGTCAATGCTGTTTCACACAGTTTCTTAGAATCTGCAATATCACTAGTAGTTACAATGAAAAGCTTAATGTTTAAACAAATAAATAAATAATAAATACTAAATTTACAGTGAGGGTCGTGGGTGCTGCTTGTGGACATTTGAGTCCCTGTAATTGTAATCTGTCTTTGGTTTACATCTGCTTTAGAGGGAATGGGATCTCCCCAACTAAGGTTAGATGCTTTTTGAGATAGTCTTTGGTTACTGACACAGGGAACTTGGTTATTTCCTTTGTGCTCAGGATATGTGAGAGCTGACCCTCTTGTTTATCTTTTTGGGTTCCCCAAATGCATTCGTTATTAAAATTACCTACCATAGTCTCCTCTCATACCCTTTTTGCAAGCAGTTTGCTGTGAGGGCTTGATATTTGGAACTCAAGATGTTGGTAACCAGCCACAGAAGTGACTCTGTGTCTATTCCTTCACTGGCTGAACATAACTAATGTACAGGAGAGAGGCTTTGAGAATCCACCGAGGATTTGCTTTTCCCTGAGAGAGGTAGCAGATAAACAGGATTAGAGTATTTACACAGTCTTGAAATCTGGGTCGACTAGGTCTTGCCCAAGGCATCCCTCTTATTTAGCAGCAAGGTTTGATTGACTGAGTGCAGTGTCAACACTTAGCTTCTATCCTCACCTCATACAAGCTAATCATCTGAATACAGGCAGCTCCAAATGCAGCTCCAAATGCAAAAGGCGTGGTCAGGTTTCTCACCTGGTTTGGGAATTGGCTCAGCCCAGGGCTGAGGTGGTGGATGGTTTGGGAAGCACCATCCTTATGCTGCATCAAGAATATCAAGCAGTATCCCAGCTCTCCTGAAGTTCAAGCCTTAGTTTTGCTATTGATCTTGTCTTAGTACAGATGGGAATTGAATTCAGCAGTAGACTTGCCTGTGTGAAGGGTCTTGTTAGGGCATATCTTTCCTGAGAAGTCAAATAGTAGTGTTGAACTTCAGGGTGAGCACAGCACCTGCAGCTGAATTTGTGTGTGCGAAACCACATGTTGGGCTGAAAGCTGATCATGAAGCTTCCACCCGTGGCAGCTCTTCCTCCTACCCTGTACCCAGTGTCCTGCTTGCTTTCCTTTAGCAGGTACTCCTTGTACTAGTGCAGCTGCACTCAACCAGGCCTCCCAAATCTTCTACTTAAAAAAACCCCTTGCCTTCTTTCCAGGAAAAAAACCAAAGCAAAACAACCTTTCAAGGAAGACGCTTTCTTGGATGCAGCTTATGGTACAAAAAAAATAAGGTGGCACAAATGGAGTGGTTGTAGAAGTTTGTGGAAGAAAGCATATTGTGTAGCATGACAGTATCTTACACAGCATCAAAAAATCTGAAAATGTAGCCTAAGACCATGATTTGGTGATAAAAAGTAAGTAGTGGCCATTCTGACCTCAGCAGCTGATTATGTCTTCCTGCTCTCTATTGTTTTTTTGTTTGGTTTCTGGTTTGTATGTTTTGGTTATTTTGTTTTAAATTGGATCAGTTTCCCTATTTGGTGCAACCCTGCAAACGGTTGTGGTGATGGAAACAGGAACAAGCAGCTGGGAGCAGGGACAGCTTAAGCCACTGCTGTTTTTAAACATTTGGTGTCATTGACTACAGCTGCAGCATTTCCCTGGATAAACAGTGGCACGGTATCTTCTCATCTAGTGACATTTCACAGGTTATCTTAATTCTAGTTAAATGCAGTTGTTTCTATATTTATTTTATTCTCTATTGAAACTGTGCTGTGAGCAATTTAAAATAAAGATATCAGACTAAACTGTTTTATGGTATTACCATCAGCTCAAGGAGAACAGTCTTTTTTATCTTTTCTGGGCAATTTCTTTGAGCTAATACCCAGAAAACTAGAACTGCAAGGAAGCAAGCAAGACACTTAGCTCTGAATGACCTGGGTGGACTGCTCACTAGGGAACAAGAGTGAAAAAAATAGAGTTTATCACAAAAGATCTTTGCCTTACTGCAGCAGTAAAAGTGATACAGCAAAAACATATTGATCCTCTGGTTGACTGAAAAAGCTGCAGCACTGAAAGGATTTTTTGCAGTAAATCCAAGTTTAATTTTTCCATTCAAATGCTTTGAATAATGAAGCCTTCATCTGCTGGTCACCTGTCTGCAGTGCTGTTTAAGATGATGATAGCACTGTTTATCCAGCATAGGATCCTGAATTGTCCTGCACTATCACAATTCCCAGGAGTTTCCTTGTGTGAAGAGTGTTGCATCACATCTAGAATGATTATCTGAGAACTTGCCCATTGCACAACAATAGAAAAGCTCTTTACTGTTTCTTTGTTTTGGCTGTTATTCTCAGCCTGGTGAAACTACTGCTGAATTGTCACTAAACCAGCACACTTGCATGTGCACATGACACACACACATACACTTTAGGCTGCCTGGCAATCTGAACTCATTGTATATTCGTCATGCTTTCCTTGTGGCAGAGTCCTCTTAACCAAGACAACTATGAAATACGTGACACCAAAAGATTTCTTTTGTGTGTGTATGTGCATGTTAGTAAGGATACGTGCACAAATGTAGAATGCAAAATGTTCGGTGCTCTAAAGAGCTATCTTCGTGTGTCTCTGCCTGAATGGTATCATATCCCACAGCCCTGCCTCCCCCCCTCTGCTGTACAGGATAATAATGTGGTGGAAACCTTGTGTCTGTGGGGGGAAGGGTTTAAAAGCATCATACTGAGGCTGGGCATTCTGCCAGGGGGAAGGGACAAAAGTGAAGTGCGCCTGGAGGTTTTTCTTTTTTTAGACAGTGATTACTGAAGGGGAAAGAAGGCCAGTCATCATAGGAGTACAAAAAGACAAAAAAAGTATTTACTGTGGGCTATTGGCAAATACTTAAGTCTCACTTTAAGCAAGCATTCCTCACCGGAGATTAAAAAAAAGGCACAAAATGACTGTGCTTGAAGAAAAGAGTCCAGGCTCACCAGCTGTTTCAAAATTAGTGATTAAAATGAATTATATGTCTATGATTTCCTTTTTTCACTCCCAAACATCCACAGACGTATTCATACTAATAAAATGTGTGTCCTTATGGTCCTAGGGACTTGAAGAAAAGAAAGGTGCAGAGGGGATGTCTTTGAAAATGAGTGACTTATTTTTACTTAAAAACTGAAAATTCAGTGTATGCAAGTCCCTTTTAGGAGATAAAATAACAGAGTTATAGAAATAGCAGGTCAGTAAGTCTCATTTGCCCTGAGCTCTCTACAGAGTCATTCAGCTTCTTGTTACAGTGAAATGTGGAATATTTATACAACTCAGAACCTCTGGCATCAGCAACAAAAGCCTCATGTCTTGTTGGCAAGGCAGGATTGACAAAAAAACTCTTATATCTGGTGTTTTGATTTTTTTTTAGGAGAGGCGAGGGGATAAAGTCCCCACCAGCCATGTGACTGTCACTGTATTAGCACTTGTGGACTAGAATATCTACAAGATTGCACTGTCTTTTCTGCACCTAAAGAAAATCGTAATTATAAGCTTTGAATTCACATTCCTTGTTAGATGACAGCATATTTAGGAAGCTTATGTCCCTGTTAAGATTCTGACTTTTGAAATTAAATTAGACATGGCAGAGGGAGGGCTTGGGGGATAAGGGAATATTTTTTGGCAAGTGAATGCAAAACTGAAAAGCCAGATTTGCCAAGCATTTTTCCAGGGATGTGTGCATGATTTGCATGTCCTCACTCAGACTCATAACACATCCTCAGTGTGAAACTGAAGGGGTGTGGTAAGGAAATGGCAGTGGTGGCTGAGAAATTAAGGGCAACATGAAAAATATTTGGGTTTTTTGATGCAAACTAATGGAACTTGGTAAGTCAGTAGATTTGTTCCCTCCCCCCAAGGAAAGTCTTTCTTTTTTAGTAAACGCTTAAAAATGAAACTGTGATCATTGCATTAGCACTGGTTGGTGAACCCCAGAAGGAGGTATCAAAATCTTTTGTAGCTAATCCAAAAACACAACAATGCATTTACATTTAGAAATCAGGGTAAAAATCTTTCAAGATCAAATTCCCTTGTGAAATTTCCACTTTTGCATGTGCAGAAAATATCAAGAGACTCTTCTGTATCACATCATTGCAGTAATTCTCACATCAGAAATTACAGTTTTGTGTGAATATTAAAGTAAACAAATAGCCAAGCTAAAAAGTTTTGAGTTCATTTCAGGTTATAGGCAATGACTCTCTATTGCTGATGCACTTTCTGAACTGTTTCCTTTGTCCTTAGGCTTTAACAAACTACTTTAAAGCATACTTAAATGTGAGCATCTGGGTTTTCCCATCAAAGTCACTACACTATTCCAATATTTAAAGCCAAGCAGGTGTTAGAGAATTATTTCTAGGTAGATGATGCAGAGAAAGATTTTCAAAAAAGAGGCAGAGCTGTCTGCAGAGGAAGCAGGAGACTCTGCCCCAGTCTCCCTCTATTTCCTGAAAATTAGAAAGTCCTACTTACTGCTCTGCCCAAAAATTCAGTATGGTCAGTGAGGAAGTGGCTTAGTTTCTAGCAAGATTGTGATGATTTTGTGAATATTTACCCTTAATTACTAAATTGTTCTTATGTGGCAGCCACCTGCAGGATGGCTGGTAGTATTAGGATAACAGGTGTTAAATCCAACGCTTGGGAAAGAAGTCGGTGCCATCAGTGAAGCTCAAAAGTCTCATAAATTATTAGATAGGATTTAAATATTTTTTATACTTTGGAAACATGTGAAGTAGTTGAAATTTTGCCTTTTGGAGGAGAAATAGCCCCCTGTTGAAAAGCAGCGTTCTTTGGTAGTGTTGAGCTTTATTCAGATATTCTGTAAAACTTCTGGCATGGATAAGGGCATACATAGAATAATGTATTGTTTTTTGGAAACCTCATAATGTCAGTGAAAATGCAGATAAATCAAAGGTGGAACATCATGAAGAGACAAGAAGAATTTGTTTATGACAAAAGATTAAAAGAATCAAATTTATCTAGCTTGTCCAATTAAATATCAAATCATGATGAATAAACACTATGACTGAACAGCAAGGACAGACACATTATTTAGGGGTTTTCAGAGATATCACTGGAAAGATCAGGATGAAAGTAAGCAGTAGAAGATAATGACTGAGTATGAGTAGAAATGATCTAAAATGTTATAGAAGAACAGGTTCACAAAAGAAAAAGTAGGTCAATAATTAAAAGTGTATTGGGTGAAACATTGGAAAACTATCAAACCTCTATCTTAATATCTCATTCATCACTATGATGATATTCCTGTTAGAGAACACAATTTCACTTACACAGGAATGTGTAGTGGTCCATCATTTTCTTATTCCACTAACTCTAATTTCTATTTTCTTTCCTGCTTTTACTGTCCATTTCTTGCTGAGAAATGTGTATTTTGTTCGATATTTAAGACTGAGTTCAGTCAGTGGTGTCTCAGTTGTTACTCTTTTCTCCCTTCCCGAAGAGATTTCTGAGGGCCCTAAGATACATGATTTTTGTCAGTATTATTCTGCTTCATCCTGTCTGGTGTACTTAATAGGAATGCTCAGGACTGTCAGGATGATTGTCTGGGAAGACTCCTTCTCCTTAGCCCTGGAGCTGGGGCCATACTGCTTTTCTTTAGTCTCACAAGGCTTCTCCTGCCTGATCTTTTAGAGTCAACCAGTCCAAGTTGACTTTGCTGTTCTGATCGCTGCTGAAAACACAGCAGACTTCCTCACTGAGTTGGTTAAAAAATGCCCAATCTGAGATGACAGCAGAAGCCATCAACCTATGCACAGAGTTTAAATCTTTCCTGAAATTGCACATTCTACTTCTGTGGAACTAGATCCTCCATCATGCTTTCCAGTTTCTAAATTTTATTACTTTCTTTTTAGTTTTTAGCCAATGCTTTTTTTCTTCTCAAAGTAGAAGAAATTTCACTATGAAATGCAAAATAATTGCATTTTACCTTCATCCCAATTTCAGTGTTCTCTCACAGGTACTTATTTACTGGTGCAGCTTCCATTTCACTGGATAAAAGGACCTTGCAGAAGCATCTGTTCCCCTGCCCCAACTGTCTTAAATACTACGGTGGAGGCGTCCAAAGCAGCAGGACTTCAGGGAGGGCAGCCAAACTTCCCTGATGATCCTGGCAGCCACAGGCGAATACCGAATCAACTCCTTGTGCAGGGAGAAGGGATTGAACTTACTGGTGAGATGCTTTAGCTGTGTGTGTGCTTATGTTTGTGTATACAGAGGAATCACAGAAAGAAAATAAATGGCTGTCCTTGTGAGTGACAAGGGTAAGGGGACTGCTGTTGGAAGAACACTTGTGGCTCATCATGCAACCCTGGCCATGTGATTTCTACAACATACCTGTGTTTGTAGCACATGGAGCCATTATATGGTGTACAAGCTTGACTGAAGTACCATTGTTTCCCCCCAGTCTCCTTAAATTTAGTAGATTAAAGCAATTTGTTGTTCTTAGCACATTTGGCACATACAAGCCTCTTCCCAGTCCTCAAGTGCATCAAATCCTCATGGCTTCTTTCCCTACCCTTCCTTAAGAGGCATGTTTGGTAGACCCTGTGGTAAAACTGAGCTGCATTGAGCCCTGTAGGACTCAGCTGGACAAAGAAGTCTCTTGGCATTGAGCTCACTGCAAAATCACAGATTTTTACAGGACTTAAGTTCGTATAAGAATGATAAAACAGGTTTCACAAAAATGTCAATGGTACGCTCAATACGAATCTGTGCCTAACATCACCACTTACATCTCTGAAATAGGGAAAGGCTCTGACACTGGCACGGTAGCTGGAACCTGCCATCACCAACTGGTGCAAATTTAGTAAGAATGGGGTGGGAGGTAAATTTTCAAACAAGAAGTGAAGGATGTCCTGGCCATTGTTAATATGAAAATAAGATTTATTTCTGTCTCTGTTTTTATAGTCTCTTAAGGATGAGGAGAAGTTTATTACTGAGGCAACTCTGATTCTGGAAATTGAAGAATTTTACAGATAAAACCCAAATCTGTCTTTGTTATTCCAGAAAAATACCTTTACTGTTTTCTGAGTACATATGGCAAGCAAATGCATACGGCTATTTTTGCTGGTATCTGAAGTTAGGAAATCACAGCCTTTATGGAGGAAAGGTTTCCTTCATTACATAGTGTATGGCTGGCCAGTAACTCTCTGTGGCTCATTGTACTTTATCCTGAAGCCAGCAACAGATCTGTTATACTGAAAGGCTGTTGCTGGTTTAGTTATTGGTTGTAGCACATTTGAAACAAATGGTTTAACTGCAATTTATCCAAGTCTATAATTATTCAAATTGCTCAAGGGGCTCTGTAGGTTCCATCCCAGCTGGAATTCTTCTTCTTACTTTTCTTTAAATAACATAGAATGTGTTAAACAAAATACACATTGTTTTTAATTTCAGAACAATCTCATGCACTGGTACAGCTGTCCCCATTAGTCTTTCCATGCCATAATACTGCAGTAGACTCTACAAGAGGGAGCTTTTTTTAAGTCTATGTATCTCTCCTTGTTCTTACTTTTTCCTTTATTCTTTCCATCTTGCCTTTTATTTTTCCTCTCTCCCCCTTCCCACCACCCCTGACCAACAGTTGGCCTACAGGAACCCACTCTAAGCAGAAGACTAAGAAACTTGTGAATTTGGAAAATTGGCTGCATTTCTGTAAGTGTTAGTGGTTTAGTATTTATAATTTTCCTGAGAATTTGTCTTGGAAAAGAAATAAACAGAGAGTTGTAAAGTACAAAGAATGAAAACTCCCAGGATCCTTTGGATCTCATAACAACATATTTTTCTATCTTTCTTAATTGGAGTATGAATGATTCTTTAGGTGCAGAGTAACAAAACGTGACATGCAATACTGGACCGCTGTTAAGTAGCTCCAAAGCAAGTACTGACTAGTCCACAATTTGTGGCAGATGAAAAGTGTCCTAGTCTCCTTAATGTGGGGATTATATATTTGACTTGAGTATTTGACTAGTGGCCGTCTATATTATCATAGCTTGTAAATTACCAGAAATAAAAACTAGTACTATGATTCATGGGAATGCCTGGGGAGGTACTTAGTAATGTATGGCATTGCTTGTCCCACTGATTTCACTGTTTCATCAGGCTTGTAATCAGGAATGGTACCATCACAGTTATCATTTTTCCATTTACATTCACATCTGCTTATTCTAGTCTCTTTTTGTCACACTGTAAGGGGGAGATATCAGGGCTAGAATCAGGATTACCTGTAAGAACTGTTCCGCCTGTAAAACCCATGCTGAACTGCAAGTGAATATAGAAAAAATGATCAGTTCAATCTTATTTTGGGCCTCAGGTATCATCTCAAAATTGGAAGGAATCATCTCACTGTCAAATTGGAAGGAAAAGGAAGTTTGACCTTTGTGACCACTTGAAAGGAGGACATGACAGCTGCCATATGGATCCAGCCTGAGGTCCCCCTGTACTATTGTATGTTTTTTGACATAGACCCATAGGTGGAGAGATGCTGATGGGTTTACTTGTGGGAAAACACATTTCTGGAGTGACCAGAGGCGTAGCTACTGGGCTGATAATGTAGCATTCTTGCTTGGGTCCTTTTCATCCAGCTTTCACACGGTGGTATGAAATGAGTCCCTTTAGTCCCTCAGGCCCATTGATAAACAAATCCAGGAAAATTATTTTGCCAAAATTCTTGGAAAACAAGGTATTAGGAATGGAAAAGTTAGAATCACTTGTCCTTTCTGGGGTTTTTTTTTGGTTGTTTTTTTTGTTGGTTTTTGTTGGGTTTTTTGTTGGGTGTTTTTTCTGTCTGAAATAATATTTCTTTCAGAGCTAGGATTCAGTCATCACTGAAGCCTGATGTAGTCTGGTGGCTTAACTAACTCTTGACACTTGATGTTTGCAGTGGACTGGGAACAGACTCTGTCAGTCATGATGTCCCTTCCAAGTGGTGCTGAACTGAGCAGCTTCCACCTTAGTGGGAAAGGCATTGGAATAGAATCAACTGTGATCAATGAAGTGTAGCCTTTAGCTGTGTCTACACCATGCAGTGTTCCTGGAACAGTTAGGTTAGTAAGGAGGGTAAAAATACATTTGGGGATATATGGTAAAACCTAAATCAGAAACCTTCACTGTACACAGGTAAATGTAATTCATTTTGTCTCTTATTTCTGTGTAATTATGACTAAATGTTAAAATATCTGCTGCTTTGCCTTCTCCTACTGTTTCAGAAATTACTTTATGGCATTATTTTCAAACTCAGGCTTGTGCATTCTCCAAGTTGCTCTTCCCAAGGGAGAATACTGAAATAAATAAGTCAAAATATCCAAGGCCTTAGTGTAACTCTTGAAACCAGCTAAAGTTTAAAGGCACCAAAAATGGGTCCTCAGATAAAATGTTGATATAATTTAGCTGTGAGTGGGATCAGAAAAATTCCTGTTATCCATTTTAATTGCATACAAAAATGTAAGGACTAATTTCAATTAAGTTTCATATACAGTAAGCTGTGTTCAATACAATTGCTTCCATTTACACTAGTACAAGCAAAAGGAAGGCTGGGACCATTTTTCCTACTCTGGATATTTAAAAGAGTTTAGTAAAACTAACACATCTAAATCTCTTATTATCACTTCAATGTGATAGTGTTTTATAAGAAGGAATGAAATTCCTGCTGGAAAGACTGTTCTGATTTCACAGCCAAGAAGCTGAGGCATATAGGTCAACAACCTAATCCAAAGCCCAATTTTTAGTACTCTTATGAAAGACATCTGGATTACTTCATTGCGAATTGAAGGTAGGTTTGCTTACTTCTAAGCCAGAATTTAATTCTGTCATTTGTTTGTAAGGCAGCTGTGCCCAAGCACAGTACTCAAGGATAAGGCAGAAAAGCCTTAGCCATAAATTTCAGGTTTGCAGAACTTTTTTATTGCATCCCTGTGACACTTCCAGCCTATTCAGAGTCTGGAGCAATGAAACCAGTAGCATCATGGAGGTCAATTTCTAAAAGCACCAAGAGGGCTAGCACAGAGCTGGTTTTGGGGCTGTGCCATCTGGAGAGAGATGTTGGTGGCTCCCACCTTCTGGCTCATTCTGAGAGCAGCAGGAGCTTCTGCCTTGTACAGATGCAATTTAATGATGATAGAAAATGGTAGCATATTGTTTCTGTAAGAGGCAGTCTCTCATGGATCCCACAGTGTTCCTACCAGCATGTTTAATCTCTAATCTGGGAAAGAAAAATACCATCTGGTACACACCATCCTTGAAAGTTTGCTGTGCCCTGCCTTGATGTGTACCTGGAGAGTTCATGTAAGAGCTGCACTGAGTTACCCATGCTGCAAGAACCTGCCCAGGCCCCAGAAGAAGTGAAGCAACATTAGTGTAATGTGCTGAGTCGATATAGCTGACTGCAGCAGAGCTAATGAGCTGGTACAGAATGCCATGGCATTATCCTGGGTTATCCTGGCAAGGCTGCTTCCAGTAAGGCTTATATGGAGCTCCTCTACTATCTGACCAGAACTGCACCAAGCCATGCTGGCAGATCCACAGACTCTTAATGTTTAATGAAGACTATTTTGCTTCTTGATTTTATTTATCTCATCAGGGAAATGTCACACTTTCTGCCTGTGTTTGCCTATTTATGCAGTGTTAATCCTTTCTTCACTATTGAGGTGAGAAGGATTCTGGCATGAATGAAAACTGGCTTAAGCCCTGACAACCCTGGCTCTCTGCAGTCTGCACCTTACCTCTGCATCTTCTCTGTAGTAGAGAGGACAGGAGGGGCAGTGCGTCCACTGTCACTCAAAATCTACCATCAACTGGCCTATGGATTTAAATCTCCACACTACCAGTACATGCCCCTGGGTAAACTGGACTGTGCTGCCAGAAACTGGGCTGCTCTGTTTCTGGCCCAGGTAGGTTCAGCCTTCCTTAGGCAAAACGCTAACCTGAGCTCAGGGTCATCAGACTGATGCCGAATGTGATGTGAAAAACTGGCTGAGCACGCTGCAGCCCCAGGCTCATGGGCACCCACCCACCTCTGGAGAAGCTGAGATGACAGGCATGGCCCACCATACCCAGCTTTCTCCTTAGAGGCAGTCAAAAATTGCCGATGCTGACTGTGTTTCTTGTCATGAGGGAAGGATATTGGAACAATTTTCAGTGAGTAAATACCATGCCTTGGATTGACCTTGCTGGTGTAGACACTACTGCTGTGTGAACACACAGCTTGTTCTGCTACCCCTGTGAAAGAAATGAGGTGAGACTTACAGGTGTGACCTCATGAGTTACTGCTGAGCATATGAATCAGAGCCCCAAGCCTGGTGGTGGCATCTGTCCCTTGCAAAGAAGTAATTCTTCCTCATGCCAGTTCTGCAGTACTTTAAAAATAAAATGTCCTCTCTGAGACAAAATGAAAGCATGAGATAGAAGTTTTAAGAACGAAGCAGGATTACTGACTTTTTTGTGCATAGGGACAGAACTAACTAGCTGCTGCTGTGGTCTGTTTGGAAACCTCTGTCCTATTACTGCTTTCATTCCTTCAGCAGGTTGCAAATAGAGCTGTTTTGACTGAAAAAGATTCCTCATGTACATGCTAAAATGTGCTTATTTCATTTTTTAAAAGTGTCTGTAAAGTACCTTGGAAATAATTGGTCCTGATGTTTAATTAGGTAGTGTTTGAAAAGCACTTTGAAAATGAAAAATGGAGTAGAAGTGCTAAATATTCTTGCCTAAGGTTGATTAATTATAGACAGTAAATCTTACATTAGCCCATGTGATAAATGTGAGCGAGTAGACTGCATAATCTATTAAAGGAAACCCAGGCATATACAATTTTCCTTCTGCATATGGACCTGGGATGATTATCTGGAAGTTGGAGAATTGTGTCTGCTTTGTAGCTTCTCATCCCTTTTTTCATTCAATACTGCTGAAGACTTTAACAGAGGATTCAGGATCTGGCTTTTCAGAGCTATCAGAGGGGCAATCCAGGGCATGGGAACCTGCTGGGCTCCTTCAGAAGTTTTCACTTTCAGCTTCACAGGAAATTGTTAGACAGTGAGGCTACTTCTATCTTAGTAAATCAAACATGTCCATCTCTTTGTCACTGAAGTCACCTGGCACTTGACTGCCCGCAGCCACACGATTAAACACTTTTTTCCTGTGAGAGCAAGGTGGTTGTAGCCAGGTACTCTAGTGGGAAGAATCCCTGGCGTGTGCTAGCTCAAGAAGTCTTCCTTGAGATTGCTTGGGTGAGTGCAAGTTGGCCCGGGTCAAGATCATTCTAGAAATTTAACAGTGGAGATGATCAAGGCTCAGTGCCAAAGACTGCACAGCGCTGTCCATTTTACTGGGACAGATGCAGCTTTGAGGGGCTGTAGCCTCACCTAGAGTACTTACCTCTGCTGTCTTCAGAGCACCTTTCCTGATGGAGGAGCACAAAGCTGCTTTCCTGCAGGTTAGATCATGTCACACGACATATGCATCTTGCCAGCCTCTCTGAGCTGTGGCTCTTTTGAGGCAGCAATAGTGATGTCTGGTCTTAAAGGGCTGATGAAGCCAACCATCCAGCTTCACTTGCACTGCAGAATAGATGATATATTGCAGGACCACTTGGTGTCTGGGACAGGTTTTAAGTGGGGCTAATGTATTAAGAGCAAATGTTCTTATCACACCTAGACCAAATATGTGAGAGGTCTGTGATAGTTCTTGCAAATGTTGTAAGTGCCTTGACTAAACTGACAATCACTTACCTCAGATAAAACGTCTGGAGAAGCCTGTAGAATGAAAACAGAAGAGGAAGGAGATGAGTGCAGAGACACTGCATGAGAATCTGTGGAAAATACAGATAGCATACATGCTTTTTAATTTTTTTCCTATATGACAATTTGCTTATATGTTATAGTACAGTAGTCTTCTAAGACTAGAGAAGCAAGTTTTCTGCTTGAAGTGGGGGATTAGTTCAGTTGTTAACATTGTACATCAGAGTCAGCCTGAACGATTCATGTGAAATTGTTGCATTAAGAGGGTATTACTTTGAGATATAGGTTAACCAATGACTAGTCATTAACGTTGTTGACTTACAAAAAGAGGTGGAAGATATGAATCACAGAACCACAGAATCAATTAGGTTGGAAAAGGCATCTTAGATGATAAAGTCCAACCTATGACTGAACACTGCCATGTCAACTAGACTGTGGCACTCAGTGCCATATCCAGTCTTTTCATAAGATCTCCAGGAATGGTGACTCTACCACCTCCCTGGGCAGTCCATTTCCATGTTTAATCACCCTTTTTGTGAAGAAATTCCTCCTAATATCCAACCTGAACATCCCCTGGTGCAGTTTAAGACTATGCCCTCTCATCCTGTCGCTGGTTCCCTGGGAGAAGAGGTTGGCCCCCACCTGGGTACAGCCTCCCTTCAGGGAGTTGTACAGAGCTATAAGGTCTCCCCTGAACCTCTTTTTCTCCAGGCTAAACACCCCCTGCTCCTTCAACTTCTCCTTGTAAGACTTGTGCTCCAAACCCTTCCCCAGCTCTGTTGCCCTTCTCTGGACTCTCTCTAGCACCTCAATGTCTTTCTTGAAGTGAGTAGTCCGGGGCTGGACACAGTACTTGAGGTGTGGCCTCACCAGAGCTGAGTACAGGGGGACAACATCATAACTGCAGAGCTGTCACTGAGGTCTCTGCTGCAGAGTATAGTGGGAGTGTTGGAATCGTGGCAGTTTGGTCAGAAAAGAAGTTACAAAAGATTTTCTTTTCAAATCCAGGTGACAGTTCCTAAAATGTTAAATTACAATCTGTTTGGAAAATATTGTCATGTGTTCCTGAAAGCAAGTCCTGAATGCAGAGCTTCAAAGACATAAAATCTTCAGCAAAAGCTCTGGTTCTTTTGGCTTTGGTGAACAAGCTACAGAGTGAAAAGGTAGGCAAGGTAAGATCTAGGCATAAGGAAGTTGAGGCAAAGAGTAGGGCCTTAGGCATAGCCTTTGCAGCCCCCCTGAATTTTCCTTCCTCTGCATCTATTTGCGAAGCCCAGCCTGGTGGGAGGAACTCTAAGAGGGGTCTGTGAGCCTGAGTGTGATACCTGGTCTGCAATACAAGGGAAAGATTTAGATTGCAAAGAAAAGACACTGCTGGAAACAGGGAGCTGTTAGATTGTCAGAGGTGTTCTGCTGAAAAGGTGCATACTTGCTGCATCTTCTCTAATTCCCATCCTCTTGCATCACTTTCCCATGCCCAAACATTTCTGTTCATGTTTAGGTAGCAAGGTGATACTTTTTGATGTGAAATTTCATCAAGTTGGTTCTACAGAGCTCTTCAAAACATCTCTGAGGAGATGAGAAGCTGCTTGAGGAGGAGTCGAAGGAATGGCAAAACACCCCGTGTTCACTGAAAGGAGGAAATGTGAAAGAGAGGTATTTGGAAAATACATGTGAGGGCTGGGGAGTGAGCACAGAGACTTGGAGGGCATCTCTTTTTCACGTTGGAATTGAAGATGCATAAAATGTGCATCTCTCCTGTTTCTTGGACTCATAGAAACTTCTGAAATCTAGTTAAGTAAAGGCATGCTATTTAGCACCTTGCTTTTGATTGATCCTTCTCTCAAGAATGTGTGAATCAGATGCTGAGGTGTGAACAGGGACCATGAGATATACATCTATGGTGAACTACACACACCCATTCTATTAGCATAATTGACTTGTGTCAGGTGCTTTATGCAGCATTTCATTTATTGCATTTATTTTAGCAAGTTTCTCAGTTGCAAGAGAAGCTTCAAAACACAAAATCATCATGTTTTCCTTATTTTTGCATCAGGAATTCTTGAAGATATAATATGCAATGGTATCTGCTTCACAGTGCTATGCAACTTGATTGCAAACTATCACAAGTGACCTATAAACCAGATTTGACACTAAGTTCAAGCTGAAAACAACTTCCCAGAACCCCAGAAAAAGCAGTGAAACTCTGCATACTCACTCCAAGGAGACTTGTACACACTTTCAAATATGCATACTTTTATGCACACATATAATCATGTATCATATTCTTGCTGACCATCTGTTTGCTTCCTGTGAGCTCTGAAATGATTCAGTTGCTATGCCTTTGGGGAAAGCATTGGGCAAGACCTGCATGTAAATGTGAGAGGCTGCATTTGGGGATACACTCACTGCAGTGTGCTGGGACCTGACATGCTGTGCCTGGCTCCATCTATCCTGTGAGCCCTCCTGGTTGTGCAGCCAAGATGTCTCAGAGATCCGTCACTAAAGCTGGAGTGGCAGGACCACCTAACAGCAAGGAAGGATGTGAAATGTAGAGAATACAAAAATCTGACTCAGTTTAGCTGGCTTGCAGGAGCTAGTGGGGTTCAGGAACACAGAGAAAGCAGGTGTCTGGGTACCACTCGTCTGAGGCAAAAGCATATATATATATATTGCTGGGACAATGCAGACAGTAAACCAGAAGCACACAAAGAGGAGCTGTAGCCACTTTTATTTAGGTGGGAATGATCAATCTGAAAAATAGAACACCTTAAAAAGAGAGATACTGAATCCAAATTATGTAACAAATATAAGAATACTGCCTTCACATATGTCCCTCTGGTGAAATCCAGTGTTGGAACTTGATCTAAGGCAGAGTTACCTGTCCATGAAGGAAGTTCTATAGCAAGTGAAATATTACATTGAAAGTGCATCTCTACTTATTCACAGGCAGTACAGTTGTGCATTTCAGATAGGTCTGAAAAGACCCCACAGCTGGAAGTTATGAAGCTTTTAATATATATTTCCTCAAAGCCATGTTCTATGTAATGTTTTCTGTATTCTTCCCAAAGCACAATGTGCGTTTATAATGTCAGCCTTTACAACAGAAAGTATATCACTGTCCCAAAAATTTACACTGCTTTTTGTATAATGAGTTTTATTTCTGGACTAATTTAGGAACTTACAGAAATATTGTCCTGAGATAGGAGCTGAAACTCTTTACCTTACATAGGCGTTCTCTTAGGCCTTTTTTTACCAACCATGTTAAAATCAGGGCTGCTTGCAAGAAACTTCCCTACAGTTCTCTGCTCTGCAAAGGCCTGGCACAGGCAGATCCCACAGTTGTGTGCAGTCACATGCAGGATAGAGGCCTGGATTTTACTTGTCAAGTCAATTCACAGTTGCAGGCAAATGAGATTTGGTATTTTGATTAGAGTTTTTCCTTATTTTTCTTCTTCCGAGTCAATGACGAAGGAAGCTCTCAGATCCACCCTTGTATTTTTGTCCCAGTGAAGTAGAGCTTCCTATGGTATTTTCTTTCCTCCAGAACTATGCATCACTAACACTGTGTTGATAATGTGATGACAGTTGTTGCCAAAACTTTCCTGTTCACCCTGAATCTGTTTTTCTTGGTATGAAAATAAAGATATGAAGCTCAGCAGAGAGGGAACCCTCTGTGGTATGAGAGCTCAAGGTGACTGGGAGGAAGGTAGTTATCCAAGGACAAAACCCAGAGTGGGCGGGTAACATTTTCCAGATTCCAGAGGGGAAGGGGAGAAGAGGGGTGTGAGGCTAAAAGGGATGGGATGGGTGGGATGCCTAGTGGGGGCTGGAAAGAGAGACAGTGCTCCTCTTTTAAAGGAAAATGAGCAGCTAGCAGAAACTAGATGCGTCTCACCATGGGGTGAGGGTGGAGAACCCACCAACTGCTGAGACAGTCAATAGGCAGATTATTCATCACACATTGCTAGGAGATTAACTGAGCAAACGTTCTGACAAAACTGATTAGAGCCTTCATCCTGTACGGGGGAACAAAGAGACACCAAGTTATTACACCCAAGCCAAATGCCAGATGATGACTACATGTAGTGGCAACACAAAGTATGGAGTGATTTTCCCCCTCCACACACACTGGGATGACTCTCCCTCCCTTTGTCACTGGAGTCATTACCAGTTACAGTTTGCAAATACAGCTATCTACAGAACATTTCAAAAGCCAGATTGCTGTGATGTAACGGATAAAGGAACCCCTACTCCCAGTTTACTCCTCTTAAAATGTTCTCTCAGAGTTTTGCCATGCCTAGAGTCATCTCTTTTCTAAACTGCATTATTTCCCAGTATTATCACCATTGCTTACCACTGCAGATACCTAAAATGACCAAAATGCTTGACTTACCATTATAGTAAAGTTTGGATGGTACTCCCTCAGACAAGTGTAAACTTTGTGAGTTCTTCCAGTATCAGTGTTTGCTCAGTCAATAGCACGGGCAACAGAGGAAATGGACAGGACTTTTTACTGTGTTCTCTAGTTACCATGTTTTCTAGCCTTGCCACCTCCTAAAACAAGAGAATTGTTATCAGTAAAACTCAATCACTTAATTGCAGAGTTCTGAAGACTCGGAAAGTCATGAGAAACAGCCTGGCAAGGGAATCACTTTCCAGAAAACTCCAGTTGTTTTCTTCTGACAGTCAAAAATTGAATGAGTCATGGAAATGATCCGACTAAAACTGCCAAGTGTCTACTACCTCTAACAAGTGCCTGCTAACAAGTCTCTAACCTGAGGCACTGCTGAAGCCTAAGCACCGAGCTCAGCATGGGTTTAGAGATACCTGTGTATGTTCACTGTTTCTCAGGCATCAAAAGTCTCCGTGTAAGTCGTCCCGGTAATGTACTGACACTTTTTGAAAGGAAGGCCATTGTCTGTCAGTACTCTGAGATGTAAAATTAAACAGCCCAGCCCCCTGGGGAGTGAGTAGCAGAAGCTGGGCAATGCCATTGGTGTCTCTTTCCTCTCTAAACCCCTGACTCTGAGTGTAAGGACATTACAACTAATTACATCTTTGTACTGTGCTGACATGAATAAACCATTTGAGGTTAACTGTCTTGCTCCTTAATGTCATAAAGCCTTCTTTTCATAGAATTAAAGCCTTATTACATAAAATTGTGTCAAATCATTCCCTTGTGCTGGGTTAGATGATATAAAGTTTACTAAAAATCTTGATTTTCGGGAAGAGTTGTACTCACTCACTGTGGTAGTGTCCAAGCAATCTTTTATTACAAGTGTGTTTTTTCATGTGTCAGAAAAGTGAATGTCAAATAGGCAGTGGCTTTTGAAAAGCAATGTCTTCTAATGTAATAAGATAAATCTTCTCTGAACATTAGGGTGAAAACTGGTATGGTTAGGAATGTTCCAAGATTGTTAAGTAAATTATAATTTGCTACCTCATGGGGATTTTTACTTGATGATTTGTATTTTTTAACTTACATTTACCTTAGCTGTGTCGTCTCTTCAGCATAAGCAAAGAGGAAGGAGATAGCAAGTGAGAAAAAGATCTTTCTATTTAACACTGTGAACCCTAGATATGGGGTTAAAAATTAGCTCACATACTAGAAGCAGATCTGACAGAAATACTAATAACAAAACCAGAAAAATACAATGTGCAGGAGAGTACGGTAGTACATAAACTGTAATAATTTGTAAATATAATAGAAATTGTTATGTACATGAGCATTTTATGGATGCATTTGATATGGTGAGGTACAGAGGTAAAAAATTAAGAAACCTCGGGAGGATTGCAGATATCTTACATAATTTATAGTTTATTTTTCCTATGTTGTTAAATAGCTTTATCTAGCAACACATTGCGTGTACAACATTTCATAGCTAACATAAATCTCAAAAGATGCTGCCGCCAACTGTTTGGCATTTTAAAAAAGTTTTTTTGTTTGTTGCTTCTGTTTGTTAAATAGACAACTTATTCATCACTCAAATGATTCTAACAATTTTGATTTGATTCTCACACCAATCAATAGATGATCTTTGAAAAGACAAGCATATACATCTAGTTTGCTCTGGCACAACGAGGACTTTTCAAAATGAAGGAAACAGCTTCTCTTTTAAGAACCCTTTTATATCCTTGTAAAAGGCAATAAAATATATATCAAACATAGATGTTACTGACTGCTCTTTACAGTTGCTATTAAGATTTATGGTCCCTGAAGTTAAATATTGACTTTGTCATCACCTTGGTCAATATTTATCTCTCAGATCAATAAATCTTAATATTGACTGCAACAGAAGTCCACATGCTTCCCAGTGTTACCTGTGAATGACTTATATCAATATATTTTCCTCTCCCCTCAGTATGTATTTTACTTTCCTGTGTTCCTATTTGATGGGGGAGGATCTTTTTCAATGAGGAAACTTTTTCTCTGCATAGAGCATTGTTATTCCTATCAGCTTGCTTTACTCCTTTTCTTATTCTTTATAAGTTCTACTATAACTGCATAAATCAACCTAGCATGAAAAGATTTTTCCTAGTGCCTAACTAAATGTATAACTTCTGAGAGCATACTAGGCTGGATCATTTTCATTATGATGTTACATGCTGGAAGTTATAATCATCATAATCATCCTAATCAGTATTAGTGCTTTCTGTTATTATCCTTAAATTTCTATATTAACATGTGCTTTCCTGCTTCTCAATGTTTTCCTTCAACTATTAGAGTTACAACACAGCTGAAAATTATAGTTTATTTAAAATTTAATTATTTAGTCCCACTTGGCAAGTTTTATAATCTTATTTCCCCAACACAGTTCAGTTCATGAAGAAGTTGGTGACATGATCACAACTAGCTTTTCATATATACAAGTTTCCTAATATTAGTGGGGTTTTGTGTTAACAGACCCTTGAGGCTAATTGAACAAAGCTCCTTTACCAACTCTAATTAGAAGTGAAATTCTTAGTGAACTCTTCTGAATGTGGTATATAGACACTTGTTAAGGCAAAAATGGAGTTCTGGCTGTCCTTCTTGTATTTTCCTAACCTGAAACTTTGAAAAAATCCAGTATTTTTTTGCATAAAAGATATGTGTGTTATTTCCTGAACTGTATTCTCACCAACTGAAATCTACAAACATGTTCAGTGGAAAGAGCCCTTTCCATTACATTTTTTGCCATTTCTTTCTTTTCTGTTTTACAGTGTCTAAAAAAGCCATCTTTCTTTTGTTCCCCTGTGTCAATGCCATCCGTGCCCTGACTATGTTGTGCCTGCACTGGCAGCTCTGCAGTTCCACCTGAGGGACAGAACTGGCCCAAGCACCCTGTGAATCACAGCAACGTCCACCTGCTCAGACTTTGATCCAGTGTTACTCTTTTTCTACTGTACAGCTCCAGGCACTGTGATAGCTCAGTTAAGCAATAGTAGTATAAATGGTCTTTGCGTTCATATCAATTACAAAGTTGAATACAAGAGGATACTAATTTTTTTTACATTATAATTCAAATGCTTGAGACTGTAAAATGTCTATATGAGTTGTGCTCATACTTGAACAAATAAAGAGTAAGGGTTTCTGTAACATCTAGGTTTTACTCCTGCCACTGGAAAAAGCTAAAGGAATGCTAAAGTTAAAGAATATTAACCTGCTGCTAAATAATCAGCTAACCCTTTTTTTTTTGTTGCTGTTGTGTTCCCATGTGAGGATAGCACCCTACAGAAAAAAATAGTTCTCTTCTACTGAGAGTGTCATGGAAAATTTGCAAACAGAAACAAAGGCCTTTCTTCCACTTCCGCCTTCTTATGTAAACAGCTGCACTACTGTATGTGATAAATTATCACAATGGATAAAAATCTTCCTTTCTTTCTGTTTTCTTTAAAATGAGATCAGAGTACTCAGATGAACAGCCTCTCTCCCTATCTGAGAAACAGAGTGAAAACGGCTTCTGATGACCTTCTACATTATTTGGGTAGCTCAGCTAATTAGGGACACAGCAGAACTCCCTTGTGACTTGCCCTATCATGATCTTTCCCAACTAGCACAGTTCAACCTCTGAATGCACCAGGAAAAAAGCAGTTTTAATATGCTCCTTGTAATCAAGTGAAAAAATAAGTTTTTCTCTGCTTGGATGGATAACAAAGTGTCTGGAAGGGAGAAAAAACATAATTCCCCATTACATTTGTGAATGCAAAATGAAACTGAGAAAAAGTTTGAAGTTGAAACACAAATAATTTTATGGTCTACTCCTTATCACTTATTAAAGTCCTAAACTTCTGCCATTAGCAAAGCTGATTAATTTTCTATACTTCCTGCCTTAAACTCTGGAGTAGCTTTGATGTGCACACCTATGAGTCTGTTGCACTCCAGCCCAGGGGAAACCTGTGTTTCCCTGGTTGTTGAACAGGCCATCCCTGCAGCTACTGGAGTGCCAGGGATCACAAGAAATGCTCCAGAAAAGTTTTAAAATTTCGGGGCTAAGCAAATGATGTTTATTAGCTCTATTTGTTATTATTAACAAGTGTTATTAGTATTAGTGGTATCACAGACAATCTGTTTTAGGAATGGGAGGTAAATTTGGTATGAATATCCTGTACAGTATACCATTTGTAGGCTCTTTGGAGGCAACTATTAACATCAGTGAAGAGCTCTTCAGTGTCATGCCACACTTCCAAACAAGGTGATGCAGAAGCATTCCCTAAATGCTATACCTGGCTAGCAGCATACTTTTCTTCTCAGACTGCTAAGAAAATAAGACTGAAAATGCTGGTGACTGCACTGCCACATAAGCCAAGATGACCAATCTTGTTCTAACACTGAAGTAGATGGTTGCTGATGAGGACAAGAATGTTAATGTGGAGCAGTGATGGATGCTTTTATCTTCCAGTGCAGCCCACAAGGTTAAAACACCTCACTTGATGTGGCCTCTGTCTCCTCAGCTAACTGCAGCATAGCTGAGTGAGACTGAGGATGATGGTTAGACCCTTGAGAATCTGTAAGGAGAATTTATCTGCCACTTGTGTGAGCAAGTTGGATTTCTTCTTCCTCAACAATAAGAAAGAAGTTCCTTCTACAAATCCTACAAATCAGATTTACAGTAACTTAGAGGCATCTGGACATATGTGCCATTCTTCCAAGTCCTGCTTTTGAAGTTAAGAGAGACCTAGCAATACTATGATGCTCTGTATGTCAGATAAGGCTTTTAGGCTGGAGACACTGATCTGAGAACAAATTAGAGCAATCAAATATGTTTAGTTTGGATAAACAACAGATAGTGAGTTGGGAATGCATAGCATAAAACTGACAAGTTTGAGAAGGCTTTAAATAGCAAAGGCAGCAGTATAATTCTGAAGGTTCAAGTAGATTCAGCTAAAGAGTGAGGGCTTGTTTACACCGAGAAATTCACTGTTATAATTATGCAGCATAATTATACAACATAGTTGTAATTATCCTGGAATTATTCTGAAGGAAGAGTGTCCACATGGGGAGTTATGCTGATATAAAGATAGTAGTGAATTTCCCTGTGTAGACAAGCCTCAGCAAAAGAAAGGATTGTTTTTGTGTAAAGCCTCTGTGTGCTACTGTTACTAGTACCGCAGTGCAATACAAAACAGAGAATGTAAATTGCAGTCATAGCATTTAGTTGATTTAATCTATTTAGTTCAAGCCTTGTCCCCAGAGAGAGACCCCCTACCAGTATTGGCTTGTGTGGCGTGTATTCCCATTTCATATGAAGAGTCTTTGCACTTTTCAGTCCCCTGATTCATCCGAGACTGTGTCCTGCTCTGTAGTTTAGCTCAACTAAATAGTTTACATGACAATAGCTCACTCTCTGCCTCTACGGCACTGTCATCCACAGCTGTAAAGCACTTGTCTGTTGCTAGTGTGTCACTATCTAATAGGGTTTTTCTCATACTTCTCTGGATTTCAGTTAACAAGCTTTGAGCTCACTCTGGGAAACACTATCATATGCCTATGTACGTCTCTGCAAAATGCTGTTCTGCATTAATGATACCAGAAGAGAAAGTGATACATTCCCTTCAGTTATGGATGCTCTTATACAACCACATCTATAAGCCCTTTCCATGATTTTGTTCTCTGCAGTCATCTCATTGGACTAGAAAACCAGGTTAAAAATGTGTGCCCTGACTGAACAAAGTTCATCGCTTCCATGCACCTACACAAGAAATGGTGCAACTGCTCGAGGTGGAATAATAAAACTTCAGGATAACCAGAACCAGTGTATTTACAAGTAGATTTATTCCTATGATTAGTTTAAGATTTCAAACTGAGCAATCCAGAGGAGTTTAAATATTTGAAGGAAGGTTCAGAAAGCAAACAGTATGGCAAGGAATCACTGTGATAATTAGTTTGAATAATAACATTGCTACTCTTGCCTTGTCTATTGAACAGGAAGACTGTCATAGTCTTTGTTTTATAGATTAGAGACGAAGAGGGAAAGTGGCCTACCCAAAGTACCATACCACCTCCCAGCTGGGAGAAGCAAACTGGTGTGCAGTATCTGCTGAGAGGCCAAGTTCATAATGAGATATATTTTAAATACTTTAAGAAGCTGCGTGATTGCATGTAGAGGAGAAGCCACTTTCCTGCTGAAAGAGGAGGTTGGGAGGTTTCATTGAAATAGAGAATTTTAAAGTGCTACTGACAGTGGGATTGATGGAATCAATTATCCCAGGATGATCTTTTCTCTCCCTAAGCCTTTTGATGTTCTTTGTTAATGCCTAGAGTTTTTTAAACCTTAGTGTTCTGCTTGCACTTTGCTTGCTCCATACTCCTTTATTTTAAATGACACCTACCTCTTATTCATTTTTGTGGATTAAAAAAATGAAGAATTACATTTTTTTTTGTCTTTGGCTTGTTGCTGTGATTCTGTTTTTTTCAGTTGTACCAATTTAAAACTAAGAAAGCAGAGCAAAAATAATATAATTTATCTGCCTGTAAACTCTTCCATGCCGCAAAACTCATTAGCAAATTACCATATTTTAAATTGTTTTTAAAATGGGGAGATGACCTTCATACAGCCACTCTCTTTCGCATTTTTTCCCGCTATTTTATGACATAATTTTTTCTAATTTCTACATCACAATCTTTCTCTGCCAATTTGTGCACTTCTATTTAGATTCATAAAATGACTTAGGTATCATCTGGAGAGCACTGTGACATCACTGTGGTGCTATCGTCCAGGTTGTGCCTTCATGCCATGAACAATCCCTAGAGACCTGGTTATGGATGGGGTTCAAATAGGCTAAGGGTCTGACCTGTTAAATACAGCTCTGAGGAAAAGCTTAGGACAGTGCTTCACTGTACCTTTGGAGAACAATGGTACTTATCTCTTCCAGATGGGTTTACTGAGACCTGTGCACCCAAATTGATGGAATGTAAGGTGTGGGAAAGGTTTTGCCTTTGTTTAATGCTTTATCTAATGCACTGGTGATACAATACTTCCCTAGAATGCAGGATGTCCAGGTCTGTCTTTGTTACTTCCTTAAGAATGGAGTCAATCCCTTTCCCCTCTCAGAATACTGTCATCAGCATCAGCACCAGGCGCTAGCAGGAGACCTCCTGTGATGAGGCTTATAGCCTTTTTGTTCTTCTCCTGAGACAATTCCTTCATCACCTAAGTATTAGGAACTAGTTTAGATACCTCTGCAAAGCACACCTTCAGGATGAGGCATCTCCAAGATTAAGTGGCAGCTGAGTGGGATTTAGAATTAGCTTTGTGTGGACAGTTAGATGGCTTTACAGATTTATCCTTTTCTTCCTTTAAAACTGTTCTCCTTGTCCTCAATTCTGGATCCATCACTATTGTGTAAGTTCACCAATTACCAGTCCACAGCGCAGAATTCTTCTTTTTCTGAGCCATTATTACATTTGCAATCAGACTGGCTTTTAAAGACACAGTGGCTTTTGTCATTATGCAGAGTTAAAGTCAATATTGATTGATTCAACCTAGCATATGCCTTCCAGAATTTCACAAAGAAAATGAAAGTGGGTCTTCAAACAGGATAAGCAGTTTGAACTAGAAACTGAGCAGCGTAGCTCAACTAGCTCACAACCTTTTACGTTGTTGCCTTCTATACACTCAGAAAAAAGGGAGAATCTATCAGCCATCATATTCTAGCAATGTACCTGATGTAGGCAAAACTGAAAACTTCTATTAAATTTTCTTCCTTTGAAGACAAGGTTGAGTTGTCTTTTACACACACCGAACCCCACACCCCACCCTTACCCAAAAATGGGATCAATTTTCTCTTCAGAAAATATAAAATTCACAGTCTTAGGTGGAATTCAAATATTTTGGAACACTGCCTTAAATTTGTCTTTCCAGTATTTGAAAGTTACATGTGTTGGAAATAGTCTCCTCTCTGCTGTAACACTATGGCAATATGGTATGAATAAAAGATTGTAAATTATTGCTGCCTAACATTATTAGTAATAGATTTTGCTGTGGGGAAGAAGTTGTCGAGTCAGATCTCCTGTCCTAATTGTTAATTATTGTTGTCTTTGTCTAAAAGAAATTCTGTTATGAGACTAGGCAGCTTTATTCAGTTAAAATGTTCCAGGAAAATTCAACACCAATCACATTTAAAAATAAACATTCAATAACACAATGAAGAAGTATACAGTAGCATATCTATTACATATTTTTCTTCTTGATCTCCAAACAAAGTTTTCTTGTATTCCCTGTCTTAAAAACGAATACTGTGTTGATGGAAGCTGTTTGTTTGACTGTCCTAGGGAATGAACTCTGCTTCTGTGGGTGAGTTAGTAATGCTTGCTTTCTGCATGGGAACTAATAATTGTTTATAAATCCTTGCAAATGCGATCTGGTATTTATTTGGTAAGAAGACTTCGTTGCAAACTGATTGTAATCCTGACTTCGATAAAATAAAATATAAGTTTATGTAGCAGTGATCTCCTCCCCTCATAGGGACCTTTTTTCCAGTTCTGGAAAAGCCTGAAATTTGTCTTAGCATGAAATTTTGCTCACAAAACCCAAGTGTGCATCGACTTGATGAAGTCTTGTAGGAAGAAAGTCTTTCTCTTTAAGGCTAGGTCCTACTCATATTAACATATCAGTGTGTTTTGATAAAATCATAGCTCTCTACACTAGCATTAGTGCTATGCATATGAATTTGCTGTGGTAGCTTAACAACTTGCCAGGTGTCATTTTAACTGTGCTAACTGTTGGTAGAATTTAGGCACGTGCACTGAGTCTGCTCATGTGTGAAGTAATAAATTCCTTAGCTCCTTAGTTTGAGCTGATCATGCATACCATGGTGCAGCCATAACTTTATTGTGTATTTATGCTTCAACTACCATGAGTTTTAAAATTACTGATATCAATAAGAGATATGTCTAGTGGCTGGAAATTATGTAGGCTTTTATAGGCCTGTATAGACCTAAAGACAGAAGCCACCAAGACACTTGCTCACCCTCAGCTATCAGACAGTAATCCTTTCAGACCTCAATAGTCTGAACAAGCCTGTAAACTGTGGTAGGGATTGCCACTTTACTTGGTTAGTATAGTAGAGTAGTATAGAAATCAGCCCATTGAGGTGATAACACTATATAAACATAATTTCTGTTTTATTCTCAGCACATTTTTTCACTGTACTGCCACTGATCTCCTCAAGCATGCAGAATCTATCTTTCTTTTGTCAGTCCTCATCGCTCTAGCTATTTGTGCTGTAGATCATGATGAAACATGTTTACATACATAGACCATATGGCAAATTCCACATTTGCAGCACCTTTGTATGAAGAATATCTGTCTGAATTGTGCTTAATATCTGTCCTTTTTTTTCCCCTCAACATCAGCTTAAACCCACATGACTCCAATTAATTCCTATCTATCTCAAAGAGTTTATTGGCAGCAATCTGTTCTCAGTATTGCCAAAATACATAAAACTGTTGCAAGTCCCATGATTTTTCATGGTTTTCTTTACAATTCAAATTTCAGATGAGTCCTTAACATTACAATGAGATGAAAAGAAGTGAAAATTACCTTTCAATTTAGAAAAACAAAACAAACCAGAGTTTGGATCTAATTAACCTTAGGAAGAAAAGAAATCACTGAGAATGGAAATCTCTCCAACTCAAAGAGGCCAAAACAAAACCCTCTGAAGTCCTAACAAAACTCTTGAAATAGCATTTAACTGGTACATCACTGTTGCTCAGGCTGATGGTGATGCTATCTATGGAGATAATTTTACCCTTGTAAAGGAGGCTTCCTGCCAAATACATGCAGTCTGTTTTATTTATGACTTTAAGTCCAGAAAATCCTGGAAGTTCTCCACTTGCTCCCCTGTATTTCAAAGGATCAGGTTATGACAAAGATTACAGGGAGTGAGTATTACCTCATGCCTGGATATTTACTTACATTTAAAGTTCCAAAATTTATGTAGGGCAAAGATTTCTGGGGCTCTGTGTTCATTCTTCCTTGTCACTACTGCAAAATTTTCAGGTTTAAATAAAGTTAGTACAATGTTGGATAGAAATTATAGTCAGCTCACCCCAAGGGAGCTAATAAGCAAGACAATATAAGCAAGCCTTCAGAGAAGAGTAGATGTCTTTACCTTGTACCCCAGAGATGTACTCTGATGGTTTGCATAAGAATTGAGAACCAGAATTAGGGACAGAATTTTTAACATCCCCTCTAGGCAAACAGAGCACTGAATTCATCTCAGTTTTAACACAGGTAGAATCTGTTCCAACTGTGAGAAGAACTGTCATTTGTAAATATTTTAATTTCACTTCTCTGGTAACT
The DNA here is from genome assembly GCA_013400975.1 of Atrichornis clamosus. Lineage (NCBI taxonomy): Eukaryota > Metazoa > Chordata > Aves > Passeriformes > Menuridae > Atrichornis > Atrichornis clamosus. Next base: position 409,780 of record WBMZ01009796.1, on the reverse strand, counting down.
GAATTACTTTGGGGAATGAGAGAATAAAAACAAGGGTAACAAATCAGGTGACATTTGAAATAGCATTACTGGCTCCCCATTCTCTGCAAAGGCATAGACGAAATGCTGTATAGGCGATATTGGTGTACATACAAAAGAGGACAGAAGTCTTTCCTGGCAGCCCAGACTGCTTCACGAATGAGATCCAATGCTGCAACAGAACTTCAGTATTTGCCAACAAAATCCTTATGGAATGTGCCAGAGGAGTATGTCCCGGAGATCTTGCAGGCCCAAGCAGTAACCTCTTGTTGAAAACTATAGCAGCTTCATTAGCTTCAATAACATTTTTGTGTATGTGAATACTCTGCCACTGGATGAGTGTCTTTCTTCACTGTATTTCTCAGCATCACTCCAGCTGTCAGAAATGGAAGCTTCCCTGAAGACATAAACCAAGCCTCAGATTATGGCTCAAAAACAAAGAAATAAAGATAGTGTTAGAGTGGCTTACAACACTTCTGACTATCATTAATTCTGCTGCTGTTTTTGCTTTTCACCATGCCTTCAAAACCACAAGCTTCAGTGCTGGAATCTCAGTACTTCTGTAAAAGGATTGGAAGAGTAGGATGAGATAATCATATTCCATTTTGTTTTGCATTGCTAAAAACTGAACAGACAACATGGAATAACTGCAAAGTCAGGACTGTTCTACATAATAATTGTAGATGAAGGCTTCAAGTCCAACATCTATCAAGAGTAACGTAAAACATACCTGAAAGAGTATAATTTTTTCAGATATCCTGCTAGGCCTGAAGATCCTATCTTTTAAAAACATGATGTATTCTTAAAAGTGGAAGAACTTTACTATCAAAAGTGACAAAACTGTGTCTGGACATTGGTTACAAGAGCGGTTTGACTTGGCCTGGCCATAAGATCTGTCTCATATAATGGAAGGTAGATAACTTCATGGCAAACCTGTTACATTGATTGGGAAGAAGGATTTTTAAATTATTTTTTCAAGCAGAAGTCAAAGGCAGGGAAATTTGGGTTAAAGAAGATAATGCTGTCTATCCCTTGACAGGGAGAAGGCTGCGTGTGTTGTCCTTGAGGTAAAATTGCATGAGATGAACTGCTCTAAGAATTCACAACCCACTGGAAAGGTCCTTCAACAAGGCCCTCTCATTCAATTCACTCAACCCCTTCTTTCAAATCATCTATGCTGAAATCCCATCCCTTCCACTCCCAGATTTCTGACTTGTTTCTGATTTGTCTCTTACACTCACTAGACCCTCTTTTGGGTCAATTCAATTTATTAACCCACAAGAAAAATTAATTTAATTTTTTGGATTTTTTTTCCATATTAGAGAGCTTCTTTTCAAAGGAGCCTGACAAACACCAGAGCTGGTGATGGAATGGAAATGTGTGAATGAAGTGTATGATGAATGTATGGACGATATATCTCTGAAGGGGGAGTCTCAAGAGAATGGGGGCAGGCTTTTATCGGTGGTGTCAAGCAGTGGGACAAGAGGAAATAGTTGAAACTGGGACACAGGGAATTCCACCTGAACGTGAGGAAGAACTTTATTGTGTGGGTGACCACACATCAGAACAGACGGTCCAGAGAGGCTGTGGAGTCTCCCTCACTGGAAATATTCAAGAACCATCTGGATGCAATCCTGTGCCATGTGCTCTAGGGTGACCCAGCTTAGGCAGGGAGGCTGGACCAGATGACCTCCAGTGGTACCTTGCAACATGACCCATTCCATGATTGTGTGGTTCAGTGAAGTGTCAGAACCTTCTGCTTTCAGCTACAAGGAGTTGTTAGATTCATCTTTTGTAACTTAATCCTTTCTAACAAATGAAAATACTAAGAGAAATTAATGTACTCATCTAATTTGCATGTGAGATGCTTTTAGTGAAACTGATTTGGAAAGAGGTGCTCTGTTTTATTTTCAAGATCCATTTAGATCTCTGCTACAGTGCCTTTCTACAGAGTTACCGAAATGAGGGATTCAGCACTAACCTCACATGTTTTACATAATTACCATTTATACTTTCTAAAGTGGCCTTTGCGGGGAAAAAAATAACTGTATGAAAACCGTACTAGAGGGCGAAATATACAAATATGCTCCAAGTCAGCAAAAAATACCTGCAAACTTTCAATGAAGTGTTATTCTGCAGGGACATCTACAATTTTATAGGATGCAATTTCACAGTTCAGGCTTGGTTTACCATGTGTGGAGAGCAGGCTGATTGCATCAGGTGGTGGAGTATTATCAAGTCATTGTTAACTCATTGCCACAGAGGACATAAATGGCCTTTCCCTACAGCAGTCACTAACAGTGACATAGTAAAGTGGTTTGGCCAGGCTGTTACTGGTGGAAGGAAAGTTCTTCAAGCTGAAATATGAAATGAGTGGAATGAAAAATATAGATTTTTTTTTCTAATTAAGATCTTAGGATTTTTGTAGCAATGACATGCTTTACTGTTTAAGAATGATGACTCTCTCCCAACCTCTTCAGTTGCAAGACAGCATTTGCCACCTTACTACTCAAAATATTTCACAGTTTCTTTCTTCAAAGAGCTTTTTAAACTCCTTCTTCCCTCCCATCCTAAAATCCATTGGTGGGGCACTGGTAAACTTTTTCTCTAACCGCCAGTTCCTGTAATTCCTGTATTCTGGAACTGTTCTTGGTGTGATCTTCATTTTATTCTGTATTTGCACAATAACTTGCTTCTATTTTTGTCCATAAATATGATGAGCCAGACTAATGAAAATACTAAATATGTACAAGAGTAAGCCAGTAGTACTGGCCTGAAAGTATCTTTGTATTATTCAAATATAGATATTGACATATAGACCTAGTGTAATGAATCATCACGTTTTGACAAAAGGCATAGAATAAGATATAGCAGCTGATTCTTAAGAGCTGAATATAATGTGCTGAAAAAAGTCATTCCACTAACCTTCTACCCAACAGGAATTAATGGAAGGCAGATACCAGTGAAGATTGTATGTCAAAACCAATATGGGGGCCTGCTTTTAATTTTATCATGGAAGTGGGATGCTACAGTTTTTACAAGAATTTCTGAACATGCTTGGCGTCATATTTCTTTGTGTTAATATTATTGGTTTGCTTATCCACCTCTGCTCTCCATTTTCCTCTTTGTATCCCAGTAACCATTCTAGCATACACATATTTCACATAATATTGTAAATGTAACCAAAAGCTGCAAGTTATTATCAACATAGTACTCAGAACCTCTAAACCTTGATTTCATGAACCTCTGCTGTTCAACCTGGCATGGGTTTGCAGCAGGAGGTAATCCCAGTAATTCCCTGTATCCAGGTAAAATAGTGATGCTCCAGTAACACTCTCTTGACCCCACGAAAACTGAAATAGGTAACTGCTGTCCCTGCCCTAGGTCAGGGACCATCAGAGAGATGATGAAGCAGAATGAAGCTACTTGACTAATACAGTAAATGCTGCAAGATTGCAGGCAGGAAGCCAGACCATTTGTAAAAGTGTCATGGGATGAATAAAAAAGCAGATGACAGACCATATTTGTGGAGGACAGAGGACCACACAAACTTTACACCATGGTAATAACAATAGGAATTATTATTAATATTCTTGTTACTATATTGGCCAAGACAAACCACAGCATGACAAAAGCTTAGATGGACAAGCCAGTCTACTTAGGAGGCTAGTTGTCTCTAATGAAGCAATTGCCTGACCAAATGTGCAAAGAGATTTCAGTTACTGCAAAGCACAGAATTCCAATTGCATTCTGGAAGTACTCTAATTTGGAAATAATAGTAGGACAGAGTGGGACATGACCTATTATGGTTTTCAACAAGCAAGTAACTACCCACTGATCAGTCTTTCTGTCAACAAATTACTCATGAGAAAAGATGGAAGCAGAGAACATGTCTGCATGTGACAACCTGAATTAGTGTTGAGGGTATCAAGGCAGAGCACAAGAATAGCCAGAATGCATTGGACCAAAGAACCACCTGAGCTGCTGTCTGAAAATGGCCAAAATTGGGTAATCCTTTTGGTTAAGTGATGGACAATACTACAATTTATGAAGTCATACTTTAATACTTAATGAGTTTCCAGAAATCTGCAGTTCTGTGCAATCCTGCAATCTCTGTGCTTAACAGGTATTGATGTCTTGTTCTTGTATTACTCTGTTAAATAATTTTGGGAAACCATTTTGGCATTCATGATGTGCTGTGTCAATAAATGACTTAACTGTACTTTCAGAGAAGAATCTCTCATTTCATTAATTTTCAATGCACCACTATAGATTTTAATTTGATGTTCCCTATTTCTAAACAGACATATCTGTTGCAGTTGCATCATCTCCAGCTGTATCTCTGCTATGTGCTTTTAACTATGCTGTCGCTTGATTAGCATGGCTTCCCTGCGACGGTTTGTTAGAACAATACTTTTCGCAGTATTGGTAACAGAGCAGACTCCAGAGCTTTTAGCCGAATATGCAGGGATGCATATTAATTGCCATCAGACAGTATCAGCAGGACAGCATTCCACTGATGAGCAGCAGAGGACAAGGGCAGATTTCCAAAGAGTCAATTTCAGATCCCAAGTGGACACAAAAAATTTCCTAAAATGCTTGTTTTTAATTTAGTAGCCAAGGTCATGATACATGTGAGGTCTGTCAAAAGAAATGTCAAAAAACCCCTGCTTTTCTGTGGTCTGGAAAACCGTTTACATTTCCACACTGCAGAAACATCATGGAAGCAGGAAATGCATGTAATTAATGCCATAACTGAGAACTGAAGCTGAACCCCATCCCAAATTAATTGTATACATTTTCCACTTCCATGATGTGGACATTCACCTACTTCAAGCTGTCCTAAGGTTCAGAAAGGATCTGACAACTCTTGCATAGCTGAATTTAATGGATAGATTTTCAGGCAATTGGGTACTTTTAAAGAGAATTATAGGTACTGTGCAATATTAAGGTAGGTAGCTAAACTGGAATTTCGTGGAATTGTTTGTGTTGTTTACATGGCTTGTTTTATACTAGCAAGTGTTCTTGTATTGTGGGAAAAACAAACTAAAATCAGTTCCTATTCACCCTTTTATGCTATTGATTTTATAGACTTCTGTCACATCCTTTCTTGAGCATCCTTTTTCTCAAGCTGAAAAGCCTTAGTCTGATTATCTGTTCCTTGTACAAAAACAATTCCACACATTTGATCTCCCATATTTCTTTTCCTTGAAATTTTCTGGTTCTTGTATTTTGAGCTGGGTGCCCAACATGGCACATGGAATTCAAGATGTCTGTCACTACGTGTTTATATATGATGATGGAATAAGGATGACTTACACTTTGTTCTTTCTGTCCTTTTTAATAGATCCAACAGGTAATGTACTTTTACAAGTCCTACTGATCAGCAAATTGACAATTTTTCTCTGCCATTATTTGACCAGCTATATCTATGACCTTAGGAATCAATGATTTATGAAGAACCTCAAAGAGAATTGATCCCGCTTTCATCTTTCCCATTAATAACCTCTAAGGCTTGGGTGGCATCACGCAGGTGTGTAAGGACTTCTGAATCATATCCTGTTTTAAATGAGAATTGCTTTGTCAGAAGTACTAACTGTATGAAATACACCAGACATCTTGCTAGTTGTCCAATTCCCACATTTATTTTCTATAGAAATAAAACTAGACTAATATATGATCTTTAAGACATGACTCCTTTTTGAATATATTATACCTTTTAAGATCAGTTTTCTTGATTTTCTTCATATTTTTCAGTTGAAAAAACTCCTAATTCTAGGTGAGTTCCATGAGAAGAATGATTTCAAGTGAAGTTTCCTCTGAGGTTTTGAAATCATATGGATCTGAAGCTCCCAGTGAGACTGAAAAGCATAAGTTGAAACTATGTGGACTGAAATAAAGAAAAAATGTACAGATAAACTCCCCATGAGTGTAACCTCTTGAGTTTCAATGAAATCTAGTGACAATGAGCTCAGATAGTTTCCAAGTCCCCAGTGCTTTGCCTGCAGCATGAAATTACCAACTCTATTTTCATTCTTACCTCAACTTGGTTTTCATGGTTCGTTGTGCAAGAATGAATAATGATTTCTTTTGTCAGTCATCCAACTGAAAATTGTTTTGCTTATTATTCAATATAAATTGTTCTTCTGCTAAAACATAAGATATCAGCATGTGAGGATTTATTGCCCAATTTTACCTCTCATAATTCTAAAACATGAGAACAGTATTTGCTGCTTGGGTAGAGAATGCGAAACGTGGTAAAAGGGGGAAATGTAGGTTTTGTTACAGAGACAGTATTAAATAGCTCCAAAATTTGCTATAGTTGATAATATTAGCTCTGGAAATCCATTACTTTGGAAGAGGATTATGGAGCAATGTCATCTTCGTATTGAATTTGAAAAGATAAGTGTTTTGGCAAAACAGGAGGCAACATCCTGTTGACTCAGAGTCCTTTGAAATTGAAACTCCTATAATAGGACTGGAAAAGGTACAGCTGAAGTTATGCAGACAGAACATAGCAAATAACATTTGAGTGAAGAATGACCTCTGTGTTACAACCAAGTCTAGCAATCCAGCTCTAGGAATTTAGAAAGGTAGTGGTCTTAAGTTTTCTATTTGGACATTCCACAACTAAGATCAGAATTATTCACTTCTGTGGACTACTGAGAGGCCGGTCTGAACCTGATAACTTTAAAAAGCTTTAGTTATAGTGAGGTGGCCTTTTGCCTTTGAGTAGTCTCAGAGGGTATAATTGTCATGAAGTAAATGTAGATACCTTACCATTGCTGTGAGTCCCCTAAGTTATAGCTGGATCATCTTTGTGGTGTGACCACAATGGGTGACTAAGGATTCTCAAAGAAATCCAATAGAGCCAAAGCCACTGAACAAATTAGCTGGTTTGTGATCCATTGAATGCATCATTAAAAGAAGTTGTTTGGTCTGAGTTGTAAGAGACAGAAGGAGGAAACTGGTCCTATTTCCAAATATTATTGGTACAATTGGACAATTTTGCATTAAACATTTACTTGATAGACATCATAAACTAGTATTGAAGTATAGTCCAAAAGCCAACTGTTTGATTGAAATCTCCTGTTGCTAAGCTGTACAAAACCCCCTTTCTCTTCTATATTTTCTTTCCAGCCAATAAGTTTTGAAGTTTTTTTATTAACTGTGAGACAGATTCAGCAGAAAGAGTAGAAGTTATATTTTTATCCAGTTAATAGTTTGATGACCAAGCAATTTAAACTCCTCTGGAGATGCAGGGAAGTCTGAATACAGAGTTTGAGCAAAGAAGCTATTGTAAGTGAAGGGATTTTCACTGTTGACTGTGCAGCCTATCACACTCTCAGCAACCAACTTGAAAGGATCTTCAGAAAGAGTAATTTGGGGTTGCTTGTAGAAAACTGCTGTACTTTTGGATTGTCCTTGGAAATTAAGTGTGGGACTATTTTTCACCTGACCACTGTCACAAATGCTTTCTGTTGGTGGGTACAACTACTCAGAATAGCACAAACTGGTGCACAGGGAAAAACCACACTGGAAGATAACAGGCGGGTGTTTGGGCTCAAAGTAAATACACACAGCTGAAGGTTAGAGAAATCATCTACTCAAGCGAAAATCACTGTTGTAATAAACTCCACGTTTAAGTTTTTAGAAAGGCATGTCTAAGGTGTCAGGGAGCAGCAAGAACCAGTTCTCTTCATGAGGGAAGACAAGTCAGGAATCAAAAGTGACCTCAACAGAGGCAGGTTCCTCATCAGCTATGCACTGTCCCACAAAGTCTGAACAAGATCAGGCTGGTGATAATGGCAGGCTTCATCAGGACAAGACTCATGGATGCCCTTGGGGTTCTGACATAAGGATACTATAATCTGAGCAAAACTGTCATGAGTCTAAATCTCACTGGTTTTGCTTTTTATTTATTTATTGTGATATGGGTTCAACTTCAAACCAGTGATCAAACATCTGAAAGCTGATGACAATTTGTATTTGGATCCAAATACCCTTATCACTAAGGGATGATTATTTGAAAGCAGACTGGAATTTTGTGCTTTGTTGCATCTCTTCAAAGCAAATTCAACCCTTGTGTCCTCAGGCAGGTTTGCAAATGGATGTCACTTGAAGGATTCTTGGTTTCAGTGTCAGCTATTCCGCTATCACAAGATGCCAAAAGCAGTCCCCAATCCTTCTTATTTAAGTTACATACTTCATCACTGGGAATTTGTAAAACAAAACAATTCCCATTACTTCTGCAACTCTAGAACTGAAATTATTTGTACCCCATCTGCTGACTCCTAAGCAATAATTAGCTAAGCACACTATTCCCTAAGCAATTGATAATGCTGGCAAAATCAAAAAGTTGTTTGGCATGACTAAAATTATCTTTTCACAGAGATATATTATTGAGGCCTTGATTTCCTATAATCAATAAAACTCTAAAGTGCCATAGGTGTTGTGGCGTGATTTCACTGGTTAGGAAACACCACTGTAAAGACATCATATTACTGCATAGGTCTTGTTATATAAACTGTAGATATTAAACTGAAACAGATGTGTTGATTTCAGTTTGGCTCAAAACACACACAAGAAACCAATGTTTGCCAAATGGAAAAGGATAAAAAGCAGTTGATAAAATGTTATTTTCATGCATCTGAGATAATTGCAACCAGTAGGCAGTGAAACAAAATTAAAATCTATAAAGAATAAGCTGGCAGCAGCTGATGGTAGATGCTACGGAGGGAGGTAAAATCCTTGTCAGAGAACCAAGGCAGTAGCAAATAGAACTATGTAAGGAAAAATTGCATTTTCTATATAGCCCATGATATAAGACATAATACTAATTTATGATGACTTTCATGTCTACAAAAAGTATTAATGGTGGTGTCATTAGCCTTCTTTTTAAACTGTATCCATAGTATTTCAGTTGATGACCTTGAGCAGTGCTATGTCTCTCCTAAGTAAATACTTCTCTTTCTAATTGGAATTTATTGCCTTTTAATTTGTAATCCTGTGTTGTTATGTGATGGGACAAGTTTAATAACAGGAGAGATTGATCAGTATATTACTATACTAGTAGCAATTTTGTATACCTCTGTCAAGTCTCATGTTACTCTTGTTCGGTCTGGGTTAATCTCTCGTCCAATATAAATCTCACTTTACCTCTATCTCTACTCTGAAATTCATCCATCTCTACTTTATCTTTCTTGAGACTGAGTCAACCACAACTGAGCTCAATATTACAAGTCAGAATTGATCATCTTTATATCGTGCTATAAATTTCCTATATTGTTTCTATCCATTTTAAAATGCAGTATTTTATAGTAATTCTTAAAAAGTGGCATTTTCTTTAAGACAAGAAGTCTTCTTAGCAGTTCCAGCATGAAGAGGTGCATGCAAATTGAATTTTTATTTGGTCTTTTCAAGAAATTTTTTATAGCAACACTTTGTTTTCCTCAAGAGTTGAAAACTAATGAGCTCTGTCAAATTGGACAGCGCTGTGTCCAGGAAACTGTTAGAGGAAATGCTGATTAGTTAGTGAGCTAAAACCATAGCCACAATTTGCTGTTGATTGTCTAAGGCAGACAGTTATTGAGTTTATCTACAAGATAACTCTTAAACAGAATGTGTTTAGCTAGTTAGATTCAATAGCAGGGAATCACATTTAGTCGATGGAGTGGGCAGAATTTATTATGAGTGATGGTCTAGGGAGAGTAATAGAGTGGGTGTTAATGTTATTAGTTTAGAAGTAGTTATTTTTCTGAATTGGAGTTCTGAGTATATTTACTGTGATACGGAAGGAAATCAGGAAAGTATTTAGGTTTTTAAATAGGACTCAAAACCACCTGAGATTCTAAAGGAAATAAATAAAGGAAGATAAGTTTGGAAAATTTTAAAGGAGGTTACATGCATCTTAAAATGAATAGATATTGGCTTGGTGCTGTAGATAGACCTACTTTTCTCGTGTGTGTCCTTCATTTGGAATAGTGTACAAAATATAGGACTGTATGTTAAATCTAATTCACCCTATGTCTTATACTGATCTCACAGATAAAGACATGCCCTGCATGTACTACATAAACATAATGCTGGGTTCTGCTTTGCTCAGTGGGAACAGGATAATACAAGGGCACTTTTGGATTTACTGCTGTTCAGAAGTACGTGACTGAAAACTACATGTTCAGGGCTTATCCAAACAGGATACACTCACTATACATAGATGTGTTTATTAGTGTTCTGTCTCTGATGGCTGTTCTAGCCACACCTATGAAGAGTTTGAAGGCTTTTGGAGTTTTGTGATGGATGTTCTCCAATAAGAGACATTTGCATGATCAACTGTAAATGTGTTAAGACAGATATATAATGAGTCCAAGGTGTAGAGTCACTGTTTCATTCAATACTTGATCCATATTTTGACAATGACTATCTACCAAATCAATTATTTCACTTTGAGCAAAATGCTACGTTATTGCTAATATTTGCAGTTCTATCATATTTCTCAATTTCCTCTAGGTTCTTTTCTAAATCAGTCTCAATATAGCAAAATAGGAAAAATTATTACAGAAACTTTTTGGCTTGAATCAGCTTCAGCCACAATTTTGTGTTAAGCAAACTGATATCATGGTGAGACAATTCATTAATTGATGGTACTATAAAGCTTTCCTTTCTTTACAAAATTTAGTTCTGTTTAATAAAAGCAACTTGTGAGCAGCTGATCATAAGAAAATGAATGATGCCTACAAGCTATGTTGGAACAGTCATCCCACAGTCTCACATCTCTTTTAATTTTTTTTATTAGATCTATAATTAATCCTCACTTACACCAAGTGTGTGTGACTCAGACACATTGACAGAGGGCTGATGACAAAACATGTTATTGTTGATGCTCTAAAAGATGCACTATGAGTATCTTCCAGGGTTTGGAGAACACCCCCTTGTTCAAGCTGTTTACTCAGTAATCACAAAATCACAAGAACTGTCTCAATCCACACTTCAAAGCAACCTTTATTTATTTATTTTAGGATTAAAGTCCAGTCCTTGATGAAATTCCAGAAATACTTCTTGCCCTGTTTGCTGGATATTTTTTGTATATTTAGGCAATCGGTAAGAGTGACTAGCTCAGGTAAAACAGCTGATCAGCCGGGCTTCGTGTCTCTATTTACATCTCTGAAACCCTGGACGACAGAAAAGTCTTTTAATTGGTGAGTCAACCTCAGTAGGAATGTGCTTTTAGGAAATGAGGCCTAGACCGTTCTTTTCACACCGGGCACACTTGCTCTGGTTGCCATGGTAATCTGCTGGAGCATGCTAGGTCCAATGATGTGGAAAACAAGATGGCTTCCTCATTTGTTTAGCCTCAAGGAAAATTACAGATATTAACAAATCATTACAGGGCTAACAGACACTCTGAAGACATGACCTAAATAAACAACATCTTGTCAGATTGCTAATAGCTGCCCAAGTTTTACTTCTGTGGCTCTCCTGAAAGCACTTCATTAATGAAGATTTTATTACCCTAAATATTTGTTTTTCTTCACCTGCAAGTATAATCCTGTACTTTGAATATTAGGGTGGACCTCCTATTCAGTGAGGTGCATTTAATTTGTCAATCATTTGGAAAGAAATTAAAATGTTAAAAATCAACTGACAGTTTTGTGAATATAAACCTAAAACATTGGGTTGTTGTTGTCACTGTCCCCTGGGAAGGATTTTCCGTATATCACAGAAAACTCTTCCCTGGTGTAGGGCAGCTGACACACTCATCATGGTGGTAGAGTGAAGTCTCAGACTCCTTGGCCTCTGCAGGGCTGTGGAGGCTGATGTGTCTCTGAGAGAGGAAACATTACATATAAAGTTGGTGCTTTGAGGATGGGGAAGGGGGAAAATTAAAAGCAGGCTTGAGAAAAAGAATGTTAACGAATGAACCCATCTGTTAAAAATATAGGAGGAAGTGACAGCCAAAATCTGTAACTGCAGATATGATGGTGGTAGGCTCATATGGGGGAACCACAAGGTCAATAGAAGAAAAGATTATGTGTCTTTCAAGTTTTCTCAGTTAAATGGTCTGTAATTTCAAAGCAACCGATTTGTTGGTGCCGTCCATTTCCTCAGAGCCTGCTCCCTGGGGAATGAAAGATGAAGGTGAGGAATTTCACAAGCTGTTGAAAGGAACCTTTGAAAAAAAAACTTGTTTTGGTAAGCCTTCTGACATACCATGTCTTTACTGGAGTCTTCCAGTGTCTTCTGGAATCTGAACAATAGAACAAAACAATTAACAGAGAAAACACATGGGACAATTTTACTGCTTCTTTGATTGAATTGTGTCAGTGACAGACACACGTATGTAGGCACACGCTCCCCATCTAGCTCTGTGCACTTTAGTACATAACTTGAGAAACTACTTCTTTGACTTCCTTTGCTAGTTTTCAAATGCAATTGCTCTTGTTTTCAGTTTGGCCCAGATATCTGGGAGATTCTGGATGGAAATGACTGCATTATAATCAATGCAGGATGATTTTCTACACTGTAGAAAATACCATCATTGAATGCTCCTTTCCACATCTAGAAAAGTTGGCAAGATCTAATGAAATAAGATGACCTCCCCACAAAAAAAAATTAACCACATTCCAATATCATTATCTTTATGCAGAGAATCTGAATTGCTCAGATTCTTATTAATTATTTCAACAGTGATTCTTACCATCTGTATGAATTTCCTTGTTCTAAAATTCACCCTTGCAACTGAAATAACGGCACGTGTGTTTCTATTGTTTCTACTGTTTTTTGAGACTTCTTGAAATTTTGACAGTCAGAGACTATATGTGCTTAGCAGAGGGAACAGGAAACCTGGTGGATCAGAACAAAATACAACCACCTGAATGTTGTTTATTCATTATGTTCTGGACTTTTTATTATATTAATGTATTATGATACAGTAAAACTTATACCAGGTATACTACCTGCATATGTTATTGCACTCATACTTTTCCTTTTATATTGTGTATCAATTAGATAAATTTAAAAAAAACCGGAAACAGCAGTGGGCACTGTAACTGATTACTTTTCTTGGTGTACCAAATTTTCTTAGTTCAAATATCCTTAGATAAACAAGATGAGATGTTGTGTATTATTTCATGCATTAGCTGTATCACTACTTTTATCCCAGAGGTGTTTAATTTTTTTTAAAAAAACCCCTATCTTGTATGTATGTCTTATTTATCAGGTGTAGCTGTGATAATATTGCATTGTGATTCTCTCTACTCTGACATTGCAGATGTACAATTTCTGATATGCTTTATGAAGCACCATTTTGATGTGTCATCCTTAACGACTGACAAGATTTACAAATTGAGGAGAATAAGGAGAATTCTGGCTGGTTGTGGGCAGACTTAAACCAATTTGATATACTGAATTATCTAATCAAAGGTCTGGGTTTATGACTGAAATGCATCCAAATACTGGGTTTTCAGATAGAAAGCTACAAATATCCTGAGACAAATTCAAAAGTATTTTATGAGAATTCTGCCATATTTTACCCCTTTGTCTTGGGGGTTGGCCCTCAAATCTAGATGTTTCTATGGAGCATTTGTCTTGTTTCACTAAGCATATTAAAAGGAAACATGAATATGTATAAAGGAGGAATTACTCCCTGCACAGTTTCAACAGTGAAAGTTTGGTTCTGATTCAGTTAGGCATCACAAAAATCTCTGGGTGAACTAATATTTCATTTTAAATGATTTGTCTATCACAATGTCATTGAGTTCTCAACATTTTAATTCTAGAAAAGGGAAATATTTGAATGGTTTCCTCAGAGCTTCTATTGGGTAAATGATGAAAATCACTGATAGTTCTTGCAGGAAGGTTGGTTACATGTTAGAAAAAAGAAAAGAGAAAAGGAAAGATCATTTGAAAAATGAATGGGAAAAGAATGAAGCCGAAGTTAAAGATATTAATAGAAGATAACCATGGAAAAAAAGAATGTGATTATTTGAAAAATGTTTAGAAGATCATTCAATTATGCTCATAAAGAAAGATGAAGTTGCTGGACGTGGCTTTGTGCTGTGTTACTTTTTAAATCTTTTCTCTGTAATGAATCACCTCTTCTATTCTGGTAGGGAGGAAGAGTAACACATTTTCCTCCTCTAATTACTCCATGTGTTCATTCCTTAGTGCATTCCAGACCCTCAAGACTTTGTAGAACTGAGCACTGTGGAACAGGCTCTTGAAATTCCTGGATGATTGTAGCTAGGACGACTGTCATGAAGGGACAAAGCCTGGCTAGAAGTATCTGATCTCTGGACAATTCTCTTCGATTTGGGCCAAGAGCTTTGTCCTTTTCCTAGAGTCCCTATTGTCATTTCTAGATTTCTGAAGTAATTTTTTTTTCTTTCCATGATGGAAGATCCTGTGAACATAACATATTTATTATATTGCGGAAGTTATTTTGATATTCCTTGCAGTTTTGTTGTGTAGTAGATCATGGGATTCAGAAGCTTGTTTAAGGTCAGTTAGCAAAAGACAACATAGCAACAAAGCATATGAAAAAAAGAAAAGGAAAAAAGAGAGAAGGAAAAGAAAAAAAGGAAAAATAAAGGAGGAAGAGAACTCTTTCTGTCTGAGCAACTGATGTTTTCCCTGAAATGAGGAAAACAAGTGAAGGATGAAGTTACCTCATCACATGAGCATCCTTGTGGAGGGTGGGGATGGGGGGATGGGTGGGAGGGAAGAAATTAGTCTGGAACCACTACTCAGAGAGAGTAGCCTAAAGCCTTGAACTGTGGTCTGGTTGGGGTCTTTGTCCCAGCTTATGCTTGGGTAGAAACAAATGACTATTTCCACCCTGGGGGGCAGGTGGTAGCAGAGCTTTTGTCTTAACAATCTCCCATGTCAGAGCCAGGCTGTGTTCAAATCAAGGTTAAATTCAGCACGGCTTCTCTACTGGTCTTTGTTTTCCCAGGTGTATTGGGAAGTTATTATCTTTTGCCATGTCCATAAGTAGATACTACCTCTGCCTCTATTTAGGAAATTCAAATCTTTATTATTTCAGGCAAAGTTGTCAGTAATAACTAGTTCAAATTGTAGTTTTTAATATTGCCTCTCCACTATTATAATATATTCATACCTGTCTGAAATGAGTTGTCTTGAATTCTGCTGGTGTAGATTCTGTCCCAGTATGATTTTTAGGTTATTATTTAAAACTTGAACATAAAAGATGGGCAATTTCTGAAAAAGTCACTGTTTTTTTTCCCATTTGCTGTTTTTGCATTTTGTTAAGAAGGAGATTTGAAAGGTGTCATTTGACATAAAACGTCTTCACTAAGAGGCAATGAACCTTAGGCTGCTGGAGAAATAAATATTTCCTGTACTATGTTGTAATTCTGAACTTTAGAAAATGATCCAGTCATTAAGAAATGCACTGCAGCTTAATAACTCTAACCCCACAGAGAGGGATAAAGTTGAAAGCAGTTGTGGAATTCTGGAGATGGTAATCCCTTTCTCTTTAAGGAATAACTGTGCAGACTTCATTTTACATTTGTGTCTATTTTAACTTTTAATTCATGTTACTGAGATTTTTCTCATCTTTGCCCTCAGTCTCTTAAGAAATTCTCTTCCCTTTCCATACTTTTGCCTAATGTCATGGTTTGCAACAAAAGCAGACCATGTTTCTTCTTTTTCCTCTTTATATCCTCTTTCCCTTTACAATTTATATTCATTTGATTGTCTGCCCATTATAATAGATGTATCACTTGCACTGCTGAATGCCAACTGCATGTGGACATGAGCCACACTTCTTCTGACCATGCCTGTTTGTTACAGATCTTTTGGTATTTACTCCTTCTGCAGCCAGTAATTGTGTTTTTTATTCTTTTGTTTTCTGTGTACACAAACACAGATTATACAAAATCCTTTGCTTCTCTCTCCAGAGATCAATCTTCATTATATGTTTTCATTTCCATTAAGTATTACCTTCTCTATCTCATTGCCTTGTTTCTAATTATGGTATATGTTAGTTGTGTTTTGATAGACGGTTGCCCAAAACACCAGAACGATGTTTAAATTACCATAGTCAGACATCAGCTGTTTTTTCCCAAGAGTGCAATTCCTCCCCTTTGTAAAAGGATCCCCATATTTCTGCTCAGCTTCATGTAAAAGGCTAACACATGCCACATGGGTACTACAAATTGAATTCTATAAGGAATATTTTTCTAAAGTTTTACCAAGAGTGGATAGAGCCACTAAAATAGTTCAAAGTGGTTTTCTTCAGTGCAGGTATTAGGAGAGGACAACATAAATCCGGTCAGGAGCTATGATTAGGAAAAATTAATTATGACAGAAGAGTGCAGAGATTGCCTTAGTTGTTTGGTTGGCTTTTTTTTTTTTCTGTTTTGTTTTTTTCTTTTCTTTCAGTTTTTTATTCTTTTTTTTTTCCTCTTCAGGTTACTCTTTGAGGCCAATGAGAAATGCTTACTGGCAGTTGCAGAAAAAAACAGCTGGGGTCTGCTTCCAAATATCAAGATAGGTATAATCTCAATATTCTATAGATATTTCATGTTAAATCAATCTTTAAGCTTGGTGTGCATCCCACAACCTTTGCTCAGAACTTTACAAAAACTGTTATACTGTCTCAGTGCTTGACAGTGCAATGCTGGGTTGAGGCTGCAAGAAGGGAACAAAAAACCGATTGCCTGGAATCAGGGATGAAGATTCTTTCTGGGTGGCCAGGGAACTGTTCTACACTACTCTCAAACCAAGTCAGGGAGTGTGGAGATATCACTTGAAAATTGACATTTTTCTCCTCAAAAACCTGCCTAGCCACAGGAATCTCTTCTTCAGCAAGAAATGGCCCAAACAGAGTGACCAGTGTGGGTTGCTGACCTGGGAAGGTACAAAGCGTACTTCGGTCTTCATCCCACTCTCTCCAAAGTCAAATGCTTTTCCTTACTTATATTCTTCTACTTCAAAAAATTCAAATCAAGAAGGTGCCAGAGCTTTGCCTATTGCCCTCAGCCATTTCTTTGGTTTCCTTTTCTATCATGCACTCCCTTGGGTCACCTCTGTGCTCTGGCTTGTGAGATTCTGAGAGCTGAACTGTACCTTTAACACTGACACACAAGCGCTGACAGTTTGAGTCATGTAGAAAGCTTACAGTGCATTCAAGTCATGCAGTCCATTGAAGACTGCTATTTTTTATTAGTTGGTATTCTTCTCCCAAAAAAGGATGAATAATTGTATAATGCATTGCACTTTCTAGCTGCAGACTTTGCTTCTCTGGCTCCCTTTTGAGCAAATATTTGGAAACTCTGGTATGTGCCTATGTCTTTATTAAATCTGCAATTCTAAACTGTGTGTTGGAGACAGTGATCTAGTACAAATTTATTCAGAACCATGTACTGAAGAAGTTGTGCAAACTAGTGAAATTTTGCACAGTAGGGTCATGATCTGTGCTTTGGCCATGCAGGCACTAGAGTCTTTCAAAAAAGTTATCAGCGAGAACTTGCAGGATTTGCAAACTGAGACCCGAAACATGTGCAGTCTTAGACGGAAAATAAGCTATGCACATTTTCAATCTGGCAAAAATTTGGCAATAATATTAGAACTCTTGTCTCTATCAAAGCATTCAGAAACATTTTTAAGTAAACAAATCCAGCTAGCAGCAGACTAAAGTTGATCTAAAGTAATAAGCAAAATCCAACAAAATCCAACAAAATAAATTTAGTTCCTGGTTATTGCTAAATAATTTATTCTACTATTACTAACGATTGCTAACCTATAAGGGGTGCCCAAAGCCATATATACAATGCCTTAGGTTTGCATACTCTAGCTGGAGTTGAATTTTCAGAATCTTTGAATTTGGTTTGGTTTATTAATGTTTCCTATATATACTCCTATTATATATGCATGCATGTGTGCATTCTATATAGATAGAATAGGTATAGGTATATGTGTGTGTATATTATTATGAGGGAAAATATTTAAGTAGGAGACATGCATTTGTTTGTCTTATCAATGGAGAACCAAATAGAAGAGGTTTTTCTTTTGTTTTTCTAGAATCTTAATGAGTTGGATCTAATTTTTATAAATGTTAAAGCTGATCCAGACATGCCAAAGCAGGGTTTGAGCTGATGAGAAGCTTCTCCTTAGGTTTGTGTTCACCCTGAGAGGTTTAGCAGTGTAGTTTCCAGAACTGCCTAAGCACTTGAGAAGCAAAATAAATACTTATTGAACTCGATGGGATTTATCAATACCCTACTAGGTGAGTGGTGTCTTACATCTGACTATTTCACAGAAAACCTCTGGGAAAGATTGGGAGACTGACTTAAAAAGTGATGTACTCCAGTAACTCTCCCTCCCACCAGGAATGTGCCCCCAGTAGAGGGGCTTCCTGTCAGTGTCTGCCAAGGAGAACAGATAGGATCCAAAAGGCTGGTGTGAGAGATGGCTGCTGTAGCTCCATATATGTAATTTGTTGTGCCTGAGAGCCACTTCTGAGAAAAGGAAAGCATGTTGTGGGTTGGAAAAGAGTTTGTTTGGGGAACAATGTCAGAAAATGTGTGTTAGGCAGTTATTGTTCAATATTCCTAGGGTAAGGATACTAGAGTAAGGCAATGACTTCTGTAAATATGTGAAAGAGGTGAAAAGACTATTAAGGTGGCTCCTGCTAATTTGTGAAATATGAGAACCTGTTTAAGAGTCTTACTTAAGCAAGAAGACTGATAAATCTCTTAGCACTGGACATATTTTTATTTAAAAGAGAAAAAACAGAAACTGAAAGAGTTAACTGACACAACTAGCAGAGAGCCAGTGGGAAAGAGGAAGACAGAAGAATAGAAGTAACTTGAACTGACCTTATTATGTGGGAAAACTTGACAGTCTCAAAATGGGAAGGAAATTTTACCACAAGAAGGAGGAAGAAACTGGCTGGTGCAGCTTTGCAAATGTGGCTGTGAGATGGTCATACTTCAAGGCTTAGGCAGTGCATATTAGCCAGTTGTTTTACTTGGTTAGGAATTTTCCCTTCTCCTTTTATTAAAATATTATTGTTGCCATTGATTAAAATATTCAGTTGTGGATAATTATCTCACTGAGCACCAATGGTGTCATTTAAATTCCTGGGTGAGAGGCTAAGCTTGGGTTTCACTGGGAGCTCCAGTTCATATGGGATCTGACTCGTGCTGCCAAGTCTACAGAGAGCAGCTACACAGGATGGCCAGCCTTAGCTTGCCGTGTGATCCTGGGCATGGCAGGGCCTTGAGGTAGGTGTACAGTGTGTACTGAGAAGAGGACACTGCAAAGCTGGCAGGGGGGAAGCTAAGTGCACCTCGGGGTGACAGAGAGGCAGACACAGCCCCACCTGCCTTTGAAAATGCAGCCCTGGGAAGGTTTGCGGGTTCTGTTACTTGCTCTAGTGGAAAGTCTTCCACCTCACCAGTTGTGGTGCTTCATTGTCAGAGACGTCCACTCCCTCATGTTTTCTAAGTAGTGGAAATATCTGAGGAACCTGAGCCATGCTGTGATTTGTTCCAGATTTCTGCTCTACAGCCTGGTAACCAGAAGCAGATGAAAATGAGAGATGTAAAGTTTTGCACCCATAAAACGAATTTAAAATTTTTCTAGGAACATTGAGTTCTCTGCAAAGACGGCATTAAAGTGCTTGTGACAAGGTGAATGGACAGGACGCAGTTTGTCAGGAGTTAAAACTGTCTCAGTCAGCTGGAGGCTTACCAGCCACTAGCTATTAGGATTGTCATTTCCCCTCAGGAAATACCTGCTGGTGTATCAAGGGTAATTGCTAGCAGTCAGCTGTATCCCCAGAGGGTGGGTATATAAAATCATCAGGAAAAGACTGAACTGTTCCTGGTAGGAGGCAATAGTGACTCTGTGTGTGTGTGTGTGTGTGTGTCTTGGGTGTTTATCTTAATGAAGAATCTTAATGCAATGTAGGGTTTTGTTTCAGTTTTAACCCTGGTTGTGACTCATCCTTGGGTTTCTGATGAAGCTTGAATTTTACAGACTTCTTTTCTTATCTGAGGCCACCACTTGCAACACTGACTGTTTTGTCACAAGTGTTCTCCAAAATAGAGTAGATAATTACAGCTTCCTGAATGGCTTGGTGTCCCTATGTGGTTTTATTTCTAAAACACTTGAAATAGCATTACTAAATGCCCTTCACTTTGTTATGCTCTTGCCAACCTTTCCTCTTACAAAAGGAGTAAACCATCTGTGCTGTTCTTAGACTTGGTTAAACTATCTGTGAAGCAGGTATATCAAGTAATGCCTACTGGTTTCCCTTTAAATTTCATTCTAAAATTTACAGTATTATAAAGATGAAAAGCAAGCCAAAAATTTTAGAAGCACTTGTGCAGTCAGTTTAAAGATTTGCTCACTCTCCTGCCTAGGCAGAGGTCTCCCTGGAAGATCACATCTGCCAGTGTTAGCCTGTCATTTAAACTACTCTTTGCCTCCATAGTTTCTGCAGTAATAAATTTCCCAGAAGGTCATCCTACCTGATCCTTATCTCTTCATTTGGACATATCCCCACATAAGCAGGCTTTTAGTCATGGTTCCTGGGCTTTTTCTCCTCTGTCCAAAAGAATACTGCAGACAGCAAGTTGTTACTTGGCTGTAACCTCACATGGAGGCTCTCCCTGCCTCTCCATCCCTTTCACTCGCTCTTCCTGCCTGACATATGTTTTCAGGTATGTTTGAGTAGCATCCACTCCCTTCTCGCCATTGGAGAGATCTTGTATTTGTCAAACACAGAAGTGAGTTTCACTTGGTTGTGCAGTGGGGTGACCCTGGGATGGACTCGATACTTGCATGCTCTCTGAAATGGATAGTTAAACCTGTCATGGTCAGGTTATGAACTAACCACAGACTAATGTGGTTTTCCAACTAGAGTAAATGTCATATATGTAATAGATTTAAAGAGAGTTCCTGAGCCATTTCCTAGTAAGTCACAACTAGGGAAAAAGGAATAAATTGATGAATATTCACGGTGCAGGTGTTTCACAAAATCAGTTTCTCAGCAGAAACTGAGAGAGGATTCAGGAGTAAACCATTATTTTTAATCTGCTCTTTCTTTCTTGTATTCAATTCCTGAGATGAGAGAAAATATCTCCTTTCAGACTGCTGTGGTTGTCTTAGGAGTAGTGAAGTCTTCTGTGAATGCCTTTGGATACTCAGTTTATAAGGAAATCTTAAACCTTTGCATGTACATGGAAGTATGTCAGCTTCATTATTCTAATTTCCAGAACTCAGCAAATTATGAAGTTGAATTTTGAAAGAGATTGTGATTATAAAGTTAAAACAAACAAACAAACAAATAAATAAAAAAATCCCCAAAACAATGGAGTAGGAAATACCTTAAAATCCAACTTTTCAGGTGATGCTTGGTTTTCCTTTGCTTAGTGTTCTCTTCCTGGGACTTTTTGTAGGATAATCAGAAGAGGCTTGAGGAAGACACATGACTTGATGGCCTAGTTAATTTCCAAAACACTGTCTTGAAAGTCTTAGTTTATTGCCTTGTTGCCCTTTGTAAGTGGATGGGATCTGTTGATGGGAAGAGTTGAATTCTCTCTGCAACAGTGCAAACCTTTGTGAAAATGGATCCCCTTATAAATGGCCCAATCCTCTGCCTGAAAAACAGATGCCAGAAGCAGTTGTGGGACATTATGTTTCAGTTCTAGAGACTTCATTTCTAAGAATAAAGTAAAGGAGTCATTATTTATCTAAACAAGGCCTTTATGCTATGGTTCAGTGGCTGCTGGACAGCCGTGTGATCTGCCTTGTGTAATGCCCTCACCCCCTCCTTTCCCCATTTGGAACAGAGAAAAAAGGACTAGTAGTAGCTCAGAACATACACATCTCACTGTCTATTGTGCTCGGTCGCTGTGTCTATTATGGTCCCTTAGATAAACATGGTGTTGAGCAGCCACTCAGCTGCTGATCCGCACAGCAGCGCTGATAACACGCTCTATGTTTAGAAGGGAATCAGTGTGTCACAGACTATTTGGGATATGTTTACACGTACGTGTGTGCTTTCTCCTCAACAACAGAGAGCTTCCATCACAAAGCCCCTCTCTCTGAGGAAACAGGCGGGTTTTGAAACGATAGTCTTTTATCTTTTATGACGGATTTTCACATGCTGCTTCTCAAAATATTGCCTTGTGTTTCTGTGTCTGAGGGAAAATGAAGTGAGATACAGATTCCTGATCTTTCCCTTCTCCTGTAGGAAACTGTATTTTAAATACAGAAGGAAGGAGGCAGCTGGCTAAACATGTACTTTCTGTGTGTTGCTGAGCCTATCAAAGTTTCTGTGTATATGAGGCAGCTGACTTCTCTCAGGAACCAAGCAGTCAAACAAGTTACATTTTACAAAAGCTTCTGATCATACTTTTTCAGAAGTGACTTAGGCACTTCAGAGCTGAGATCTCTTTATTTGATAATGGGACTGGGGCTTATCTATTCAGGGAGGCAATACAGCTTTGCTCTGTTTGACGTTGACCTCCCGATATGTACACAGCCCAACACAAAAGCTCCTCTTGTACTTCTGAAAATGTCACCCAAAGCACACAGTGCACTGAAAACCATGTTCTGTGGAGGGCTAGTCCAGGATCAGTGAGCGCAAACTTGCGAAGAGCAGACAGACTAGGGAGGGCTTGCCAATGTGAGCGGGCAAATAATCAGGAGTTACTTGCTCCTTGATTATAAAATGCCAAAATCCAAGCACTGAGACTGTCTTTAAATGGTGAGAAGATTGGAGTTGCTCTCATTTTACACATGGGAGAGGATAAGGATTTTTATCTGGGCCCAAGTTAATGGGCATTGCAAAAAAGCAGAAGCTCAGCATCATCATTTAGTGGCCAAACTTTTATTGAGCAGGTGTTAAGATCAGACAGACCACTACTGTGTAACAACAGTGACCAACCTGAGGTGATCATGCCATGTTTCCTGCTGTGTGCTAGATAAGCTGGACACAGGATGCATGTTCAAAACAAAAATTCTGTTGACTCCTCTGAGGCTTCTTGAGCAATGACCAGGCTCTTTCCAATACAGCCCAGCGTGTGTGAATGCCCCAGTACAAGGCAGTAAAATAATATATCCATTAAAACATACCTTACATAGTATCCAAGTACAAAACATACTTTACATAGTATTCAAGTGCTTGTTTTAAAACAGAGTGCAGGCTTGTATACTAAACAGCAAAAATTACTTAGAATGTGATGGTTCATTACAACAGAATGAGTCCAGTGAATTGCTCATTCTTAATACATTTTTTTTCTCCGTAATTGTGGTGTTATTATCAGAAAAACAAAACAATTCAGCAAAACCTTTAAAAATTCCAAAGTTGTTCCTGTGGAAAGGAGCTCAGTTTTTCTTTCAAGATTTTCTTGGCAACCCATGCTTATGATATTTTTAATTAGCATTCTAATGTAAGATGTACTAGTTACAATATTTGGTTTTTAAAGTACAGATAAACAGGACAACCCACATAATGATTTTAATCTCTCCTTTATGATTAGAATCACAAAAATTGCACAAAAATTTATTGAAGTGGAAAAACATTGTTAATGCCAAGGGTTTCTCATGAGTATTTTAGCCTATATTTAGCATTAAAAAATGGATACTTTTAAATTTGAAGTATTCAAAGCTCAAAAATTTCTCAGTTTGGTGGAGTACCTGTTTTGCTTTTCCTTTTTCCCCATTGAATCCTTCTGAAACCTGGAAAAGTTTTAATGCTAATAAACAGATTCTATGCTGCAGTTGTGTTTTCACAGCTTTACTTCTTCTTGAAGAGTGCTAAAGTTAGCTTCTTTACCTGAATTGTCCTACTGCAAGATTCCTTTTGTAGTGTCATGAGGAATCATATTAATAGCATGCCTTAATTTCCACTGAAAATTTTGGTCACGATTGCAGGCTTCCAAAATTGGTGTTTTAACTTGGTCTTATTTCCTGATATTCATATTTTTCCTCTTCCTTTCATCTACTCTGCTTTCAGTGTCAAAGTATGTCACATTTTTTTTCTGGTGAAGGATTAATTTAAACTCAGTAAAAATAAGAAAACATGACACAAATATATATGCAGTGAAATTCAGTCCATGGTTGGAATGGCACAACGTTTACATAGAAGTCCTGGAGAATGCAGGGGTAATTTTGAGGTATCAGAAAAGTTCTGGTAGCTTCCATTTACTGTATTAGATGCCTTTGTTTGGACATTTGTGCAGGTGAATGAAGTTAAGCATAAAGGTGAAATCTGTTATTCATTAAAAAAATAAGCTGTATCTCTATCTATACCTATATCCATTCTATTTTACTTATTCATATTCATTTTACTACATAACCACCTATGGTGAATCTGGATTATAACTTATTTTTATATTAATGTTTGGGGGTTTTTTTACATACATTTATGTCAATCACAGCGCAAGTGTGTGAGTTAGGTGCCCCTCTGAGTGGAAAGCCTATAAGAGAAATGAGAACTGGAAGTTTCTAGCAGTTCCTGGTTCTTATCTCACCTTGCCTCAGGCACTAGACATCAACCAGTGCAGCACCACAGAGAGATTTTGGCCAGCTCTGCTCTCTTCCCTTCTTGCAAATGTTACATGGTGCAGTCTCTGCCTCCTGGGACCCATTCTGTGACAATAGGAAAGCACCATGGAGCCAGGGGTTCAGGAGGACAGGGGTTAAGTGGGTGTTCAGATAAGGGTCAGGGTAGGAGACCACCCCTTCAGTGTCCCTGCTGTCTCACTGTGGAGGGCTGTAGGGTGGCTGAGCCGTGGAGGGCACCAGCTCTGGGATGACTGGTCCCTGTGGTTGTGCATTGCATGAGTTGTCCTGAGTTGTAGACACTACTGGAATGTTCCTACCAAACTATAAAGAGTTTAAGGACAGAACTGTAGAAAGAAGAAAAGAATGATGAAGGGACAGAAAACATGAGAAAAGAAGGTATTCTAGCTTACGCACTAAAATCTCACTTGGTCCTGCTTTTAATACAATCCGTGTAGAAATTACATTCATTCTGGTCAAATCAGGTACGTTGCTCAAGCTGTTCAAGCTTCCAGATTCCATCAAGTCATCAAAATATCTCCAACTGGGCACTTCTTTTTCTCTTATTCTCTGATTTACATCCAATTAGATGTTTCTGATGGTGTCTTTTAAAGTAGGAGTTGTTTTGTGTAGAACACTCTTCTCAAGAGCAATTAGCATCGGTAGCCCTCTTCTGACTCTGTCTTCTTCAACTGATCTCCTGCAATGGTTATAAAGTTTAGATGCAGGAAACAAAGCAGTCATACATGAGAAATAACTCAAGTGTAATCCCCAGTGAAGGTCTAGTTGTAGAGCATGCCTGTTCTCCTTGCATGCCTCTCTGGCAACCGTATATCCCTATGTAGTAATAGCATACAGGAAAGCTAAACTGAGTCATTCATGCACAGGAGAAATGCAGTCCTGACAGAAGTGCTAGTGTTCGTATGCAATCAAATAGTATAAATCTTGTTTCTCTGCAGTAATTTGAGTGAAGAAGAGTTCAACTCTATATGCAAATATATTCAGAGTATATGATTCTATTTAGATAGAGGTAGTCAGTAAAACATTATATTATTTCTGGTTTAGACATCAATGCAAGATTTCTTCTTATCATTAGGCAGTGGCAACTATTGTAATAATTTCTAATTTGGTTATATTTTCACATGATAACACCTTCTGATTTCATGCAGCACATTTTCTTTAGAACTGTCCAAAATTAACATTGTTCACTAAGAAGAAATGAGGGTAGACAGGGCAGTAGAGTGATGGGGTGGTGCAGTGGCAAAATATAAGCCAAAAGAAATAAAATATCTTCTACTCTTCAAAGTTTATGAAATGTTGCATTGGAATTTCAGTTCCCAGTATCCCATACAGTTCCCACCTTCCTGTATTTATACAGGCACACACACCCTTCATACCCTTTTCCTTGACCATGTCAAATGAAGATCAGCAACAGAAGGAAAGTTCTCTTTGATACTGCAAAGTCTACATGACCACCACGGAAAGCTGACCAGAACTAGTAGGGAATTACCTGGAAAGTTCAGTAATAACACCAGGAACATGAAAAGCCTGGTCTATTTCAGTGATAAGTGTAATGTGCTGTTGATTAAATGCATATATAAAATGATGAATAGTTTTGATGATAACTCTAGCTACAGCTGCTATAGTTCTGCGTGGCTCTGCTTATCTCCTGAGTCTTTTTCCTGGTATAAACTGCTCCTGTGTGCCAGTGAAGATCCAATGTTTGATGACGGTGACTCTTAAGATCGATGCGTTCATGCAGTTTAATAGCAATGCTTTGTACAAACATCTGCAGTTGGATAGGAAAAGAGAATGCTGGAGATATTTGAGGAAAACATTGTTTATTTATAATGGCCATTGAAATGCGTTCTTCAGACAAAAAAATCAGAAACCCAAGTGCATAGGTTCATCTCCTGTGCATTTCCTACTAAGTGAATAGCATCTTCTTGACTGCAGTGGACAGCTGTGTACTCTGGTGTGGAGCAGCCCCTTGTTCAAATTAAAAATTTTGCTATCTGGCTTGAAGGGAGTTTTTCTTGACTAAGGACTTTGAGATCTGATTAACAAAAGCCAACCATTAGTCAACAAATTGTCATCTTTCATCAAATAATGTGTTTGACAAATCAGTTAGTCTGGTATTCAATCAACTTTTTTAGGCTGCTCGTAAAATGTTATACTTGACACAGAAAACATTTGTCAAACAAACATCGTTGATAAATTTCTGCAGCATCCACTCATGTCTGACTTACAAGTTTGCCTTACAAAGCTCCCTCCATTACTTACAATCCTGTCTTTCTTCTGCATGCCCTCCACCATTCACCAATGCAGCAGGAGGAATAACTATTTTCATTGTCATCACTGAAGTGTTTCTTCACAAAGTTTTGGAAGAAAAGGAAATAAGCAGCAAGGGCAAAGATCAGAACTTGTTATCTTTCATTACAGCACTTCCTTCTAAAAACACCACAATTTTAACAGAAGTTTATTTATGACTTCAAGAACCATTGGAGATGTTGGTGGAAATAGACAATCAATTTAACTTCGCTATAAATTTGTAGCAACATAGAAGTTACTGTATTGTGATTGGATCACGTTTGAGATAGGTTTGCTACAAGCAAGAGACTCAGGGAAATTAGCACATGTCTGATTTGCCTGTGGGAATGGGGCAGGCAAAGTATGAGTTTTGTGACACCAGCTGTTCAAAGGAGCCTGACAGAGTCTAGGAAAAGAAGTTCAGTTTCACAAAACAGAACTCTGTTTCCTGAGGGCTGATTCTGCTGAAGAGGTCTGAAACATTCCCTGTAACTTCGGAATGCTGAATTTTGAGGGAAGATGTTCCCTGTGTGTGTCTGTATGTGTGTGGGGTGGTGATGTGTGGGAGGTGAAAATCATACCAGTGGAGTTTTGTGAGTTCATTATTCCTACATGCTAGGCAAAAACCCTGAAAGTCCCTGCTTCTTACAGTTTTCCATCACAGAATTGACACATCTGTCATCACTGTGTAGCTTTGTCTTATAGACCACATGGAAAAGAGACCTTGACCTGTCCACTAAGAATCCTGATTTTAGTGGGAGTAGAAATTGTCAGTGGCACTTTATGGAAAGTTTTTGTCTACAGGGTCACAGCTGACTGTGCAGACAGGCTGTCTGGCACTAGCCATTTCTGTTGGAATCTGAGGTGAGCAGAAGTTGGTGAATATCCAAACTAAGAAAGACACAAGGCCACTTGCTGTGCAGTGTGGCTGCAGTCAAACCCAGCTGCTCAAGACTCAATGAGAGGTCCTGTTCCATTTGGAGGTATAGGTGTGCACCCAATTAGCTCCTGAAGAATGTCTGCAACATGTAGTAAAGAAATCTGCTCTCTTCAAGTGCCTGTGTCCTTCGAAAAGGATCATCATTAGGAAGAAGAAACATGATCTTTTACTGGCCTACATATTTAGCCCAGCTTCCTGAGTAAATTAACTTATCAAATCAAGTTGTCTTCTTCGTCTGTCACTTTCTCTTTAGCTTCCTCCCAACAGCCCACACCTTTCATGCCCAGTAGGTGTGAAACCCATTCATAAGCTTAGGAAATATGGGTAGCAGAAGGATAAAAGGATTCAACCTGGAGAGATGGCATGAAATGGCTGGGTAGAAACCATAATGAATGTTGTGGAGAGAAACCCTGCTAGAATTCAGTCCATCACCCATTCTGAGAGGGGGCATCTAAGTGGTCAGTCTGTATGTGTACTGACTAGCTGATCAGTGCAGCATAGCCCTAAGCCAGACAAGCTGCATAATGCTTTGTGTGTGGTAGGAGAAATGAGGAGAGCATATGTGAAAGATCATGTTTTGGGGAAATGGAAGGTACTGGAGTTATTAAAGAGAGAATTACAGACCTACAGACTTCAAGTTTCATTATGAAAAGAAGCAAAAAATTGCTTCATTTTCAAAGAAGCAAAAAATTGTGTGTTGTGTATCTTCTTGTTTATCCTTGCTACTGTTACATGCTGGCCTCCCACAGGAATGGGTACTTGCAGGGTATATTTAGATTACAGGGATCAGATTCCTCTACACTGCTCTACAATACAGGTTAAAACCATTCTGCTTGTTTCCATTTTCAGCATAAATGTTATTTATGAAACATTTTGTATGTGACTGCATACATTCTTAGTTTTTATCTAAGGATATAAACAGTAATATCTCTTCCCAATAATTTTTTTTTGTGTATGTAAAACTAATTGCCTTCTAATTCAGTGTTACAAGAACTGACTTTTGTCATGGGATCAAAGCCATACAGCCTTATGTAATGATGACTGGAATATCTCTGTACTGTCATTATTGACTCCATCCTTGACTTCAGATGCCTCCCACCATTAAATGTTTCACATGGTTTGCAAATTCTTCTTGTCTAATTGGGTCCTCAGATGGAGAAACTTGTAAGAGTCTACAGAACCTGCCTGGTAATTAGCTTTTTTCAACAGGGTATTGGGACTAACCTCATTGCAGGTTTTGACCTTCAGGCAGTATCAGAGATTTACTGTGGCAGTGAGCCTTCCTTCATAAGCGGCTTAGAAAGTGAATTGCCCATGGTAGTAATCTCCTAAAACTGGCTTCCAAAATTCTGGGGGGTATGTCTGTAGTTGACTAAAAACTTCGCATAGTCTTGTAGGAAGACTCTGAAGATAAAATTTCTGTGACTACTTCTTTGGGTGTTAAGGGGACTATACTGAAAGAGATTGGAAGGACTATTGGCTGGTCTGAGGATCTCAGACTCTGTGTCAGGAACAAATGTTGCTGGCAGAGCACAATGCATCTGAGCAGGAAGATCTCTGAGGAGTGTTTCACCTCCCAAGCCTCATCTTAGATGTGTAAACATTATAAATCTCCATCTAACCATGTGTGTAGCACACTGGCAACCTAGACAGTACAGAAGATGTCAAGCAGCATGGTCTGGTCTGATGATTGCTGCAGAACAAAGACTGTGTCTGCTGCATGCAGTGACTGGCTTCTGGAGGCACGTCCAGCTCCTTGTTCACACTGCACCTTGGCAATGAAGATATGGGATGGTTCTTCAGGCTGCCATTGGTGTCTTGCAGCTTGCAGGTTTTGCTAGTTAGATGAGGAATCTCTTCCTGTAAAGTCCCTTGGGGAGTTTCTGAGCTCTGGGTTGTGACTGTGTGGGAATTATTGCTAGAAGAGCCACTGCAGTTAGGGATGAGGGAAAATCTATCATGCAGCAGTGACTCCCAGTGGTCTTGGACAGTTGAAGAAAGCAATTAACGACCAGTGGTAGCCAGCTGTGGACCTTGGTTTGAATTTTTTTCAAAGGCAGCTTGTGTATAGCAGCTCCACTGTGAAATGAACTGGAATTCCTAGGCTAGTCACGTACACCAGCACCTGCATCCAGAGGGTCACTTGGATCAGCAGAACATCACCTAGCCAATTGTTAGGCAGGTAGTGGTGAAAAAGGGCTGGAGCTCTGTTATCACTGAGTCACACCAGCAGAGACATGCTGGCTTTTCTTCTTGCCTGGATTTGCTAGCTCTCTCTGCTCCCACAGTCTTGTCTAGAGGCTTTAATACACCCTGAACCTGTGCAATAACTTTGTTATGTCATTTTGTTTTGACTGAGGTCACCTAAAACCTAGGCACGTAGTCCAGTATCCTGCAGTCAATGAAGAAGCATCTTGCTCATATCCAGCATCTAACTCACCTTGTGTGTCTTAGGCACCTGTCCTAAGACACACAGGGTTAACTGTGTTACCTGTTGCCTCTGCTATGCCAAATCCAGCTGAAATTAGAAAATAGTATAAATCCAACTGAAACTAATGATTATAAAATAACTGAAAGTGTTGGTGATGGCCTCTGCCATGGCTTGTGCTAGTGCCTTTAGTGGCTGTGATGAGACAAAATGATGAAACTTGTTTTCTCCATGATCAATAGAAGTCTAGCCAAATACAGAATGATACTGCTATCGTGCGTGGTGACTGAGGCGAATGCTGAAATCTTGGTCAGGAAAAGCAACCCACACAGGATCAAGAAAGAGACTTTATATGTTGAGGACCATCTGGTGCATGCTGTATCAGTGTTTTGAACTACAGTTCAGTCTTATACCACATTTCTGAGATGTAACATATGATTGGTAATTATTCAGGAGGGGAAATGTGAATACAGGCTGGCCTTACTTCACCAAATGCTTTCCTGACTATAATGAACTGTCACTGAGATTTTTGTACATGTGTAGATGTCCTCAGAGACTTCTAAAAAAATTCTGTTTTTTTTGTTCCAGCCTAATCAAGTGTGGAGACTGTGTGTGGAGTGAGTATGACTCCAGTTAGAGTGTCTCCCAGACCCAAAGTATAGGATCCTTTTGTTGAAAACCCTTGGTGTGAGGTAGGCTTAGTCAAATAGAACGGGGCTGATGCAGGTGGGTGATTGTCAGCACAGAACAGTCAAGTTTTTGGTCAAACATCCAGGGCATAACTGCATCCCCAGAAAATGACATTAAGACTTCCTCTCCAAATGACCAGAAAAAAAGTTTCATTTTCTAGTCTGTGAGAAGCTGATCAATTGCTTGATTCTGGTTACTAGTTAATGGCAAAGTTCCACTCTCTGGATAGCCTTGTCGTGCTTTTTTGGGAGGTCTGTCTTCCTTGGGTGAAATGAAAAGGTCATCCTCAGGTACTCTGGAGTGCTTCCTACTAAAGGTATGTTAGTCTTGCAGCTCCAGATTGTCCATTCTTGGGCTCTCTGGAACCCAGTCTTCGCCTGTCTTGTCCCAGGTTGCTTTGGAGCCTACATTGAAGCACCTGTGCAGAAGAGAATGGCAGACTATTTCCTAACGTGCACTGCCAGGGTTCTGGTTGGGACAGAAACAGCCCCTGTTTGGATACCAAAAGACAGAACTCCTAGATAAGCAAAGCCACCAAACAGACAACAGAAAAGTGATTAAATGGACAAACTCAGACATTGTTTATGCCAGCTGCTGGGTGCCAAGGGTCTAACTAAGAGATGGCACAGGAGTCCTTTAACTGGAAAGGTTCAACCACAATGAGAAACAAAAATGGAAATACAGCAAAAATGGAAGCTCTGACATAATGTTTAGAGAAGGCTGGTAACATGCAGAGTACTCTGAAGATACAGAGCAAGAATGGCAGGACTAGACCAAACGGGGAAGTCCAGAGGAAATCTCTCATGGACCAGGTGTTCATGAACCAACATATCTGTATGGAAACAGCCTGTCAGAAAAAAATGGGTAAATTTTTTGCAAGACTATGAATTTCAGCCAGAGCTGGACTGAGCATCGTATTGCTACACCATTAAGTTGGGGAACTCAAGACAGATTTATGGTGCCATCAAACCAGAGCCTTAGTTTTACTAAATATTCTGTCTTTTTAATGGTACTTAAGGGCTTTACTGCATTTGGGCATTTTTACTATGTTTAGACATGGTTTTAACAATTGAGTTAGCTCTCATGGTGCTGCCAATTGCTGTCAATGTGGAGAAATAGTCTTTTTTCAGCACCATAACCTAGTAGACAGGGTTATATTTTTGTCTTGCAGAGCTTAAGAATGACTAGAAACCATTATGTTGAACACAGCTTCTCCCTGTATTTGCTGACATCCAGTTCATATGGTGTCAACTAACCTCATTTGTTAAGAATTTTACTTAAACAAGCGAAAAAATTTCTAAAGGAGCAAACCTTTAGAGGTTTCTTCCAGCCTTGAATGACTCCCCTGGAGATTGTGAGTTGGGAGGAAGTAACAAAGAGAAAAAAAGAAAATGCAGGCAGATCCAAACTAAAATCAAAACTGTTGCTTCATGCTGAGAAAAAATGAGCAACTGTTCTTTTCTAACCTTTCTATTAAAATAGTTGAACTTGTTTGAAAAGTAATAATGTGGTTTACTTGACTTTGAAAGCACAAGATCATTTCAATTTTAAAGGACAAAACCAAAATCTAAAATTTATGAAAGGGAGAGAGAAAATCTAGCTGGTATTCCACAGCTTCCATGTTCACACAGGAATGGTATACCTAGCAGGAGGCCGACTCAACTTTTTTATGACCCATCAGTGATTTATTAGAGACCCTAGTGTTGTTCCCCAAGCAACAAACATATTTCATTAGGTGGCATGAGATGGCATATTGGCCTATCTGTTGTGTTATTCTCCCTTTTATCCCATTCTCTCCTTCCAAAATACAGTTATTATTATGCAGCATTGGGTAGGGATGTGAGCTCTGGAAGCCAAAAAGTCCAAGGGATATTATTTGGCATGGTAGCATAATACTAGGCTTTGCTAAAATCAGGTGTGAAGCAGCATACCTTAACTACTTTAAATAGGACAGAAACATCCTAAATTTATCCTAAAAAAGGATAGTGTAAGTTTACTATTTATTATTAGTCACAGTTGATTATTTCAGAGATAGCTTTGGCTTTATTCAGTGGTAAATCTGCTGTCACCACCTATGCGCTGTGGCCAGTCTCCTTGCCAGTAGCCAGCTTTGGGCAGTAGATCAACTGAATACCTTAAATTCTCTGTTGAACCTTGGCATTATTATGGAAGAGGTCCGCAGCCAACTCGTGGGTCCCTGGTATAGCTCCAGCAACTTAACAGATGGATCACTAGCAAGCCTCTTCTCAATTTCTCTGTTAAATATTCATGGAGCCAGCATGTGCATAGGCCCAAGCGTGCCCCTCGAGGTGCCAGCAAGGGTCTCTGATCTGGGGAAGATGTCAAATTGGCTAGTGGAAGTCTGAGGGCAGAAATGTTTTCCGCAAGGATCCATCCTTCAGTGCAGAACATGGAGTGACAGCCATATGTGCAACTGTGCTGGTGAATATGTCTGCAGTGCATGCTTATACAAGCTATTAATAGGCCAGTGGCGTACTGAATGCTAATGTGGGGAAACAGGGAGTGAAAGACAATGGAGAAATGCCTTGGACCAAGGTGAAGCAACAATCAAAATAAAGTCTTCCTGTTAACTTCCTTCACAGCAAGATGAAAAAAAGTTAAGCTGCATTCCCCACTCATGTCTAGAATATACCACTCTTATTTGTGGTAAAATGTGCTTCTGAAAAAAATTGCTAAATGCAAGTTCATAAAGCCCTGGAGATAGTTTTGTGTTTTTAGACCCCAATCAGAGCTAAATAATGTTTTATTTGATATTATTTAATGCCATAAATTATAATTTAATACCAGCCAAATATGTTTCTGGATTATCAAGGTCTATGTATGGGTTGGGCTAGGTTTTTGGACAGTACTGTAAACCAACATCTAGAATTTTTTTTTTTTTAAGTCTGCAATATTTACAAACCATTAGGAGTGCTCTATTAAGTCTACCTGTGGTGGAAAGGAGGTTGCAGTTTTCTTATTTTGACAAATTTCTGTTTCCACTGCTTTACCAGAAAGAGTGTTTATCATTATGTCTCATTAAAAATGTTGCAGAGAAGTAATTTGTGGTTGTTCCAATAGAGTGTACAGCACACAGTATAGAAAACTAAAAAAAATCCTGGGAAAGAACATACTTATTCCCTCTTGAAAGATATGTGCCCAGTCCTTTGAAATTGCACGATGGTGACAAACTACTATATAATCAGTATTCCTAATATAATCAATTTGAATAAAATCAAAATATTTCAAGTGACCTCAATGCAAGCCTATTTGTAGCATGACATTACAGGAGATATGTAATATGCATTTGTTCTAATGAAGAAACAAACATTTCCGTGTTTGCCAGTGCTAGTCATAAGTACAATAGGTATTAAAGTTAAGGTGAGATACCTGGAAAAGGTTGTATTGCAGTCTCCTCTTTCCTTTTACGCAAGAGTGTAGGACTTTTAATGCTTCTTAACTTAATCTAGAAGACTTTCCTTCTTAGCCAGTAATTCAGACAGCTGCCTAAGTAATTTGCCCCCAAAGGGCAAAGATTTCATACAGTGGCAGTATTAGAAAACTGATGTTCTAGTACTGTCTCCCATTTCCCAA
The DNA here is from genome assembly GCA_013400975.1 of Atrichornis clamosus. Taxonomy (NCBI): domain Eukaryota; kingdom Metazoa; phylum Chordata; class Aves; order Passeriformes; family Menuridae; genus Atrichornis; species Atrichornis clamosus. The sequence goes on along the minus strand of WBMZ01009796.1, from coordinate 375,257 downwards.
ACAACGCAACTGAGTATGCCCTTCCAAAGGGCACATGCTCTGCAAAAACCGTGAGGTATTTTAACTCAGATTCCCTTAAGATACTTGTCACAATCTGAACTTCATATCATGATGCTTCTGCAAGGTGTGTGGTAAACTACACAGAGCAGCCAATATAACATTACATGTTGTGCCCTACATAGTCTGGTGGTCCCTGTAGCCCAGGAATATCTTTTCTCTGTGATAGGTAGAGGCATTTCTGAAAAGATGCTTTATAATCTGCAGCAAGAATTAGTCTTTTAGTCATCTCAAGACTAGGACTATTAAGTATTTTATAAAGCACAAGTAAACTATGGCGACTGAATTTCACCTGGAAAAGGGAGAATAGAGACCAAAGGTGAGATGAAATTGAACTTTTGTAAATGAATATGCTTGAAAAAGTAAATGCCTATTTACTTTAAAGCCAAGATTATTTCTGCTGTGTTTACAATAAGCTGGATGGGGAAAGGGGAAATAGGAAAGTACCTCTAAAGGTAATTTTAGGTTTTTTACTTTAATAAATGTTTGTTTTGCAGTTGATTTTTCAGACCTTCCATGAAATTCCTTGGTAGAGAGAAATAGTGAACAAAAACTGATTTCCAGTATATCCAGAGTACCGGTCTGCATTTCTGGAATTCACATTCAAGACTGGATATATGGTTTCAAAGCTTCTGAGCAGTTATGAGTGACTTTACTTGGTGAAGTGTACAACTATTTGGTACATTTGACCCACTGTGTTCAAGAAGAACAGCTTTTATTCCTGATTCTGTGTGTGACCATGATCACTTTGCTTAATTATTTATATTTCACCATGTCTAGTTAAAAAATGAGTAATAGTTCTTGCCTGCATGTTGATTCATTCAAGTATTGAATCATAAAAGCATGGGTTACTGACCAATTACTGATTAAATATATCAAGATCTTCAGTCAGAATATCCCCTCTTAGAGTACAAAGTACATATTAATCAAGAACATGGTGTCATATGCTTTTGGGGAGTAATTTAGAAATGTTTATATTGCTTTTGTACTAGCAATTGAAAAACTATTTTTCAGAAATGTTGGGCACCTAATAGAAAACTTTTTAGAGTGTAATTTTGCTCCGCTCTTGAAATCTCATGGCTCGTTTATTACACAAATGGGGTGAATAGGATAGGTTACTTCTTTGTGAAAATTAATCCTGTAAATGAAAATTTTTTTTGTTCTGGAATGTATCTTTCCTTGCTGGGCCTTTAAATTAGTCATCTATTTCTTTTTCTTGAAAAAGACACTTTTAGCAATGGCTATCAACAGCCTTCTACCAGTGTTGGAAAATTTCACTTAAAGCCAAGAAGCAAACAATTATCATGTTCTAGTAAAACGTTAAAAAACCTGAAACATGTCATTTAGCTAATAATGGAATTTTAAATTTCTGATGACCATTACAAACAAGAATAAAAAATTGCAAAATAAGAAGTAGATTATAACTGAAAAATTGTTTCATTTTTGTAGATATTGAAAAAAAATGCTGAGATCTTCAGAAAAACGTCAATGTTTTTTACATGTAAGAAATGTATAAAGCCTGATCTGTTCCTGGGAACAACTTTGGCTTTTGGCAGTCTGTTCACAATAGGAAGCAAGTTATGAAGAAACTCTCAATTTTTAGTTTTAGTAGTGTCTTATTAGTATTTATTTCACAGTTGTTCTGTTTGTTAGATAAGTGAGAAGTGAATTTCACACACACGTGAGTGTTAATTATAGTAAGTTAAAATAATCAACTGAAAGTTCTCATTTCCACTTTGATACCAAAATAGCCTATCTTATGATATTTTGACACATCTCTTTAAAAGCCTCTGCTAAATCAGGATCATAAGAAATAAATGTGTGAAAACAGAGAACAGAGGAAAAATAATATTTTTAAATATCTGAGAAGGCTTGAATTACCTTATAATTCTCATCAGTGTTTATGGTTAATTCTTCAGTAGGGTGGAATTTTGAGTCACGGTGTGTCATACTCCCTGATTACTGTCTCGATACTACCACAGCACTTTTTGGTCTATCTGCAGTAGATCACACAGCACGTGCACAAACACAGAGCTATGTAAGACAGAAAGAGAGGGGGGAAATAACGCAATAGTAAGAAACCAATGTGCTTACACGTTGCATCAAAAGAGTTTGTTATTGTCTGTCCTTCCTGATGAAAGTCAGTCACAGATATTACAGAGAATCTTATGAATATTTGGAAATTGTGAGGTAATGACTGCTCCAGCGTGTCCTGTTGGGTCCTGTTCCTCTCATTATCCAGGTGTGTGGCCAGAACCGTACCATGTTAGGCTCTTAAGACCACCAAACTCAGTTTTCGTTCTCAAAGGAAGCAGTGATACAGTGGAGAAGCAGAATACAGCATAATTAGGTCTTGTTCCAGGAAGGGTCTTGGCCAGAGAAGTAACTCGGACTTGTGCATCTGAGAAGAATTCCCAGGTCCCTGACCTTTAGATGACAATGTACATGAAAGAACCATCTAGATCCTTAATGAAACTCTTAAATTACTTTTAAGGAAGCTGCTTACAATTTGAGTCAAGAAGCAACACATATGTCCAAGCACAAAAGGAGTGCAATAGGATTTCTTTTCTGCATTCATTTATGCCTTGTGAAATTGTTTTCTGCACTGCTGTGATACAGTTCCTTCCATTATTCTCTCAAAGGAATTATAGTCTCATATTTTTTCCCCTTTGGTGTGTTTGGCTTCCTGCTTTAATCTAATTCTTACAGCTCAGGGGAATCATCAGACCTGGCTGAGATTTGTATCTTTTCAGAGAGCTCATCAATAGTTTACATAATGCTGTGACAGGGCCAGGGTTCACACAGCTGGAGAGGTGCTCGGCAACAGTCCCGAGTTAAGCAGAAAAAGCCTTATTGAGAATCTCAACTTTGTTTAAAGAGGTTTTTTTCTTCTGAAGAAGCCAAAACAACACAAAAGCAGTGTGTGCAGGTTTGCTGGCAGCTGGTGTGCTGTGACTGATGATGCTTGTGTTAATTATGCTCTCACTATTACCATGTGATCCACCCATCTGCTTTTTGAAGCCAGCTGTTTTCCTTTATCTTCCTCTTGAACTACCAGTAATTCAGGGCAGTGACCATCTTTATGTGGTGAGCAAGGAGAGAAGCAAGTGCAGTGAAACTCAGATGTGGGGGTAGCACTGTCATGACTCAAATGGTCAAAGTAAAAAGCTAGTAAAACACAGGTTTGGCCACATTATAACTTCCAGATTTTACATTTTTAATATTAATTAGGACCGGACCAAGAATTATTGCGAAGTTTAAATTGTTAAGTTCTGGCCTTGCTGGAATTCAGAAAATGTCCTTAACCGTTGACAGATGTCTAATAACGCAAGTTTCAATAAAAAATGTTTTCCATGCAATTAATACAAATGTGTTTTACTCAATTAACTTACCTCTCTTTAATTTGTGACTGATTGCTTAAGTTGTGCAGTATTCTTACTGCCCTTTATTGCCATACCATTCAGCTTAGAAAAGCCATACCTTTTAATCTTTTGTTCATATGAGAACACTGGCATTCGTGTGGAGAGCAGCCATTCTCCAGGCAGTCATGTTCATGCCAAAATAAATAAATAAATCCTGTTTCTGTAAAATAATGGAAAAGGTTAAAACAAACAATTGTTCAGAAGTAAAAAAAAAAAAGATTGTGAACTGTTGCTCTGCAGTGTTTGTCTAGTTCTTGACTAAACAGCCAAATGTATATATATAAACACCCCAAACACAACAGCATGAACAAAATTGTTATTATAATTCCAGAATTCCTGTCATGGCCTTTTGTAAATATGATCTTGTTTACTCCCTTGGAAGAACACCCTCCCCTTGCACCCTGCTGTCAATGGTTCCATGTGTTTTTTTCTTGATCTCATAAAATATTTTTCCCTAACAAGCAACAAATCCCAATCAACATGAAAAAAAAAAATCAGTGAACAACATTTCTCAAAGACCTTACCCATGTATAAAGAAAAGACTATACAGTATTTAGAATTATCTTAGTGTTGCCTGTGGAAATTTTAGTAATATCATTATTGTTCAGATTAACTTTTCTCATTTCACTGATCTATGCGAGCTACACTGCAGAGCCTACTTTTCCCTTGACCATCTTTTGATCAAATGGGTAAAAACAGAGTAGAATTTGATGGGGAATAAAGTTGCATATTAGAGACTGGGAATTTCTACAGACCTGTTCACATTGCACAAACATTTAGGCCTTTCCTTTTATCATATGTGCAAAAAAACCCTAGTCTAAACATATAAGATGTGTTGTTATAAAGGCATGTCAGAAACAGAAATTTACATTTATCAAGGTTTTTTTCTTGTAATTGAGGACTATCGATCAGAGAAACTTTCCATGCTTTCCTTGAAATTTCATGGCATATTCACAAATCTCACTCACATGCTGTAATTCTTGGTTGAGACAGTTTTTTCTAGCTCTTTTGAATTAGCCTTTTCTAGCAAAAGAGCTTTTGTAATTGGAAAGATCTTGAGTGCACAATTTAAATCAGATTTTTTGAAATACAAAAACTTTAAAATAAAGTATAAATGATACAATGTAAAATTTCAGAATTTTTGTAATTACATGAAAAGTATCTGCCAGTCTGATATTGCCATATAATGATATAAAGTGTCTGAGCTACAAGTTATTTTTCAGTATAAGGAAAATTTTATACCACTGACATACTGCTGTTTGGATTTAAAACCGAGAAGGAAAAAGTATGCAAGTCTATGAACGAAATCATTCTCAAGAGAAAACTGGTGTCCCTCACTGGAAGATCTGGCTCCTATTGCTCTAACTGACTGCATTTGCGTGGGTATTGGAGGGATTTATGAAGAGTGACTCCCTTTTTAAGCAGCGGGTTACAAATAACATCAACATGGCAGCTGAGACAAAGGTGAAGATTCTTCTGCCATCCTAGTCCTAATGCATTTAGCAGAAGCTCTGGCACCTCCACCAGTGGAATAGAGATTTTTTTGGTGGTTTTATTTTTTGTGTTTTCTTTAAAGCTTTGGCCTCTTGTTTGTAAGAAAAGTTGCTAACTGACGTGAAATTTCTTGAATAAATAAACCAATTCTTAGAAGAGATCCCATCAGCTACCACCTGCCCTCAATTTTTCAGTCACATATAAGCATTATTCCATGTTAATGCTTCCTAGATGCAAATATTACCTTGAAAAGATTGGTGACTGGGCTGCTTTGTTTGCATTTAACATCTAAAGCAAAGCGGACCCCTTACATGTATATCAAAGAAATTAACCTTTCTATCATGTGCTTGGGAGCATGCAAGGTGAAGCAACACTCTGGTGACATCATTGTCAGGTCACTGTACAAGAATAATGAAATCGTGTAGAGAGGTGTGCCCTGAGGCTTACTCTGTTGCCATAATTAGGTTGAAGGCTCCCTTGGAAATGATGCCTTATTGCAAGAGCATTTGCAGGAACTAATTGTGGTATGTTTTTACATCAGTATTGGCGTACTGCATCATTTATGATCTGAAAATAGCTGTAATTGTGTGCGTGATTGAGTCATTTCCTGAATTTAGTATTCTAAGCAGAGTACATATTAAATGACTAACACACTCTTGACTTTGTCATCTTTTTTATCTCTGGCTGGATTCTTAAAAAGATCTCTTTGTGCTTTTGCATTTTTAAACCAAATTAGATTTGGTGTATTTTAGTGCTGCTGAGACTGACAGGTTAGCAATAATCGCTGTGCCCAGACAGAGCGTGCGCAGGTGCTGTGAGTTCTTCCTACCATCTTGCAACTCTGCCAGTGCGTTTCTGATCAGCACCACCTCTGCTGTGCCAGGGATGACAGGCTTATTTTGAACAGTAGGTGCAGTGAATTTTTGAAATGGACAAATGGTCAGTAGGGGATGCGGCTGAGGTCATCACTCCTGTTTCATTTGCAGCTCAAGTTGGAAACAAATGCACTCTCCTCAGGTACTTCCACTAGCTGAAGCAGTCTGCATCTTAGGAGGCTGTGTTTCCTCTGAATTTTTTCCTGTGGTCCCCTCCTACTTGTAGGGCCACTTTCTCTTTGTTGTGAGCTTGCACTCTTGTCTTTTTAACTGGCAGATCCTCCAGAAAGAATGAAATGACAGTTATTTGTAGTCTTGTGAAAGCAAAGTAAACAACTGGCACTGGTTTTTAAAATACTGCTGAAGATCTAAAATCCTGCTGCCACTCAGAGGGTGCTGCATATTAATTATGAATCATCAATATTTTTGGTACCATCATTATCACACACACACACAAAAAAAAGCAACCTACAGTACTTGCATTCATATCACCCCCTTTTATTTAATTTATTTGGACTGCTTTTCTATCCTGTACCAGTTAATCGCTAGCCCTATTTCAACTCAGAATCTGAATGTTATTTACCATCTGTCTCCAAGGGATGCACTTGCCAAGTCCCTTAATTTGCTATAATTGGCAGGTTTTCAGTGTACATAATTTATATTAAAAAAAAAAAAAGCTGCAATCCCGAAAAAAAAGAAGATTAATTAAACCGTTTCTTCTGGGCCCCTAGAAGTGTTCCAAAAGGATGGCTTTAAGGCTGCAAGGTCTACTGTGTGTATGTGCTGTCACAGCTGATCACATTAAAAATGTATGTTGGGTTGGTCCCTTGTGCCTCTGCGCTGGTCAGAAGGATGTCACTGGCACCTGGGTAACATCACACATAAACAGTGAATTAAACATCTTGCATTTGCATTTGTGCCTTTTGTTCACACACTAGAAACTCCTAGGCTGCAGTATAATTTATGGATACCTCCATGCAGGGAATTCTGTAGCTGATATGATAGGAAATGCTGTGGAAAAAAAAAAAATCAACCCCCTAAGCAGATGTACAGAATACTAAATAGAGCTACTGAAAGACCACAAACGGACTGAAAGACATTGCACATGTGGTTAGTAAACATGATTTATACCTTTCTCTTAGCTCCTTGCTCCTGGCAGCACCTGGTTAAGGAGCGCGTGGTGCAGTGACACGGTGCCCTGTGTGGGCAGCTGTCAGTCTGGGGGATGTCAGCAGTTCTCCTGAGTTACTCGTTTGGCCATGCAGCTGGCTACAGCGGCTCTTCTGCTGCAGTTCTCCCACTGTCCTTTCCAGACAGTGACAGAGGAAGAGCTGATGGAAAAAGGCATGGGCATGATTCCTGGTATCTGCCCCTGGAAAAGGAAAGGAACAGATGAATGTGTATATTTCCTTGCTGCCTTTACTAGATCTATGATGATATCCAAGAGATATGCAAGACTTTCACAAGCCTCAAAAATTGCTGATATGTGACCATACAACCTTCTTTTGTGTCAGTCACAGTGTATTTATTTATATAAGGCATCCAAGAAAAGCATGAATTAACTAAATTGTGTGAAAACAAAACTGGATAGGTCTGTTGTCTCCGTGTTCCACTACAATTTGGCATGTTCCATTACAAAATCGAATGAGATGGCTTTTGTTCAGGTTGTTTATTTTCCAGTGGCTCAAACCACCCCTTCTTCAAACTTGGATCCCCATGTTTGCCAAAGCTAACTCTCCTAAGGTAGAATGAAAATGTAGGTGATGTTGAAAAGAACTTTTAGTTCTCCTTTGACTTTGTGAAGTTTCAGTCTTCTTTTCTTCAGATAAAAACATATTTTCCAATGTCATGACTATTTCTCAGAGTATTTCAAGTGGAAATACTTAGGCTCTGTATGTGCACATAACCTGTATGGATAATGAAGTTTCTGGAAGCCATTCTGGAGGAAGGAGGGATTAGTTCAGTGATTGTAGCGTGCACCAGGTTAGCTAGTGTCAGTTCTTTGAAAGCCACTTTTTAGATTTCAGAAAAACACATTATAGGTTTCCTTCCCCAGTAAAATTCTGAAAAATTCCCTTCCAGAGCACTGCTAGTTTCTGTGGAAATGAATCCTTTTCCAGTACAACAGAAAAGTACTCAGATGAATACAGCAGAAGAAATTATATAAATTCCTAAGTGCATTAGTTCAGAGAGGCACAGCAATACGGTAAAATGCAGCAAATCTACAATCTGAACAAATCTACAACCTGAACTGCTTCCTTCAGAACTGGGAGAATGAAATCTGCTCAGACTGGCAGAAAAATTGAGACTAGTATCACACCGTGGGATGTCAGAGATCTTGGTATTATGAACACACAGATCATCAGTTCTCGAGCCTATGTCAAGGTCTGCTGTGAGACTCAAGCTTGTGAGACTTCTGTAATGTCATGGAGTTTCATCCCTTCCCTTAGTTGAAAGGCATCATTAAACAAAATATTTTCCTTGTCATGTTAGGGTCTGGGAAATAGCGTGGTCTGTGGCTGATCTTTCCGTGTTCAGCTGTTAAAATGGGACTAGCTACTCAACTGCTTTAGGATATTCAAAACTGTACTGGTGTTCTGCAAATGAAACACACTAACTCAGAGCCAAGCTCATTAATTATTGACTTACATCAGGAATGTCATGCTTTTTTCAAAGAGTGCTTTATGCATGTGTTGGGATATATATCGCCTGATTCTCAATGTAAGCTTGGAATCTTTAACAGTGCCTTCAAGCATCTATACAAAATTTGGGCATCTGGATGGCTAAATAGGTAGAGTAATATACAAGGGAGGGGACATATTCCCTTTTGCCTCTTTGTGGACTAATTACACCAGCAGTTAATGAATATTCTTATACAATATTCAAGTCACAAAGAGGTATGGTCCAAAAAGAGAGGCTAAGCTTCAAAACACAGGCATGTGAAACCAGAAATTACAATTTAGGCTTTTTTTTCTAGATGTTTTATGCAATCTTCTATATCATAGATCATAATTTAGGGCAAATGGCTTAAAATGCTGATGCCATGATGCTCTGCTGATTCTTTTTCCCTTTTTATACCTATTCCTTTCAGTGATTTAAGTTCTTGCCAATGTATTGCAAGCTCATTTGTTGTTGCAGGCTCTCTTGCAAAGGTATTGGAACAAGATCCAGCTTTCCTGTCATTTTTGGTAAGATGCATAGAATTTGGTCTGTTCTAGGTAATTGCTCAAAGTGTCTGAGTCATTGACTGCTCAGTGCATTTTGACAGCTATGAGAGAGGAAGAGGACCACAGTTAGTTTTCCCACACTGTTATAAGCATGAGTGAGACAGATGGTTATCTTACATAAACCTTGCACCTTAGGAGGAACTGTCCCATCCATTACACGGCCGTTCTAGATTAAGTTTTCTCCTTGACTGATGGCAAAGTCCATATCACAAATATGTTTTGAGACTGAGAGCACCTGAGGCTAGGGCATTTCAGGGAATTTCTTTCTGAGACCCAGCACCTCTCTATGTCTATGTATCCATCTACTTGTCTATCTACCTACCTATCTAATCCCGTCAAATTATTTCTGTCACTTTTCACCAGCACCTAGCTTCTCATTAAACTAATCATCATCTAGCCCTTCTTGCAAGCCTGGAAACGTTTGATTTTGCATGTATCTAACAAATGATTTGGAGTTTTTTGGAATTAGCAAGATGCCAATCTTAACAAATTATTTTTCAAAGCACAAAGATTATCTTTGATAAACGTGTCATGTTCCACCTATTCTTGTACCTATCTAAGTAGGGTAATTTGGGTTTTAGTCACATTCAGAAGAAACAGGTACAATGTAGTAAGCCATAGCTGATCTTTTAAGGCAGGAAGGACTTCAACTTTCCATTGCCTCTACCTTGTAGTGTGAATAACAGGCATTTTAAAGTGAAGTGTGTTTGGGAAAGACCATTTGCTGGTGTTTTTCTTGGGAGGTTTTTGTTTTGTTTTAGGTTTTTGTTGTTGTTGTAGTTATTTTTTTAATATTTCATCAAAATCAGCCACATTCTAGAAAAACACTTGGATTTTCCTAACACATCTTCCATAAAAACTACCTAGGAGAAAAAAAAATCATTCAGAGATAACCAGCAATGGAAGGAATAATACAGAATTAATTACAGAGACTGCCTATGTAGAGGCTACAGGGTTCAGCTAAAAACTGCTTCCTTTAATACCTAGAGCATATCAAGCTGAATTAAAGTGTCTTTAGTTTCTTAAATTAAAAAAAAAAAAATTAAAAGGGAAAGAGAGGAGGAGGAGGGAGAATAAGGGCAGCAACCACATTCCTACATGTCTACATTTCTACAGAGAATGCTTGTTGTGCTTTCTACAAGGAGAACTTTTTGATGGATAAACTTTTTTGCAGTGCCCAAGTGGTTGTCAGTCCTCTGGAATAAGTCCTACTGAAAATCTGGCTTGCTGAGGCCTTTAAAACTCTGATCATTACTGGATTTCTTTAACGGAAGCTGAGTCCTCTGGGAAATCTGGCCTTTGACGTAGGCATGGTGACATTTGTACACAAGTCACTCTATGGGTAAGATTTCAGTGCTTGGTGTTTTCAGAGCAATGGCTCTCCTCTAGCCCTGGACAATATGTCCTTTGCACTATGGTGCTTTTATTTTGTTATGTGATTTATGCAGCTCTCAGTGGCTATTCCAAAGAATGTCTGCAAGGTCATGGGAGTCTTTGCTGATTCAGGAAAGAGATGTTTCATTGCAAAAGGCTGCTTTTACTTTGTTTTTGTTTTCCAGCGTGTACACATGGAATGCTGTTGTGGTTGTTTCAATGTTTACAAGATATTTCTTTCAGTGATAGTTTCATTTCTGCCAAAAGAAAAGTTAAAAAAAAATCCATTAATGAGCTGACAGTGCCTTTAATACTGCTTCAAAAGAAGAGGGAATTCTTGTGTGCCAAACAAATGTTTGGAGCAGTCTCAGACAGCAACATTTGTTCTGCAAGGCAATGAACAACAATAGGACACTTCAGCTGCTGAACATCTAAAAGTACTCAGATGAAGTAGTGTTCAGATGCCCAGCCAGTTTTCAAGATAAGTAGCCTTTCTGTCAATGTGGCAAAAGACTGTGCTCTACCTAATGCAAATGGAGGGAAAATCTCCCAGCTCAAGGTTTAGGACTCCCCGCAGGAAAAAGTTACAGAGCTTTAGGCAGGAGTGTGAAACTGGGAGCATTACATGTCTTGGCTCATCAAGAAAGGGGATGCTCTTGACAGCATAGAGACACATTCTTGATGTTTGTCAAATTTTCTGACACATTTTTATCCATTTTGAGACAGTGACAAAAACGTTGCAAGCATTTTAGTAAAATGTTAGTCTCATTTTCTGACCAGAATCTTATAAGAAAATGACAGCAAAAATTGAAAAGTGGTATTTCTTGCTTTCACAGGCACTATGCTGTCTGAAATAATCCCCAAAAGAATGAGTATGAGCCAGAAAATAACAAATAAAGCCTCTAAAACATGTAGTCTCTTTTATTCTTAATTGTTGCTCTCTTTTTCAAGAAACTTTCACCAAACATGGAATTCTGCGTTGTGTTTTGAGTATCATTCAAGGGCACAGTTTTCTTTTCTGGTTTTCACAAGCTTGGGCTAGCAGTCAGGCAAGGTAGCTCTTCTATTTGAAGACCTGAGCACTTGAAGTTGACAGCTACATTTGTTTTGTTCATGCACTCTGGGTGAAGTCTTACCTTTAAGATAATTTGCCTTTCTCTTGCAGGAGGTCTTAGCACTGAGAAGCACTAACTTGGAATTAATCTGATTTTCCCATCAAGTACAGGTAGCTAATTACACTTAGAGCATGATCAGGAGGGAATTATTCTGCAGACTGCAGTGGAACTCCTTGTACAAATCCACCTGGAAGAAGCATCATAAAATGGTTCTGTGCACTCAAGACAGGATTGCTATTCCATCAGAACAAAAAATGTGGATATTCTTACTGAAATTAAGGTACATTATTTTTTATTTGCTCCACAGATCATCCTTTGGACCAATATCATAACTAGTGTTAATTGATGTAGCTCTGAATTTAATTAAACTTTGGAAGCTTTTACTGCCTGGGAATCCGTCCTATGGATTGCTTTTGGAATAAGCATATAAGCTTGATCTATTCGCAATTGGAATTTATGCTTTAACTGAAGGTAAATGATGGCTATTTGGTGATTAATATCCTGTTCTTATGCCAAGTCAACTGAAGATGTGCTAACTTAATTTATCACTAACTAGCAGCTACTATTTCACTGTAATTATAAGGAAAAAGCACATCTTTTTGACTTTTGAGCAATCATGTGGGCAGCCCATCCCTTAAAGCTTTCCTCTAATTTTCTATAAAGGTAGCACTTCTCTGAAGAAGGAGAATTACAGGGAAGTGGAGGCTGAAATTTTGAAGGTGGTTTATGAAGATGAAGCTGAGGAGGGACACTTTCAGAAGGATCAAAGGCAGCAGAAGAATGTTTGTTAGACACAAAGATTACTTTCTAATTATGAAATTACCGTGGTGCAGGTGTGTGTGTAAGGCGTAGTGGTGTGTAAATTGTCAATCGAGGTGCAGATGGGCCAATTATAAATATAGAAAGTTTTACATCCCAAGGACTGTTAGGGGAAAGTGCTGTAGGTGCAGTCAGTGCCCTCATCAACTCTGCCTCTTTTGGAAAAGACCAGGAGTTGGGCTGCTTTGAACCTTTCGTGGAGTCCCGCTCTGAGCACTGGTGGCAATGGAATGATTCACTGCTGCAATGGAAGAACTTCAATAATTATTTCTAGGGGGATGCAGTGGAGACCTTATTGCTCAGCACTGCATTTAGAGATTCATTAGAATGAAAACTAATATCTGCTCAGATGTGCTGTGTTTTGGGGACAAAAATATTCTGTACATGTGTTCTCTTTTCAAATAACAGGAGAACTCCAAGAATAAGAAAGATGCTTGTTTCAGTTCAGAAAGGCAGTAAAGAGGTGAGATTGCCTGCAGTTGAGTCCATGCCTGTCTATTTCCAAAGGGAAGGAAATTATAATTTTTTCAAATTCCCTCAGGCAGCAGTAACCAAGCCAAGTTGGCTCTAGCCAGCTCTTGTTTGTAAAATGTAATTCTGTGGTAATGAGCTGGTGACAACTTGAAGAAAAGAGTCTAAACATCCTGAAAACAATTCCAAACATGACTAAATTTGAGAAGGAAACTTTTAATAATTGCCTCACGGGAATAAAGAATGCTACATATAAATGCAAACATAATTTATTTTCTAGATAAGAATATATATGTAATTATTCTTTTTCTTTCTTTTCCTCTCTGAATTTATGTGCAGGTAAGTATATATCTCTATACCTGTTATCTGTCTCTCCAAATGACCTATATTTCATGCGGGAGCTAGCAGTTCTGTCATTGTTGGAAAAAGCAGAAATTGAAGTCTTAGCCAACACCTGATGTGACCACAGGAGATGGTAGCAGATTAAACCTGTATGTGTGATGATGTATCTGCCTGGCGATTTTTATGCTATTTTTATGCTTGTTTTGATTTCACAATTTATGAGACTTGCACTAGGCAACAATGCAGCAAAAATAACCAAATAATATAGAAGAATATTGCATCATTTATTTTAACAAATAATGAAATAATCATTGTATTTCATGCTAGGTGGAACTAAGCTTTTTTCCTCTCTGAGAAAATCCACTGTATTCCAAAGCAATCTAACCCCCTCTTTTTTTTTTTTGATGATTTCCCCTTGCCTGTTTCTATCTTGTCCATCTAAGCCAGCGTAAATTTCTTGTGTTCCTGATACATTAAAATAAAATATCTAAGAGGCAAGGAATTTTATTTCAGTCTAAAACAATGTGAAAAGCTGCAGCAAGAATGCTGAGGACGTCATGGTGTAAAGACATAATTTCTTAGGATGTGAGCAGTGGTTTTTGGACCTCAGGATCATAGCATCGTCCATGCAGCCTTGCTCCATGTCCCAAACCACAGAGCCACTTGGAGTGAGTGGCATTTCTGTCAACACCAGGGGGGATTTTCTGTTTTATTTTTTTTTAGCCTCCTGAGCAGGGAAAAAAGGTTTATAGAAAACTAAGAGTTGGCCTCAATAACTTTCAGACCAGTGCGAGACTTCAGAGACAGTTTGCTAGGAGTCATTGTTGTCTGCCTGTGAGTGAAACTGCACTTGCATCAGCCGTCCTTGTTCAAAGCGGGTCGGGCTGTGAAACAGCTTGCCAGGGGTTGAATCTGAAGTGTTACCTGTTAGGGGGAAAGCAGGGCACTAGCACTCAAATCCTCTTATTCCAGAGGCAATCACAAGCAAGTGTGCTTCTAGTGGAAACCTGAGACTCATCTGAAGCACCTGAATAGCATGTTATTAATGATTACATTTTAAGGAAGTTCTTGCATAAAAATATGACAGAGGAAGCATGTGACGACTCATGAAACAGAAATTCAGGCTTCATTCTGTTTTCTGCAGCCTGTCTAGTACACATCTTTAATACTTAGGGGTTCTTCCAGAGTAATAGAAAGGTAGGGGGAGAAGGGAGTAGGAAAGGGCATATTTCAGAGTGCACTGACAATCCATTCCTTTTACCATAAACCACGTTTTCTCGCTGTGAGAATTATGCTAGATGACACTGATAACTGTTCAGTATCACCGAGCTGGATTTCTAGCATAGTGGTTTGCAGCAAAAGATAATACAATGCGGTGGGTGGCTGTTCAGTCTCTAATATCCATGTTATAGTCTTACTAAATATAGCCTTGAAAGTCTTTTATGGAGTCTGAGAGAGCAGAAATAGAAAAACAAAAGCAACAAATAAACTGTAGGAAAAAATGAAGACTCAGTTGTAGGATCCTTTGTAGCAGAGGCTGAGTTGGCCTTTATGGTCACTGAAATATTAAAGGAATAATAATTCCAAGTGTTTAATGATCCGGCATCCCAGTCGTATCATCTTCTCCGTGGTAGCCAACAGTAAACTCATTAAGAGCCTCTCTTTGACGTTCTGAAATTACCACTTAACACCAAGAGTGATATTATTTTTTACAGCATTGTGTTACAAATCTATTTAAATTCCAAAGGCCTATGCCCAGTGTATTTGTAAGCACATGGATTAAGGGGAGCTTTACCAGGCTGCGTGAATGTGTTTTGCTTTATTTTGTTGCAGCAAGGGAGCTTACTCTTTGCAAGGGTGATATAAGAAATTTTCTCTGTTGTTGTCTGAGTGGAGAGGCGAGGTATCAACACTCGTTGCTGATGAATGTATGCACTCAGCACAGCTGCCCTCCAAAATCTGTGATTGGGTTTATAGCTTAAAATCCACTATAGCATGAGGTGTTTTTCCTCACATTACTGCCTCTCATTCAGGAGATGCAAAGCCTTTTACACTAGTTGGTTAAGTAAGCCTCACAGATTCAGTTTAATGCACATCATGCAGCAAAGTTGGAGGGAGCTGCTTGGGGACAGCTAGTGAGTCAGCAGCGGGGATGAAAACACTCAAGGAGCCCTCTGAGGTAATCACTCTTATCTATTTGACCACCAAACTGTAGTAAGTACTTGCTTAAGTGCTCAGCTGCTGTTGAACCCTGAACTTTCAAGGGCAGCAGGACAGCAGATAAATGCTGAGGAGCCCAAGAGCAGATATCCATTTTTTTCAGCGGAGGGGAATTAGTAGCCAAAGGGTTAATGGTATCTGCTGGAAGACCGGCAGCAGTTGAATGCTCACTGCCTCAGCCCTGGAGCTTTTCTCTGAGGGATTTCATGAAAACAAGGCCAGGACTCTTTGAGGGAAGCCAAAAGGTAAAAACAGCAGAGGTTTCTTTTGCCACTGAGGGAAAAACAAGAGTATACCTATTTACATTGTTTGGGGAACTTTTATTCAGTCAATTCCAACCCTCTTGATCCTGCTGCTGAGTGTTCAGGGCTGACAATTAGAGAGCTGGTGGTGGTCACAGCGACTGGGTGGTGTTCTGATGCTGCCAGACATGAGAAGGAGTCCTGCAAGTCCCCAAGGACAGTCTCGACTTTTACTGCTTGCAAAGTTATTTCCTTTATGGAGAAAAATATTTTTTCCCCTCTCCTTCATTCTTTGAAATCAGATTTACTCAAAGCCTCTCCAAGAGGTTTGTCTGCCTTGAGAGGGGACTGGGCAAATCTAAACCCTTGAGTTTGGGAAGGCATAGGCACATGATGTTAATGGCACCACTTGCTTCACATTAAATTAATCACGTATGTATGTCTTTTGCAGAGCCAAGACTATGATGAACTGTCAGAGACTATAAAGCAGAAAAAGGGCTGATTTTACAGTTGCTGTGGATGCCTGATATCAGCTTCTCTGGAAACATTCAAGGATATTTTTGGTTCAAGATTAAGAAGTCACCAGATAAATTATTAACCAACTGAATCCTACTTATTTTATGTATATGAGCAAACTGCACTATTGAAACAATATTCCGCACTCAGGCCTGTCAGTGGATATTCACACATTGTTCTTAATGTGTTGCTTCTTTCCTAAAGCAATATCAGTTTAGATGTTTTAAACATGAACCTGATTTTACATCTTCATTTGCAGCCTTTTTTTCCCAATATTGACAGGATGTGAATTTTCTTTCTACAATGAAGCTCCAGCCTGGATTTACACTCTTTATCTATGGTATTGTACAAAGTGTGTCATTATACTAATGCCTAAAAAATGTTAATAAAGGTGTTTTAATGGGGTTTGAGCCTTTGCAGAGTACCTGCAAGAGACTATACACTGCCATGGAGTTGTCTCATGCAACATTTTTGGGAGTCTGGCTCAGATTATCTAAAGAGTTGTTAATTTTAAATGTGTTTAATTTAAAAAGAAAGAAATGCAAACACAGAGGAGACAATGACTTGAAGTAGATAAGAATACTAGGTTATTCTAATTTAAGAAAAACTTCTGTCCTCTCATCTCCACCTCCAGCTGGATCTCTGCACAGAATTTGCCATGTGGTTTAAAGATTGTTGAAATCTTTGCTAAGACTGCCCCTGCTCCAGTTCCTGAATGTCTTTTGATAGTTCCCTGCAGCTTCTGAAATATGGCTGTGAAAAATACATAATGAAGCAGAAGAATTCTCCTGGATGCTCCTGAATGGTCTAGTGAATTGCACAAGGGGAGGACTGCCTGATTTTATCACCCAAGGCTTTCCTTGCTCTTATCTTAGAACATGCACTGTAGCTTTTTTCCACCTACGCATTGTTATGGTGATCCCTGGTTTCCTTCCCCCTCCTCCGCCCTTCCCTCCCCCTCCCCAGTGGCAGTAAAACCAAAGGGAGAAGGAGTCTTTAAGAAGTGGTGTAATTATTAACGAATTTTGATCTTGGGAAGGAGAGCAACCAAAGTATTTCCTGTTTCCTATAATTAAGGACTCAAGACAGTTCTGCCACACACACACAAATGCATTGTTTATTTTTGATGTACTCACCATGGAATATAATCTGCTGCTTAATGTCTATATCTTAGGCCAAATTCATAATTGGTGTAAACAGCTGCTGCTCAACTGACAAGTCCTAAAATGGGGGCAGAGGAAAAATGAGGTTATAAGGTTTCATATGCTTACATCAGGAATGCATTTGTCCTATTTGTTCTTCCCTTTAACCTCCTAGTGATCTTGGGAATAAGACCAATGGAAGCAGGGGAGTCTCTTAACTGTTATGAAGTAGAACAATTTGGCCTTGCAAATTCAAAAGTACTGGGCAATCCATATATCCATGGGACAGGTCATGAACATTTGGCTACAGATACAAATCCTGTACATGCTGCTGCTACAATTTGCATACAGTGTGTAAGAGCTGGAGCCTGCATAAGGAGTCTAAATCTGTAAATATTGGAGTGGAAAAATGAGGTGTTATAACTTGGAATGACCTAAATAATTGCTTTGGAAGACTCCCATGCAAGTTGCTGAACATACCATTGGAACTCAACAAATAACAAACGGCCATTTGTGTGCTGTTTTCAGTATATTTTACGTGCTGCCTCTGTTTTCCTGTGTGCCCAAATAGCACATTCTCCCTTGAAAGAACACAGGATTGTCTGAACCACTGGTTTGAACCATTGTTCGTTTTTGATCCACACTTGGACGCATTGCTATGGAAAGCTGTCACGTCATTGCACACAGAACCCCGATGCCTGCTGTCACAGTTAGACTGCCATTAATGCAGGCTTGGTACTGGAAAGAGTAAGGGGATGTAGTTTTGGAACTGGATGCTGATGACTAGCAGTCAGAGGAGGACATGAGTGTGATTGTAATCTCTCCTCCTCCTAGCATCCTTATGTGTGGTATACCCACTTTCCTTCTTCTGGGGCACTGAGGTTATAATAAATAGTAACAAAGAGTAGTAAATATTCTTCCCAGTCACCTTTTCTCAAACAGGAGGCCTGGAAGTGATAATACATATCCACCTCTCACTTTCCCATTTGAGCCCTTCTATATTGTTTTATATTTCATTTTATTTGACATCAAAGTGTTTGTTTGTCCACTGTGCTGCCTGCAAAGGAACACATTTCTGAGGTTTACTCCAGAGAAGTCAAATTTGCTCAGCAGCACAAATCTCTTTGCATCTATCTATATCTATCTATAAATATTAATCCACTTTAGCAGCTCTGTCACAATGATACTTGTGACTTTTACTGTCACTTACCCATATTTGAGTAATTTCTTTTTACAGTATCTATATTTCTTTTTTGCAGCTGAAGTAATTTTTTCTTCTTTACCCCCAAAGTACAGTAGTTGCTCATCAGCAAAACTTAAGCTGCCCTGCCCCATTTAGCCTCACAGCAGACCAATATCTATTTCATAAGAAAAAATAAAAGAAGCTTTAAAGCAGAAAAACCAAACTGGGGCTCAGTAACTGTGACTCAGCAACACTAAGTTCTGGTGCAAATGTAAACCCCGTCTCTCTTGTTGTAGCACAGATAAAGGAAATGAATGAACTAGTGTCAGCTTCAGACTTTTAAATTAATAAAATAATTAAAGAGTGATCAGAAAACCTTGGCTACATAGATAGAAATTTCTCCACTAGAATTGAGGAGATCTAGTTTTGGGTTTCTGTTTGGTTTTGATAAGCAATGTGAAAACCAAGGACAAGGCTTTATTGACCTGCTGCTACCCTGGGACCTAGATGTGATGGTGATGGGGATATTCAGAGATGCCTCCAGCACCTGCATTACTTCAGCAGCACAACCATTAGTGGTACTCAAAATTGTGAAACTTTCAAGGGTACAATGTCAGACAAAGAGATTTACCATCCAGCCATATCCTCAGATGAAAGAACTTGGCTACATGGACCAATCTGAAAGCGAGGAGAAAGGACTGCATTGCCTCAGCCTTCCGCTGACTGAATGCTGAAAGATGAACTTCACAGATCTTGCCTTACTCTGTTCTAAAAGTAGACTTTCATGAGTTTTGTTATGTGGACTCCTTCTCAGATGGAGAATATTCATAACTAGTTTGTTCTTCATAGATTCTCTTTGTATGCCATTCAGCCTGTGGCTTTGAGGTGGTCACAGGTTGGAAACAATTGTTTTGGAAAATTGGTACCTGATTCCTTCCCCAATCTGCCTATGTTCTGAGAAGCCTGAAAGTCATGAAGTACCTTGTAAGAACATTCAAGGAGGCTGTGAGGACCTCTATTGTGAAGACTGCCACTGTTCTTCATATTTTGGGGTGATTTCTGTTCTTAATAGAAATTTTACCATTTGAAAACTTATTTAGAAGAGTCAGAAATCCAAATCACCAGAGTTCTCTTATGTCCAATATTGATTTACTCTCCATGGGTCATTCCAAACCACATCAATTACAGACAGAATACACAAATGGACAATAACACATAAATCACTGGACTGTTTGAATTGGGAGACACAACTGAAACTGAACAATATAATTTGATAAAATTACTGGTAATTTTATTTCTTCATTTAAGCTGTGGTCTGCTCTGATGCTGCAAGTAGAACTGCTGAAAAGCTGCTTTTACATTTCTGCTGTTTCATGCCTAATCTATTTGAAATTTTGAGTGCTCGTGTCACATAAAATTATTACTGTTACTTCCCTCCCCTCTCCAAAAAAAAACCCAACCTGTGAAATAGGAATAGAATGGAATCTTGGATCAAAATGGACATCAGTGACATTGACAATGCTGTTAATTTTTAAAAAAATTTTTGAAAGCTTGTGTGTTTTCCCACACATGTATCATTCCTCTGGGGTCCAGCAGTTTTGTCTCATCATTTGTGTGTTGATGTAAAAACAGTTAGAAAGAAAAGGCCCAGAAAGGTGACCTCATCATATTGGGTCTAATAAGTCCTAGGCAAAGCCCAGCTTTTTCTGGGCTGTCCAGGAATGCTGTAAATCCTGACAGTGATGGGAAGGAGCCTGTTGGAGGGTTCTGCTGTGTCCCTGTCGCCTGCAGTAATCCTGTCCCCATGCTGGTCCTGTGCTCTGGGACCTGCAGTGCTAGCCTGGGGGCTGTGGGGTAATGGCAATCCCCAGAAGCTAAGGGGGCAAACCAGCCTGGCTTGTGGCCACTGGCATGGGGAGGCCATGGGGGCCTTGCTGCAGAGCTATTTCGAGGCTGCTTTTGGTAGGCAAAATTAAATTACTCTACCCAGGGTTGTCCCGAGTATGCCATGGCATGATCTGTCATGGGAGGAGTAAGGACACGCCCAGGGGACAAGGAGTGCTGGTTAAAGGTTTCAGAGTTGACCTTCATGGGAAAATGGGAGAGATGGAGCAGCAGGGATGCATCTGGGGCTTATTTCTTTAGCAGCAGCAGTAGCAGCCAGGCTATTTATTGGGAAGAAAAAAAAGGAAAAAGGTAGACAGCAGTGCCCTGGCCTTTGTGTCTCCACCTGCAGCTGCCTCCTTTGTGTGTAGCTGTATCTGCATACAGACACTCACACAGAGTTATGTGTGCAGCTAGGTATTGCTGGCTAAGTCCTGCACAATCCATCACTGAACAGACAGGAGCAAGAGAGGAATATTTTAATCCCATGTCAGCTATGCCTTGGTTTCCTCTGTACTTACCTTCTCAAGGTGGATGTAGCTTATGCTCTGTTCTTTACAGGGAATTTGCATGAGCTTTACATATACAAATAATTTCTGCATCCTACTTTAATCTCAGTTCTCTTTGATACATGTACTCATGCAAACCTGTTTCACCCATTCTGGGGATATTTGAGCAAGGAAGCAGGACTGTATTCCCTGAGGGAAATGATACAGCTGCTCTCTGCTAAGGCTAGAGTTTAAAGAAACAGTGTTATCTATTGTTAATTCTTCCCATTTACCAGATATATTCTCAATTTCTTCTGTTGAAAGGAAAATGGTTAAAATGTGGTCCTGACATAAAATAACCATGGAAACTACATATGGATATTTTGCCTAAGTGGAGTTTTTTAAAGCAAATTATAAAATGAGATTAAAAAAAAGTTTCATTTGGTTTGGAATAGTTTTCCACTGTGCAGAATAATGAATTATGACTTCCAAAATGAAATGGAGCCCTGGAGCTGCTTCATCTTTGTCCTTGAAACTTCTGAAAAAGTTTGAATCAAGGTCTACAGGAAACTTTTCTCCCTCTTCCTTGCAGCTGAGCTTCTTAGAATCGCATACACACTTTTCTATTTTTACTTTCAACCCGGGCCCATTTCCAAATGAGAAGCTGAGGAATTCCTGCACTCCTACATATGTGAGTCCCAGACTGAACTCAAAGGGCTGGCCAGTTTACCCCCCTTTTCCTCCCAGACAGCCTGCTTTCATCACAGTGCACAATTGAAATTGGAGACCGCTTGGGTTTCCTTGCTTTGAAAGAGCTCAGAAGGAACCTTTACAACACCTAATGAAAGGCTGTAGAGAAGGGCTGAAATTAAGTCAGCAGAGTTCACCATTTGTCTTGGACCACAGCCTAATTCAGTTTATAATGTAAGGTCTATGCTGGAGTCCCAGCATCAGGTAAGTTTGAGCTGTCTTCCCTGTGCTCTCTTAGAGCAGTCCAGCGCTTTCGTGTATTTTCACCACTCTATAATCCAGTGCAGTGGCAAACTCCCTTCCTTCTCTGTTATTTGAGGAAGAAAGATGTTGTCAATGCCTTTTGCCTTGAAAGGGATGACAAGCTTGATCTACAAGCTGGGCTGGCGTGGGGGAGGAATGAGAGCAGAGCTCCCTTCCCCCAGCTGCTGTTTGTCTGACGCAGAGCTTGTACTTCTGTTGTTATCAGCTGCTTTGGTAAGATCACAGTGTGCTGGGATTGCTCAGAAGGTTAAAATATGTTGACTGAATTTTCTTCAGCTACCAACGCAAAAGGCTGGCTAATAGCATCACTGACTGTCAAAAGCAGCCAGTCTCTGCATTTCTCATGGTAATGAAACACACTGGAGTTTTTCATGGCTTATATACATCATGATACCTGTGCCGCGTATGTCATGTCAAGGGTAGGAACAATAGGCATTCCAACCAAGAGATCCATCTGGGCTTGCAAACAAACACATGAAATTGCCTCTTTCTGTGAATTACTTGGTTTGTATTGATTTGTGATGATGTGTAGAGGGAGATGAGAACTTTTAATTTTGGACCTTTTTCTCCTAGTCTTTCGCCTGTGAATCTCAGCTTCTGTAACAGAAACCCTGCTGTTTGCTTCAATGACCTCCTGACTGTCTTCAAATCCCATTTCAAGAGCAATCTTTTCTCCCTGGCCTCTGACTCCTATGAGTCTTTCTAATAAAACAATCAAATGGTAGTCCCTAATCCTGCCAGTTTCCCATGCTAAGTTCTTCTCTCTAAACCCCTCTTTTCTTTGTCTCAACATCCGGTATCTGTGGATATCTAAAAATAAGCCTCACACAGCCATCAATCCCTCTCTCCGAAAAGTTCCACTATGGGGAATTCATACGAAGTGTAGGAGACCTCAGTAGAGATCCTTTTGCCAAAGGTGATTTGAAATGCTATCTCATCTGCCAGGAAAGTACCTTGACATGCATGCTAGTCTAGGATGTGTTTTTATCCATAGTCCTGTTGACATTGGGAGACATTTGCTGAGATGGGGCTACATCCAGAAATACCAGTGTTTAGGTAAGAAAGCTCTTAGAATTTAAAGGACCAAGTCCTTGAGCCATCTTATAAATCCTCTCCTATAAATTCATATTTATATTCAAGGCAAATATAGACTGAAAAAGCATCTTGTCTTTCTTGTATATTCTCTACTCCAGGGTACCTTAGAGAACAGTCAGAGAGTAAGATGTTTCCTTGGGAGATGAAACACATGCCTTCAAATCCTCTTGTACAGAGGAGGGATTTTAACCTGAGTTTTGTTCAGTCTCCGTAAAATCCCTACTGGTGAATCTACTGCAAAAAAAAAGTTACTTCTGCTGCTTCCTTTAGTAGCAGTGTGGAATTAGCTCTTTATTTCCTTTGTGTTTATTGCATGTGCCTGAAAATGAAGTGCTTCAGAAATGTCAGAACAGTTCACTTATATTTTCCACTTTGTTTTTCTTTGGTTGAAAGCATTGGGCAAAACATAACCTCTGCTATCAAGTAATTTTGCTTTTCCTGGAACAACTTATTAAGAATACATGCCCAGTTTTACCAAGAAACTGTAGTCATAAACTAGGAAAAAAAAATTCCAAACAGAACAACAATATCTACAACAGCAAACTTCTGCCAGTAATCGATAATGAAATTTAACCTCATCTCAGTAGAATGATCTTGTTACTCTGAGGAAGGCTACCATGGCTTTATCAGCTAAAGGTTCTCAATAGTTCAGTTAGAAATACTGGTTAAAATCCTTCTGGCACTGGGCTCTGCCTTCATTTTTCGGAGATAAATACGAGACTTTTGGCCTTTTGTTTTTACTTTGAAAGATCTTCCATAGAGAAAAAATGTTCAGTGGTCCTTATTGTGATCAACATAGATCAAAGTGTTCTTGACCCAAGTTACCCGTTCCCATCAGTTGAGGGGGAGAACTTCCTTGGGGCTATGAAGGTGTGCCAGCCAGGACTGACTTACTCTTTTTAACCAGAGTTGGATGCGAATATCTCAACATGAAACCACTCTGGGCCAAAAAACCTTGATGTAAATACAAATCACTATTTTTGTAGTTAGGAGTTGGGTAATGTGTATGTTCGTATGGCACCATATAGCTCTATTAGGTGATCCTGGAGTTCCTACAGAGGTGCAGAGGTTTTGCCATGTGTTCAAAGCCTGGGAAAAGGGGAGAACAAGCACAGCCTGTAGTACTGTGTCAGGCAACATCCTTAAAGCTCACGGACATTCACAGCGAGGAAGAATGGATTCACAAACTCTTGTGTGAGCTTCCAAGGAAGAAAAGAGAAATTGTATCTGCTCTTTTTTAGCGATTCAATTAGATGCTCTTTTCGGGAGAGTAAGATTTCTAAGCCTCTTATAAATAGAAGACCACATCTCAGCTTGATTACTTCAAAACAGCTTCCTGCAACCTCCCACTAGGAAGATGAGCAATTAGTATAATCACAGCAATAAGTCAGAGATGCTTAATGCTGAAACTTGCGTAACAACTTTTCTTCTGGTTCTTTGCTGGGCTATAGGCAAAGAACAGTATAATGCACATTCCCATTGCTGCAAATGCACTGTACAACAGGTCTTCTTTGCTGGATGCAGCTAATTTGATGCCATTAAATGGTCCAACAGAGATGCAGGGCACTGTGTTTAGGTGGAGGCCTTTTACTGTGAAGCACAGTCACGCAGGTGTAAGTGTTGTGAGCAAAATGGAAAGCAAAGGTCTTCACTGTGAGTCAATCTGCTAGTAATAAAGGTGCTGCTGGAGAAGATTCCATCTAGTTTTCTGTCAGAAATATTCCAATAACCCAAGGTCAGGAAGTAGTAACATATTTTTGAAAATCATGGAAAAAAGGAATGAACTAGCCCCCTCTTTTGGCTAATTGGAAAACAGTAGTAGGAATCGGTATTGGCTGAATTGCAGGTCCTGAAAATACTCCTCCTCCTCTCACATATGAATCTATTGTGCTCTCAGATGTCATTTATCCATGTAGTCACTGTGCCTTCATTGTAAGCAGGTGTTATTTTTAAGTGTAGGTCTCCCAGTTAAATCAAGATTTTGCATCTTAGGATGTAAGCTCCATGTACACAAGCATTCTCTGCATCTACTGATTCTGCAGCTGATATCATTTGCTAGCACAGGAACTTCAGAGATACATGCAAGGTCCTCCTAGCACAGAATTTACAGGAGTAAATTATGGGAAGAACCTCCTGGAGACTGCTGTGGGTCTGGAAGGACATTCTGTTGCTGCATTGGAAGGCACAACATTTTTGTAAAGGGTTTGAAGAGACATACTTTTGTCCTTGAAAACCAGAGAATCTCTAAAATTAAGACCACAGCTTCCTGCTACCGGAAAATGGCAGGGATTGGTGACAAAAATTAAACATGACAGAAGCTATTAATGCTTGCCTGTGATATCCAGGAGTACCTGCAATTTTTTATGAGTAATAAAAGCAGTAGGGTAGGGCTAGTTTTCTGGCTGTCTAGTGGAACTGTTTTGAAAAAGCTAGCTATACCTTGCAGAAAACTTTTTTGGAAAATAATGTTCCAATTCAATCCTCACAAAAATAAAAAAAAAAATCCTGAAAGAAAAGTGTTTTAAAGTTCTTCTCTTCATAAAAAGAAAAATACCCTTGTATTAACAAGAGAATTCCATTATCTTTAAATGGGTGTGAATGTACATGTAAGAAATATGAAAATCCCAAAAGCCAGGTCCTATAAAATATTAATAGAAAGTGTATTAATGAGTTATATAGAAAACATAGATGTATATAATAATGCTTTTGCTTTCAGTTTCTCATAATATTGTCATTCAAAAAGCCATTCACACAAATATGCCAAGATCTACGTGCATTTAGCTACTTAGCTACACTTAGAAAAAGTAGCTGTTTCCAGGAAAAGGGAAAATTTTTTCTTATTTGAATTTAGAATTTTGTCACCTCGGTTATCAGTGGTAATTTCATGTTTCATTTCCTCATCTAGTTGTGTTGGATCGAGAAGTTATCACCTCTCCCAGAAGACACTACCCATTGATCTGCCAGCTGAATTCACCTGCCTCAGTCCAAAGGAGAAAGGTTGCTGAAGAACCGGTATTTGTACTGTCTAAAATAACAGATGTAATTTTATCTGAGGTAGAAAAAAGTAGAAAAACCTGCAACAGACTAGAGGCAGCTAATGTGGGCAGTGGGGTGCTGCCAGTAGCGCTGTTAACCCAGCCCAGCCTTTCTGACTTTGGCCCTATGGCTGTAAGTCACCTGGCACTGGATCTGGAGGTGAGCGCTGTGCTTAAACTACTGACTCCATGTTTCTCTGAGCAAGCAGAGCCAGACGAATGTGTTGTCAAGACAGAAAAGTTGGTGCAGGAAAGAGAGATAGAGGTAATAAAGAAAGTCAGGCTGTAGAAGATGTCAAGGTGGAGTTTATTTTAAGAGTTGAAGTACTAAAAATTAAAAATAAAACTGTCTGTCCAAAGTTGAAGTTATCACATTGTTTAGAGATTTTTTTTTTGCAGTATTTTTCTATGGCACAGTATGGACATTTACAGGACCAGATGTATCTAACACTTAATGCAAAAACTTGGGAATTAAAAGCTACATGAATCAGTGAGCTTCACAAACCCCCATCACTGAACTACAGTCACCTACAATAAAAAAAGTGGGAAGGAAGAAATAGTGTGCATATATGAACTTGATAGGGAATACCTGATAAGCAGAATGCCAGGAGTCTGGAATTAGCCCCAAGCTACCTGAGAAATGCCGGGTCTGTTTTATGATTGCAAACAATCAGGACCTCGTGAGTAGGATGCTTTTGTGTCCCTTAACATTGCTTGCCCATATGTGTATTAGGCAGCTTCCCAAGCATTGTCTTGAAAATGATACGACAGCTGCTCTTCCTACATGTTCCTAACCTCACATCCAGGCAACTGATATATCAAGTAAAGCAAATAAATTGTTGTTTAATAGACTTACTGTTCTAATCCAATTACAAACACACCTGCCTTCACTCCCATTTCCCTTTCCTCACTTCCCAGAGTTTTTCCAAGTTATTCTCTTGGCCCAGCCCTGCAAATATCTTTCTTTTTATAGGATATCCAGAACTCTTGTGATCACCTAGCTGTTTTCCTTGATTCTTGCTGTTTCTGCAGTTTCAATGCTCAGGTTTCCCAGTTTTAAAAGAGAATATTAAGATTGAAAGAAACCCTAATTTTGTTGTTTTGGAAAAGGGCAGATCCTTCAAGGCTTTGATCCCTGGCAGGTGACAGTTTGCAGTGGTCACTGTGGGAACTTTAACTGCACCCATTTGCCAGGGAGCACCGGACCAACACACCTGCAGTAGGTTTACAGCATCAGCTCTCATTCCTACTGCCAGGGGATATTGTCATGCCAACAGCTGGGGATGGGTGATCTGAGGAAAGCCAAAGATGTGTGCTTTTTTGGTGTTGCACTGGCTGCTCCAAGTGTCAGGGATTAAGAACGTTTTTATAGATCTGTCTAGTCTGTACTTGTCCATAATACCACCTGTGCTCTGTGTGTAGGCCTGGTGGTGAACAGGACCCTAACTGGGGAGGGGGAGGACTCTAATGGGAGCATTGTCAGGTTTTCAAACTGCAGACATCACACTGCTGATAACAGCAAACTCCCTCACCACTCCCAGCACAAGTGACCATGTGCCACAAGGTCTAAAACATTTTTGATGATACAAAGTTCCTTTCATATTTTATATCAGCCCTTGCCAACATTTAGGTGAAGGGACCCCAGGACTTTTTAAGCTTGTCAGCTCTGTGTTGGATTAGCAGTGTTCCCGCATGGAGGGCATTGTATCTGTGATGTCCCTGCTTGGCAGGCACTGGCCTAGTGGGTGAGATTAACAGCCTCTTGCTAGAATATTTGAGGTACCTGGAGGAAACACAGAATTTCAGGAGTAGTAATAGGTTTGGTGCTTTGTATTGTGGTTAGACCAACCAGATTCAGAAACACCATCCTACATCATCACTTTCCAGAGGCAGAATCATCTATTTGATAAAATGAATTAAAAGCGCAACATATTTCTAAATTAGAAAGATGTTTCTTTTTATTTTACAAAAAAAATTGATACAGTGATAGTGTGTGCATTTCAAATGTTTGTGCTTCTTTTTCCCTCACTTGACAACTTGGTAGTATTATTTAAGACACATCCCTATCTTGCAGAAAACAGACTAACCTGAAAGTGTCCAGGAGCGGGGTCTTGCTGAGAACTTTTTCATTAAAAATGTGTGAAATGAGTCAGTGCAATACTAATCTACAATGACCCACATCTGATACTTTCCAAGTCAGTGAAGGCATTACAAGAATTTCCCTTGAGCTTTATTTTGGCCAGAAGAGTGCCAGTTCATTTGGGCACTTAGGCATACCCAGACATATTTCATGGCACAGTAGATGAAGCTAAATGTCTTCTTAAAAATGTGGCTTTGATAAGGGATAAATAAACTTTCTGCTTGGAGAGGAGGCCAAACAGAGGATAGCTCTGTACAAGGGGATGTTCTGCTTAATGGTTGGACTGCAGTGGAATGGTTATTGACCATATGAGTTGGCAGGACCCTGGCAGTAGTTTCCTTACTCCAGAATTGTTCCTTCCAGAAGTCAGCTCCGAGGCACAATAGAGCTGTGTCTCTAATGTCTTGATATCTTTACCAGATCCTGAGACTATGAAAGTAAGAGAGTGTAGTTCATCTGTTTTTCTCCCTTGGTAAGTTCCAATATATTTGTCTCCATTTGGCACATTGCTGCTCTTTCTGCTGATACTGATCCAGCACCAGCTGGAGTGTGTCTAATCAGAGGTTTTTCTTCAGATCTGCAGTTTGGTGCCCCCTTGTAGATGTTGAGGACATTTGTTTCTCCTGCCTTCATGCCTAGACAAAAAGAATCTCAGAGTAGCAGTTCTTCCACAGAAAAAGGCCAGTGTCTTCTGCTGTGCAGTGGTATTCCCGGTAGACTGTATGCTGCAGAGAGGACATAGGAGAACTGCCATCTGTTTTACACAACTCAGTGTTCAATAGGGAGAGTCAGTGCACCCTGCATGGTGCTTGAAAGGCCTTTTGAAAAGGGGCAGAATTGCAGTGGCCTCAACTCTTCTGAGGCATTTTAATTTACACTACTGCTGGTGGGGATGTAGGACAGCGGTATTTTCCACAGACCCATAATTTCTCCAATTTATTAAAAGTCTTGCAGATTATTGAGTTAGTTTTTGTCAGGCAAACATCTTTATTTTAGGCTGCATAATCAGTTTGTTGAATTCAGTGTAAAGAGCCAAGGGAATAAAATCTTATATTTGCATTTTAACTGAATGCATCATAATGTAGATGTACATTAAGTAGTCTGTGAGGAGATGTCATTTTACCCACTCTTTCTTGAATTTCCCTCTTTTTGCAGTTTGTCTCAGAGCATGCTCCAAAAGAATCAGAAACAGCCCCAGCAGGTGCCAGCCATTCTCAAGCACTCAGCTACTGCCTCTGCCCAGAAAAACACATGCTGTCATGTGAATGGGAGTGGGTGGGAAGGGCTACTGAAGCTGCCCTTCCTCGCAGCTAAGTTTTACTTCCACTCATTTGCCTCTTGCTCCTATGTGCTAAACAGGAGCCAAAGCTGTGCCTGTTCCATATCCCACTCCATTGTCTGCCTTGCAGTCTTGCACAAGCCCACCCTTGCCAAGTATCCCAGCCCTGCACTATGAAGTATGAAGACAAGGACTAAGCTGAATTCACAGCTGTATAATCTAAATGCTTGGCTTTGCCAGCTCTTATTCAGGTGGGTATTTTTGTTCACTTGAGGAATCTTGCTAGGTTTATTAAGACAGGATAAGAGGAGGAGTGGATGGGGAAACAGATGTGTAGGGTAAAAGAGGAGAAATGTTTGTTATTGCATAAGAATGGCTTAAGGTCTTCAGTTTTCAAAAGCCTGAGCACTGTGTTCCTGTAAAACACATAAGTCCTGAGAGGAAGGGAGGGATGGGTTTCTGAGCCAGATCTAATACAGGGTGGTGGTGCCCATAGGTCAGAGTCATATGGCAAGTGACAGACAAAAGACATCTGCGTTCCTCCTTTTATACAGTGAAGAGGAAAGCATTTCTAGAACACAGGTACTTACTTGCTTGAATTCATTATCACAAGGAGCTCCACAGTAAGGCAGGATGTAAATTTGATGCTGTAAGCCAGACCATGAAAAGACACGACTGATAAAAGGACAGATTATTTTTACATTCAAGGTCAAGTGGCATTTAAAGAACCATTCTGCAGATACAGTGGAAAATTACAGAAGCAGAATTTTTGTTGGCCACTTCATCCTTTTCAGCTCTACAGCGGAACTGGAAAGAGATGAAAAAAAATTCAGTCCCTGCTTGTGATTGTTCACTTATCCTGTCAGTATTTCAGGCTCTTATAACACGTCTGCCATTTTCTCTGTAATTATTTTGAAATCTGAGTTTTGTGGGATGTGGAGGTTTGTCCACTCTGAAAGTTCAAATTTTGTTCTTTCATGATACAGGAGTGATAATGGCAAGCTTAACCCTCAGCCCCTTCCCTGGGCACTGAAGTATTTCTCAGCACTGAGTGGAGATACACTCGTACAGAAAGATATGTTCAGATTCCCTGCTCTCCCAGTCCTTGGCCTTTCAACTGAGACTGCCAACAAATGATTGCTGAACACTTGCCAGACAGCAGTAACTTTCAGTCCCCAGTTTATAATAATGCAAAATCGGTATTCTGCTGTCAACCCCTGGTTTATAATAATGCAAAATCAGTGTTCTGTTGCTGGGAATGCCTTATTCATTATGGGCCATGTCCAAATCACTTGAATGTGAAGCTGTGGTGATGCACATCAGCTAATCTGCCAGAAATTGCCTCATAAAGGTGCAATTCGCCATACCAGCAACCTGTAATTTATGAAGTCTCCTATTTCAGACAAAAATGCAGGTTGGCTTATTCTAAGGAGGCTAAGAAAGATAAACTCTCAGCCAGCAGTAAAATTCAAGGGAAAATAGGTACCTAATTCTATAAAGCACTGCTGAAAAATACCATCTGGTAATGCTTAAAACAATATATCTTCATAAATATTAAATTGATTCAAACAGCTGGCGCATGCGTGCTCTCTATCTCCCTCTTCCTTTCACATTTTTCTTTTTCCCATCTCATAGTTTGTTTACTTACTTTCTGGAAATATATGGGTTTGATGCCCAGTGTTAGGACTGGCCTTATCCAGCCATGCAGTAGTGGTTCTGTTCCCACTCCCATCAGAGCCCTCTTCACATACATACAAATAACCTCGGTTAAGTATTGGACAGGCAATAGTGTGCAGGCAGCAGAAGAGCTCCTCTAGATTTTTAGCAATCTGGCATCAGATGAGAATAAATACAGGGCATGACCTGGCCCTTCAGGGCACTGGCCTAAATCTAGCAACGTACAGACTGAAGTTTTTCTGTGTAGCTGACTGTTTTGATGAGGAAACTGCCTGAATTCTTAACAAAATAGTACAGCCACTGACAGGATTTCCCCAACCTTAGTTAGAGTGGATGTGTGCTTATGCACATGCACGCATTCACATACACACTGTAGTTTCAAGCTTGTAAAGGCTTTTGTGGAAAAAAGCATTATCAAGCTTTGATATAAAGATGTGTAACATGGCAACATGCTGGATTACATTCATCCCTGTAGTAAATCAATTTACTTTAGCGACTCTCTGTAAGGTAAAGTTTAACCACTTCTGAATTATAGATATACCTGTTACTTTATATCAACTCATAAACATTTGCTTAAAATGATTTAACATATGATTTTGCTTCATAGTTTGTAGAAATGGCTTCATACAGAAGTTTCTAGTTATGAAAGGTATCCAAAAGCAGTAATGTTTTTATGTCTATAGTTTTCCCAGGCATGTGTAATGTGATTGTTTCCCTGTAAGTTGCACTTTTACTATATAATGAGAAAATAGTTTTGGTGTTCCTTCATAACCATATGGAGAACATTTAACAATATGTAATTCAGAGGGCACATTTCTCTGTGGAAACAGAACCACATACTTCAGTTCATGACCCAGTATACGGCAAACAGGTCCAATACTGCATGAAGTGTGCTACCCTTGGGGCTGTATCCTTCCTACTTTGGGAGGGGTGAGAAAGTGTGCTGGCTTGAGTACAAATATGATTTTAATGCCCTAGCAAAAGATGGATTATACAGTGTGTTCCAAGATTCTTTGTCTTCCCCGATCCTTTGCTAGCTCTGTCTCAATGTTGTTAAACTGGTTTAAATGCAAGGGATGAATTGGGCTTATTGTAGTCCCTTATAACAGTACAAGAAGTGTATAGGGCAAACCCAAGAAAACACACGTAAGAATATTAACAACAAAAGTATTTGTACAGACCTAAGCTTTATGTCAGGCTATACTGGTTTTCAAACGTTCTCACTTCCAGCAGGCTAGACTCCCTGCTGATTGTGGTGTAATGAAGTTTACATAAAGCAGGAAGTTAAATTTATTTCCATACCAAAAGACAGTGGGTTGAGAAAAATGTAAAGTCACTAAAATAATAATGAAACAGAATGGGTGGAAGAAGAGCCCCCTGCAGCAGGCCATGTTAATTACCCTTGCAGCTGGGAGATCAATTTGCATACATATTCTTTGAAGCCTGTCAGGTATGAATTGAATCAGTGAACTGTTACATTTGATAATCTAGCTCTCCAAAGCATTTTTGCTAAAGATGATATGTTTCAGAGGACTAGTTATTTTTTCTGTCTAAGAGTAAAGAGCTGTACTTAATTTGTTCCTGTACAAACAGATCTATGTTTTTGTGACTTCCTGGAGCACCAGGTTAGCAACATAATCTCATCAAAGGAATTGGTACCGCTGATTAAACACAAAAGAGATATAGTCAAATAGCCCTGACAACCAGTGAAAGCAAGGAAATTAAAACTTAAATCTAGTGGTGACAGGCATGACTCAGGGGATAGTTAATGAGTTATGGAGCTTTTCAGCTCCAGGACACATATTCCATTATGTTCTGTACTACTGGTGACAAAATTGTTGCCATCTGATGACTGCTTCATGGCTGGAATAAACCTACTGTGTGGTCCCAGGAATTTTGCAAGTTCATTTATTTTCCGCTGTTAGTGTAGCATCCTGATGCCCATGCTGCAAAATTGTTTGCAGTGAATGGTAGCAGTTTACCACCTGTTGGCAGCAGTTTCCGAGGAGCATCAGAGATTTATAGAACTGTTGGAAAACCTGTTTCTCGCTCTGGGTAATTCAGAGTTTCTTGACTGAAACCAGTAGAACTGAGGGCTTCCATGGCACAAAACCTGTGTAAAGGGAGAAACTGTGTGTGAAAACAAATTTTACACAGGAACAGGATAGGAACTATAGTTTGCTTGTTCTTATTTAACAAAACTGTGAGAACTGTATATAACAGATTCATACAATTCATATGAACTCACATTTTTAAACCTTCTTTTTAAAAATAACCCAAAACCCACAATCCCATTCATTCCTTCCCAAAAACCAGAAGTAATACCTTATCTGAGTTCTTCAGACAAATATATTATCCTTAATACATTCTTTTAAACACAGATGAACCCTGACTATCAGATATTTCCTAGCATTGGATCTAGTACAATACTTTTCCGATAACAATTTTACATAATATTGATGTAGGACAAATGCTCCTTTAATAGTAATCAAGAGCCCTAGAAACACCTAAGAAGATTAAAAACCCAGTGCATACCAGTGTTTTGCCATATTTGATGTGGGGCACTTTGACTGATGCTTTCCATGCTTTCACTCAGGAGCTGTTAAAAATTCTGCTTTTCTGAGTTTTTTCTTTTATGTGGTTGCCTTATTCTTTTGCTATTTGTGAGAAATTCTTCCCTGCATGACTTCACTGACATAACAGATCATCCTAAGTGTTTATTACTTTCCCATTTCTGAATGGGAAGAGTTAGACTGGTCAAGGATGATCAGGTCAGGGCATGGTGTAGGGTAGCTGAGAGTACAGTTAATTTGTGTGTCCAATTTGCTTTAAATCAATAGTTCTAATCATCCAGCACCCATTTGACACACTTTTCTGGAAGATTTATTCTGGAGGTACAAGAGAAATACCCTGCACTTTTGCAAAATTTAAGTATTGTTGGGCCCAAGGAGAATTTTATAGTCCTTAGTGAACCATAGATTTATTAGCTAACAAATTTTCTTCATGCAACTGGTTGTTACTAGCAGTTAGAGAAGCTTAGTTACATTTTGTCCCTTCATTAACAAAGTGAGCATCACCAGAAAAGTGGGGCATTTGGGGCTTCCTGATTGATCTAGGATTGAAAAGAGAGGTTGATACTACTCAGGTCTCGTAGAAAATTAGATAGAGTTGCATATCCATGATAGAAACTCAAAATATCTTACCCAAAGTCAGCTATGAATTGGAGCAATTTTATATTCCAGGGAGGACTGTCAAGATGGTTGATAAAATAATAGAGTTTTTCTTTGGAGAGAGAGAGAGTAAGAGAGAAGCTTTTCTTATTATTTATAGCTCTCTACACCAGTATTACTGTATTTCCTCACTTGTATGTCGTCTTTCAAAATAAAAGAGCTGGCTGATATAATTTTAATACTCTTTAATATAACAAATCTCTTGCATGAAAGATGTTTATTTAATGATCATATATTAAAGATAAGCGTATTCCTTTCTTTTCCTGGCAAATAAAACTCTTCAGGTCTAAAATGAACTGCAGGTAGTTATAATGCAAACCATGCCTAGAAAAATAAACTCCTTCAGTATTAGCTTAAGCTCTTTGAGATTTAATGAAGTCTTACATTTGTTGATCAAATGTGCAAAAGGTGTCGTGCAAGCAAAGCATTCAATTCATAACAGGGAGAAAGTTTTGTACAGCAGAAATCCTACCTTACAATGGAAATGTAGGTAATCATAAGCATTGAACTTTAAATCTTTTTGAAGAATGTGCAATGAATGCAATATAGAACATCTAAGATGTAGAACTCTTTCTTCTCCTCCATTTTCCTTTATTTTAGCAAGAATAGCAATATGAAAGTAGGATGAATGTAGAGA
Source organism: Atrichornis clamosus (assembly GCA_013400975.1). NCBI lineage: Eukaryota > Metazoa > Chordata > Aves > Passeriformes > Menuridae > Atrichornis > Atrichornis clamosus. Next base: position 340,279 of record WBMZ01009796.1, on the reverse strand, counting down.
AATCAGGATATACATCACAAAAATATTTACTGGTGGTGTATTATTAAGAGTTTTGAAATTTCCATTGTTTATTTCCATTTTTAGAGATACTCTTTGTTGGATTCTTGTGATGATTCCCTATGGAGTTCCCTATCCAGAATAATCCCATGCTTTTTCCCCCTGTCTTGTTAGGGCCAGTCTTGACATCTCTATCCAGCTGTTACTTCATCATACAGTGTCTTTCAGATTTATTCACCTGTTGACTTTTTTTTGTTGTTGTTTTATGCCATTTATACAAGGTTTTGCACCAGTATTACTCATATTTCTTATATGGTTGAATTTCAAGCGTTGCCAAATATTTGTAATTGGATTGGGGTTTTTTTTATTGTATCATCAGATAGGGCATTGTGTAGAACTTGCTTAATTAATGATCTGACCAACAGTGTAATGAATATAATAACTGGAATGAACTACAGGAAAGAAAATGGATGTATATAAACTAAGAAATGTAGAAAACAAAATTTTGTCTTCAGGTAGGTTTCTTAGCTGAAAAGGGTCTTTCCATTTAGCTTTCTTGCATGCTGAAGATTACCTAGAGGACATGAATCCCAAGGGGGTATTTGAAATACAGCACATGTCAGATTCTCAGATGAAGAGTCCAAAAAAGTGTCAAGTTTTTCTGATATCACTATGAAATCTGGAAAAAGATGAAATAAAACAATCAGATTGAAAGTTTATTCATTTGTTTTGTGTTACAATGACAAGGCACAGAGAGAATGTTAAGAAATAGCATTTAATAAGCATTTGCAAATAACCTTTACCAAGGGGAATTCAGAAGAAGGTAGGTCATCTGAAAACAAGACAACCTTGATAGCAAATCATGAGGCTTTGTTTGTTGAGTTCCTTCTTTCCCTGATGGTGACTACTTGTACTGTTGTTTATCCTTCAGGCCACAGCTGCTTTAACAAGGACACTTTCAGACTGAATTATAGGTGGGATGGTATAATAATAATAGCATGGATGATAATGGTGAATATAATCTTGCCATTCTCTACCTGTCCTATGTATTTTGAGCAAACACCATTATCCTTCAGGCCCACATAATTTCTTCCTACATTTTAACTTTTAAAAGTTCTTGATTTGTAAATTAATTTCACCCTGTCACTGAAAATGTTGAAGATGACAACCTGACATCCCTTTCCATATTAATATTTGTTGCCCATTAACCGGTAGTTGTGAGAGTGAAAAGTACTGACCACTTTCTAGGTTGCCTTTTTGTCAGCTGGTGCTGTAAATGTAGTAGGACTTTTGTTGATAGCCACATTGTCAGGGTTGTACAGGACATTTGCTACTTATACACCGTTGAAGTTCAAATACGACATTGTGCTTTCCCCATACATAAGAGAAATATTAAAGTTGTGCTAACTTTTCTGTTCTGCTGTCATCTCACGCAGTTTCTGTAGCAGCACTCTATTGTTTAAAGTTGGTGGAAAATCAGAGTAGAAGAGACACAGATGTTAAGGTCTGAACTTCTACATTTCCATTTCTTCCAATTTAAGAAAAAAAGATCATAAAATGGAACTGTTAGGGGACAGGATCACAAGCAGCACAATGGAATTCCTTTCCAAAATTTTACATGTGTCACAGGAGAAACTGGACAAGAAATTGAACGAGATATGTATTGCGTGTAATTAAACAGAAAAATCACATCAGAATCAAGAAATCCTCATAGCTGAAAATATCTAGGAAAGTATAATTTATTGTGTTGTTGTGCTTCCCTTTGCATCTGTCTATGGTCATTTCTATTGGCAAAGTTCTGGGTTGCATGGGTGTTTTTTCTGCACCAAAATGGCCAATGTATGTTCCAGGATCTTCTCTGTCCCACTAGTTTCTCCTCTGAACCATGGATACTCTCTTTGTACCCTGTGAAGTCAGCTCCTTTTTTCCTCATTATTCTCAAGCAGAAAACAAATTCCATTTCTGTTATTTTGTTCTCGCTCTGTGTTCTCTGTGCTGATGAGAATTTCTTTGAATTCTGCTTGTGTTACTATAGCTGTTCTAAATCCAGGATTAACTGACTTTACTTACACTTTCTATTTCCCATTCTCCAAACATCATTTTTTATCTTCTCATTCACAAAGACAATTTAAACAAACCTAATTTCCCTTTGGTAGTGTGAACAATCTGTACTAGAGTGTTCCCATTCAAGTGGGATTCATCTTTGATCCACCAGTTTTGGTTTGCATGATACAGATGTAATTCACTCCACGCACAATTACATTTTTCATTGTTAAAATTAATGTATATGACAATTTGTCAAATTTGTCAGTGTATTGACAAATTACATTATAATTCTCAAAATCTGAGAAATCAAATGGTAAGAGTTCAAGTTGGGAGTAGATCAAATGCTGGAGTTGAAGTCAAGGATGTCTGAGAGACATCAGCAAGAGCTCAGTCCCATACATTAATGAGTTTTTTCACACAAATCCCTCAGTTTTGTATGTTATTTCAAATTTATTTTTCAGGGAAACTTTTCTCAGTATATTTTATGGATTCAGTTGGCAGGTCAGAGGGGAAACTTCCACTAGTTCCAGAGATTAAAGAGCTTAACAGACTTACTAATGAAATTCAAGCTGTTTTTTTTTTTGGTCTCAGACATGGAGAGTAGAAAGAATGTGAAGTCAGTGAGGTAAACTCACATACAGTATTTTTTTAGGTTTTTTTTAGTGACATGCAGAGAGGTAGTCTTAGAGAATCCAGAGTTGATTATTTCATATGCTGAAACTCTATCTGTACCACCTTGCATGAAGGCAGTGGTATTTATACCTGGCCAAAAAACCCCATCTATACTCTGTTGGGATGGGACCTGTGTGTTCAAAGACTGATGCGCCGAAGGTTGTGAGTTTGTTTTGTTTGCAGAGTTCATGTCTAACTCTCAGAGAAAACTACAGTTTTCTCAAATCTTTAAAGAGTCTAGGTGTACTAAAAGGAACGTGAAATTGTCTTTGAAGAGAATTCAAAGGTAAAAGTATTGATATGTTAGTTAAAAATTAAACATGAAGGTGTTAGGTAAAAACTTCACATGGGAATATATGTGTAACATATACTGTTGAGAGGAATTATCAACAGATTTGCTATTTATATTTCTGTTCAAGCTTTCTGTCAGTATTTCAGGCAATATGTAGATTGTTTTATGACTTTTTTAGCATAGAAATTGCACTTTGGTGTGTGAAATATAGTCAGTACCTAGTTTCAGGGTTTAAGTTACTGCACACAGCTTAATTATTCTTCATGTCTCAGAAAAGACAAGAGTGCTCTCTGTTCCAGCAAAGAGTTAACACAAACTTTGAGAAGGGAGTTTAATAGAGCAATATGAAATATTACCTCAGTATTCCATTCCAGTCAGTTATTTGTGCAGATGTGAATTAATGGACTGTTATAAAGGTGGTGTGATTTCTGTCTTTTCAGTTAAGGAGTGATGATGGCCAAAGTTTCATTTTGTGTGCTACCATTAAGCAGAATCAATGTACTTATTAAAGATCTCTGCCTATCTTTTAAGAAAAACTTCTTAAAGATATTAGGAATTGTGAAAATTTATGTCCTTTGAGAAGCAGAGCAGCCCTTTGTCTTCAAACATCACCTGAATCTGTTAAAACTGCTTATACCAGGTGGAAATGTTGAGGCTACTAGAACTGATGCCATACATGAATTTGGAAAAATCCAATTGTTTGTGTATAAGCATTTTGTAATACATTCTACTCTACTTGAGGTTATGCAGAAGTATTTTTCAGAAGAAAATATTTCATACTGCCATCAAACTGCTTTTATGACATATTTCTGAGGGTTGATCTCACTTTCACTGGGTGTCATGAGTTCATGAACATTTTTTCCTGGGTATATGTCCCAAGTTTGAACATTTAACTGAAAATTCTGTTTTAAAATTAACTTTAATAGTGCATGTCAATGTTTAATAGGACCGATGTGCCTTCACAATAAATAAACCAATAATAACTTCTTTTTGGTATAGGTGGTTATTCTCAGAGAGAAATATTTTCTTCCATCAACAAAATAACTTGGACCTGCAGACTTTTGAGCCAAAATTATAAAAGGTTGTTATGAGCAGAGCACAGCTGTGGGAGTTAGGGCTCCCAAATTCTATTTCAAACACCCATTTGAGGTGAAGAATTTCTGACTCTCTCATCACTCCACTAACACTCTCATGCCTCCAAAATATAGTCTGAAGTACAGAATAAGAGGCATATAAACATTATACTATTCCCTGTACAGGTTTAGATATCATTCAGAATTTTTACAGCTTTGTGTTTGAAATGTTTGAAAACTGAAAAGTATTGTGTGAGAGCTAAGTCTTCTTTTAATAGCTTAAGTAATTCTAGTGCAATAACATAGATTTCCTCTTATCACTTTAATTACCAAAGGCAATTGATAATCTCTCTTTCTCCTTTGGTTGTTGAGTACTTTTGATTTTCACTTCTGTATATTCCATTGTTTTCCCTGAAAGTTAGCCTGCATGAAATATAGGAACTGAAAAATTTTTGCTTCATAGGAACAGCACACATGTAGCAGCACACAAACTTTGATGATAATGTGGCTGTTGTTGCTCTTTTTGGAAAGATCTTACTTTCGAAAAGTAAGAACCTAATTTTTCCAGAGCCATTAAGAAGGGGATGAAGCTGGTGTAGTCTTGGTTGAGGTGGTATGCAATTTTTCTCTTACACTTTTTTCCTTTGATTCTCCTGGATAAACCTTTTGTGGAAGTGAACACTATGTGTTTTGCAGTGTGTGATCTCAGGCATATGCTGTTCTGAAGGATGTCAAAATCTTCAAATATTTGCAAGTTATGCAAAATGTGAAAATAATACCTAACAGCAAATTATAAATTCTATGGTCTAATGTTCTAGGTAACTATAGAACATTACTATTCAGAACTTCTATTTAGGACTAAGATCTCATCGCACTTATATATTAGGGTTATGTTCACAAACTTTAAAATTTACTTCATTCACTTAACAATAGGGACAAACAATTTAAATCCTTGACAAAAATTGATAATTCATATGGTGAGGATTGTCAATCACTTAATCTTTACTACTTCTTGACAAGGACATAGAAGGGACATGAGGGTTGATGAAGACACAGCAGAGAAGCTCAGTGAAATCTTTGCATAGGCATTTAGTGCCGTAACTCTCACCTGATGCTTTCCTGTAGCAGACTGCCTACAAGATATAGATCAATTTGAGGTAAATGAACAGGAAATATTAGACCAGTCAGGCAGGTTAGCAAGGTCACCAGGACCAGATGGCATAAAACCAAGAGTTCTGAATATGAAATTCCCAAACTTCTGGCTGAGGGATGTAAAATGTCATTACAAATGGACACTGAGCTAAAGGACTAGGACAGCTGTTGTATCTGCCATCTGTCAGAAGGGCTTTAGAGATGATCTTGGGGATGACAAACCAGTGAGCCTGATTTCCATATCTGCTAAGACTGTGTATATGTGTATGAAGGAAAACTGTTTGAAAGATGTTACATGGCTTCTGGAGCTCAGGGATGTTTCCAGTAATAATAAGGATAAATGGGATCAAATGGGTGTAATGTACATTTTTGTTTAAAATGTCTTTGATCAGGTTCCACACCAAAGGCTCATTAAAGCAATTGTGTTGCCATGGGATTGGAGGAGAGCTTTTTAAGGAAGAGGAATCCATTATAGGCCTTAATAATGACAACCTTTAAGAACGGAAATTGGCACTGGGATCAGTTTTAATCAGCATCTTTGCTCTGGAGAGGGCAATGAACACTGAAATCTGCAAGTCTATGGATAATGATAAATTCTATGTTCGCAATCAATGTCATTTGCCTTCAATATCAATGGCTTCAATGGCGAAAATCTCCAAAATAATCAAAATAACCAAAAGTTAGGAGGTCAAGTTCAGTCTGAAGTAATGCATCTAGGAAAAAACAGCATGAACCATACTGACATGATGCTGAACTCAGAACTGATACTTAAAATTCAGAAAGGAGCCTCTAACATTTTTCTGAAATCATGTCTCCATGTCAAACAAAAAACTGCCAAATTGTTGGGCTAGTTTAGGAAACTTAGTGAGATTATCCTTAGGGATAGAGAGTGCCTGAAATAAGAGGACAATAGGTCATCACTCTAAAAACTGATATGCCCATATCCTGAGTATCATGTGCTGTCTGGTCTTCAGATATCAGAAAGTGGGTAGCAGAATCCAAGGAAGTTTGGAGAAAAACCAGTGAAATGTTCAAGTTGATGGAGCATCTGCCTTGTGCAGTCACTGAAAGGCTGAGACACTTAATTTGAAGAGAGGGCCGAGGGAGGTTATGACTGAGGTTCATGAAGTGATGTAGGCAATAGATAAACTACAACAGTTGCTTACAAAAGCCCACAATTCTAGATCTAGGGGAGCCTGTAACCAGTAGAGCTTTTGTTTAAACTTGGTGAATGTACTCCTTAACATAATGAATTTCTTGAACTGAGAGTCACTAGAGAGGGTGGAGGAAGCCACTACTGGCAGGTTTGGAAAGGGCTGGTCACAGAACACTCTCACAAAGATGCCCTACACTTCTTTTAATACTGGGCAGGCACATACCCACTGACAATATTAATTAAACTGTTCTGGGCACTGAGAATAAGCGTGTGGGGAATGGACTGCAGAAAGTGTCCAAGCTTATGTGTGTGCTCTCCTTCTTCTGTCTCTGTTGTCACCGGAGGAAGCATACTGGGCTGTATGAGCACTAACCTGCCCCTCAGGGGCATTTCTTACTTATTCTTTTCCCTTATTCATTCAAACAGTTTTGTATGTGGTTTCTTTCAGTGAATTTTAAGTCTAATTTTTAAACAAGACATTTTTGTGGTCTCACAGGTGAGGACTGCATATACTTCTGCAGCACCCAGGTTGTCTCAGCCACTGTGAAAGTACTGCTACTAGATAATGATTTCTATGTATAGATCCAAATAGTGTATAGGTCCTGCTTAATCTTGTAAATCAACAAGTAAATTGCAAGTCCTGAAAAGGTTAGGCAATACTAAAAATTGAGTATACGCAAAGGGCAAAACCAATGATCTCTTGACTGAAAGGAGAAAGAAGTTTCTTATGCCATTTTTTGTTCCCAGCAAGCAACAAATAGGGGCTTATATCACAGTCATGTACAGCAAATAAAGGAGTAGGTAACAAGTCAATAGGTTTCTGGGTGTACAAGAATAAATATTATAGGCAAATAAAAGTGGAATAAATGAAGTCAAGTGTCACATTTTTATGTAATTTACCTAACTGGCAAGGTGCATTGCCACAGCCTCTGGAAGGAACAGCCACCTGATCACGTGCCTTGGATTACATATTACAAAATATGTTAGTGCTTCTTTCCAGGGTAAGGAACACATATATAATGGAGTTAGAGAACTAATATCAGGGCACAGCAAACTTTAAACTTCATATTTCAAAGAGATTATGTGGGAAAATAATGAACAGGTGTCAAATAAAAGGAATATGCTGGGATTTCTTCCAGCTGCAAGGCATAGTAATCTCTCCTTCATTTTGGACAGTACAAGGATCATGCAACAAATGGAGTTTTTAAATATCTGGTCACAGGAAGCTTGTGTTGTATAGAGGAAACATGTAAATCATCAAGTTGTATACTATAGATCTTTCAACTAAACATTGCAACAAATGATAAAGTGCAACTCTATTATTCTGAAGCATTAAAGGATTTTATAGCATAAGCGGTTTCCAATAGGTCTTTTTTTTGAGAAACCCAGGTAAAAATTTTCCATTCAGAAATGGTCTTACAGGTAATTTGGGTTATTTAGATTTGCAGGTAAATTTAGATATGCATGTAAATTTACTTTGTTATCTCACTCCCTTGAATAATTAGTAGATAGTAATATTAAACTACAGTATGACTGAGGAGATTGCTAAATTTAAATAGGGTATCTGATTTTTCAATTGACACTCACTGAAATACAGAGCGCTCTTTTTCTCTCTAATCAATACGGTTTGCATACTTACACAGCAAATCTCAGAAGTAATTTCAGACTCATCATTGTGTGCAAAAAAGATTTCATAAATCATACGAAATACTAAACAAATTAGAGAAAATTTTCCTTCGGATTAGAGAAGAAATTTGTTGAAGAAAATATATTTTCTGAATGATTTCCCCTTCTCTAATAAGCAGACTAGATTAAATTAAGAACCCAGTATAAAAGAGCCACTGGGATATCTATTATTTCTTCATCCTTTTATCCTCTTGCAATTCTCTTGGGGAAGTGTACATGTATATGCTGCATGAAATGTTATTAACTGACATTAAGTCTCTCATCCCCTTAGGCCGTGGCTTTTTTCCTGCTACAGTACTGACCATTAAGCAGCTCTTGTGGATGTGATCTGGAAATTGTTGTATTTATACTTTCTCAAGAACATGCCTTAAACTGTTCATTAGATGTTGATATTTCATGACTTTGTAAGCTTCATACTAGTTATAATATCAATTATGGTTTAGTGTAACGACATGAAAGTGACAGGCTATTGGTTCTTTGCTCTAGATGTGTGCCAGTGTCTTTTAATATATTATCTCTTGTCTCTTGGGTATCTGTCTTTCACTCTTCTTTCTGTTGTAAATATGTGTTATTAAGGTCAAAGTAAAACTGCCTACCCTCAGCCGTAGAGGAAGCCACATCGAGTCTTTTTCCTTTGGCTGACTCGTGTTGGTGGAAGGCCATATTTGGCCATATTTGGTGTCTTTCTCTTTGAATGAAAAAATTAGGAGAACAATTCATGCCCATGCATACTTCTGAATTGGCACATTGATTATTTGAGTTAGTGCAAATTGTTTGCTGAAAGATAGCGTGAGAGGTAGCATGGTGAGAAGGAAATTAACTCTATAACACTGATGTCTTGGTTGAATTTTCCACCAATTATACTGAAAATATTTTGCCTGTTTGTACGCTGTTCCTGTGTAACAGCAGCAACAAGCACAGATCCTATCAGGATCTCCTATTCACTTTCCTTTTTGGCTTAAATGTATCCAACCAGAAGCATCCACCCAAGTTTAATATTCAAATAGTCTTTTGTACAAAAATATTGTGCTTTTTTTCTTTTTCTGAGCTTAAAGGTTCAAAATCTCAACTTCCCTTCCCCATGGGAAAAACAAAAGATGATACCAGTACAAGAATCTAATTTCACACTGCACCTGAACTGTCTCTCTGTTTTGATATTTTATGGTCCTGCTCTTTCTTCAGTCACACTGACTGCATTAAATTATGTAGAAGCACAGTCTTGTGACACCTCTGAACCAACCTGCAAGAGAATACAAAATCTCTCTTTTGCTTTCACTCTGACTCAAATTTAAATTCCTAAAATTACATACAAATAATGTCACCAGTTTAATGAATGGAATCAAGGAAAGGTGAGGGCAAAGCCATCAATTTTATAATCTACTAGTGCTGAAGGATTAGCACAAGAATTATTATGAATTTACATTACTAAATAGTCTTTGAATGACATGATAACTGGGTGAAATTCAAGTTTGTTAATATTTCTAAACAATAGCAGAAGACGAACTCTCTGCCTAAGGCTTAGGGCTGAAGCAAGGAACATTGAGCTCCCAGTCACAGACTTGCAGAGTGACCTTGACAAGTCACAGAACATATCTGTGTCTCAGCGTGAGATGGAGAATATTGAAACATTTCCTAGCTCACACAAGTGTTGGTAAAGTTCAATTAATCAAAGTCTTTCAATATTTTCACACAGAAAGGTCTAGATAAGAACAAAGTATTATTGTTACTAAAGCAGACCTTTTCTGAGCACTTAATTTTTCATTTTATATAAACTTTTTTAGCTTATATGCAGTCAGCATACAGAGCCATAGATCCTTCAGATCTAGTTTGTGTGGAGCTTGTCAAGATACAGCTGTTTTTAGCACTATATCCCTATTAGGATATGACACAATACATCATAACAGCTCCATCAGAGCCATTAGGGTGTAAGCTGTCAATGTGTAATAAGATTACTATGCATTACATCTGGTGGTGCTCTGATAATTCTGAACTAGGTACGCTATCGTAGAGTCTACAAAACCTTTGAATATTGATGTTGCAATGCTAATGAATGCAGCAGCATTATTTTGAAGCAGAAATAGAACATATTCTCTAGTATGTATGAAGAGCAATTAAAAAAAAACCACTTTAAATTTTTGCTGTTCAAGAAAACCTCAACGATATCCTTCTCAACTTCATGTACTAAAGATCTGTAAGTATTTCTATTTACAAATAAAGTTGGTTTTTGTTGAGAGGACAAAACTTGCCAATGTCTCCCTAAGTAATAGCCAAAAATATTCAATTAGAGATAATCCTGTAAGTGGCCTTGGATGCCATAGACTGTAGGAAGTTTGTATTCATAATAGCTACTGAGATAGGAAAAGCTTCCAATGTGCTTTTTGTTGCTTTGAGAAGTTCCATTTTCAGAAAAAATAAAAATATGCTGCTTTACCCACAGCATTAGTCAGAGTATCATTTAGATAGGATAAAAGAAATGTTCAAATAATTTGAACTGCATTCAAAGTCTTCTGCTGATTGTCTAACAGTGTAAGAAAAGTATTATCAACAAAATCATAGAACCATGGAATCTTTAAATGACTTGAGTTGGAAGGGACTTTAAAGATTGCCTCGTTTCAATCCCCCTGCCATGGGCAGGTATACCTTTCACTAGATCAGGTTGCTCAGAGTTCCATCCAACTTGTATTTAAACGCTTCCTAGGATGGGGCATCCACCACTTCTTTGGGCAACCTGTTCCAGTGCCTCACCACTCTCACAATAAAGAATTTCTTTCTTATATCTAATCTAAACCTACTCTCTTTCAGCTTGAAACCATCTCTCCTTGTCCTGTCATAACCTGCTCTAATGCTTTATTAGGTTTGTGCTTCCCTGTCTGCACAACACCTGAGCAATCAGTGGTGAATTTACTCTTCTCATACCTTTGAGAGGGGACATTTATTGGGAGAACTGGAGTGCTGTCTTGACTGGCTCACAATAAAGTCTATAACAGAACAGGGAGGAAAAATGAGCTTTGTTGATATTTTTAAATCATCACCAGGAATCTGCAATTCCATGTATGAAAGTCTTAAAGATTCACAGTATCTCATTATTCCTGAAATAATTCCTTGCTCAAATTGAGCAAGGTGACAAAGCTACAGCAACAGATACATGCCTGTAGAGGTTGCATGAGAACTTGTTCGTGCACACATGTGAGCCTGTACAGGAGGAGATTGCGGTAAGCCTTGAGTAAAGAGAGAAGTGAAGGGAAAGTGCAAACTCTAAGTGCTTACAATATTTTCAAGTCTTCCCAGAGAAGACTGAGCTGAGTGGCTTCAAAGGAGCTCTAACATAGCACTTGGTCAGCAAGAGTGTTAATAAATCTTCAGAAGGTCTGAAATCTCCTGAAAATGGAAGTTATAGCCTCTCACAATCAGCTGTCTTGTGAAAGTGTGAGCTATTTGATTTTTCTGAGTTTACAGTGGGGGCATTAGGCAGGCAGACCTACAGTCAGAAAAGCTTAATAAATTTTCTAGAAATATATATTCCAAAAGTTCAGAGTGAGCAAGAAGAGAAAACAATACAGTCATTTTTCATAATGATAAAAAGTCATGTTCAAAGACTTTCTCATTAAAAATTAAATAACTCTTGGTGCAGCAATAGAAGGTAAATAGGAAATGCATTCAGCGACCTGACACTTGTGCTGAATAATAACCAGGAAAACATGCTGTGGTCCTTGAAGGAGACATAGAGCACAACTAAACAAGGAAAAATGCAGAAAAGGTAAAATTAAAAAAAAGCGAGTGAAGTTAGGAGAAATGTCAATGATTTGACAAGTAGCATGAGTACAGTCTTTTTCTGTTATTAGGGCAAACAGGAAGATGTAAGAAATTCAAGTGTTTTGTGAGTACAGGCTGACATGGAGAAACAATGTGCTGAAGGAAAGACTTGCTTACACGCACAAAGAATTTGCTCACTTGAAAGAGTAGCTAACAAAACTATATGGAAATAACTACAGCGTTCTATCTAAGCATTTCTGTCTTTGGCTAGAGTAGTCCACATGGAGGAGAGAAAGAGAAAAGTCAAAGACATTCTACTCCAGAAAAAAATCCCCTCTTATAAGTAAAGGAGCTTTCACTGATGTGGAAAAACATATAAAATGCTGGTAATGATCTAGAACAGGCTGTGAAGAGTGAAGCCCTAAGAACAAAACTGTCTCAAGTGTGAACATGCCATTTCCCTCATGTGAAGTTCTCAAGAATGTCATGGGGTTTTTGAAAGGGTTCTCCAGTTTTTCATGGCAAAATCTTCAAAACTCAAAAGTCTTCTGAACATGCTAACATAGACATTAAAGGATGCTGTCCTTAATTGCAATGTCAAGGACAGAGTAAATGTGGAGAAAAATAAAAAATTACTTAATTCGAAGACCCTCCCAAACTGAGCAAGAACACCAAAGAGCATATGCCTTCAAAAGCAACATTTACTGAGACAGCAGGAATAAAATTCTTCCAGAAATTAAATGCTTCCTTGCCCTCGCTACAGGTTTGTAATTTTTTTTTTTTTCTCTTGGAAGGCTATTTTTGAACCACAGTGCCCAGATGGTTAAAAACCTTCTTCTGATTTCCAGCGTAAATTTGTTCATAATCAGTTTATACTCATTTGTCCTTGTGCCAGCACTGTCCCTTACTTTTAATAATACATCTATATTGTGTATCTATTTGTAGATTAAATTATTAATATTACAAAAGATAACATCAATTTTTAAGAGAGATCACTACCTGAGATTATGAAGATAAAATTTACTGTTGCAACAGCTGTTTGATCATAAAATTATAGCCTAAAAAGATTATAAATACAATAAGATGTGTTTTCACATCACTTCGAGGGAAATGAATACTTATCTTTTTACTACATTTTGGTATCATATTCAGTAATGAAATAGAGTTAAAATAAATTTCAGTAAAACAGATCCTGATTTGAGGAAAAAGCAGACTAGGTGGAGTTGCTGTTTGTTAAGTGCAGGAGGCTATTCTTCAACCATGGTAAAAGCAATATGATGAGTTCTCTTATGGACCTCACTAATTGTTTGGTTACAATTGGTAGCAATATGACAATTAAGTTGCCACTGAATAACAATTAGCTAATTTTGAAGTATATTTGGACAAATAGATGTTTGAGGGAGAGAAATTGAAAGGGTCAGGCTGAAGAAAGAGTATCCTATGCAAATGTACTGTAGAGACTATAATTGCTAGGTTTTGAGCTGTTTTGAGCAGTGAAGGTGCCTGCATGAACAGTCCTTGGTATATTAGTATATGAATAACCAATATCAATAAAGACTTCTAGGGTCTTTTCCCTTTCCTGTATGAAGGAGGAATGCAGAGTAAACTGCTGTCTGTCAGATGCTCCAGGAAATATTACAGGGATTCCCCTGCAGCGCTTTCCCTTCTGTGAAGGACAGACAGAAGAACTGTGAAGAATATCAGAAATCACATTTCTTGTCTGAAAGAAATTAAAATTTACCTTCCTATTCTCAGTATTAATTACCTGCAGCCCATCCAGCAACCTCTACCCACAACTGGACATCTCATTCCCTGTGCTGTATATCCTTAAGTATTTGTCTGTGTAAGCTCTGCCAGTGCTGAGCTGGTGACTTCTTTTCCTCTATCCCTCTGCTTTTTCTCCTGTATGTTTGGGCGGTACAGGGCCCTTCTTTATCAGCCTTTTCCACCTGAATAAGTCAGAAAAACACATGACTCCTGACCTGAGGCAATGCAAGTGAGTAGGCTGGCCTGCTATTTGCACTGCCTTTCTACATGATGCCCCTGCCCGTCCTCAGCAGACACAAGGTACCAGAGATGTACCAGAGATGAGGAGAGTGTGTCTGCCTGCCTGGTCACCCTGCAGCTCTGGGGGACAAGTAGGGTGAATATGAGAATGGTGGTCTGTGCCCACAACAGCGAGTCTCCCACAAATACTGTGAGTGGAAAATGGTGAGTGTTACTGCTTGTGTTTCAGCTGATCTTAAAAGTAAAAAGGATATAGTAGCCCAAAGGATAAACTGAACTCAAAGGTACTTGTAGCTGCTCTGAAGCTTGTACTATTAAAAAATCAGAAAAAGTCATCCATTGAAATCCTGGCTTTCATGCACTTGTGTTTGGCATTGTTATTTTAATCTCCTGACCTCATTTTGTGTTTCTGTACTGTTTGTCCTGTCTGGCAATGTTTAACTTACTAGGTTAAAATTAGTCTTGTGTTATGGAGATACTGTGCTAGAATACTGGGATTTTTCCCTCTAAAGCTCACCTGATCTTTATCGACAATTGCTCAACATCTGCATAACTGTGTCTTTTCCTGTGTCTGAACAATTATACCTGGGAGGCTGCCAGCTCATGGTGGCAATAAGCACCTCTGACGAACATGAGAAAAGTACTACCCACTCGATACACTTTATCCACAGCAAAGAAAGGACCCCCCACCTCATGCACAGGAAATCTGTACCTGCCTACCCTTCATTCACCATCTCCGCCTTCGCCAGAGTCTTCCCCATATTTCTGCATTCTGAACTGGGCATAGATTAAGGAAGTTTCCAAGGAAGATTGTTGGAGCAATTCTGCATTTTACCCCAAATAAATTTTACCTGCTGCATGTGGTAAAATGAAGATTGTTGGAGCAATTCTGCATTTTACCCCAAATAAATTTTACCTGCTGCATGTGGTACTTTGAAGAAAACGACAAATTAATTCCATCCAATGATAATTTATGTATAAAACAGCTTTGGAAATTAACACAAAAGTAACTTTTATCTTCTGTGAGAACATATGCTGAGAAATATGTGATGGTATCCTATCTATGCAGTAATTAAACGTGATCTTCTTTATCGTAATCAGCCTCCAGGATAAAGCCACTTCTACAGCAATTCCTTGATCTTATGATAAGTTTAGCCTCAGAAACCTCCTGGTAAATATGACATTTATATCTATTTTCAGGCCCTTAACATTAACATTGGTATTGCGATATTATTATTTAGGTGGGCAAACCCTTAAAGAATAAGTACTCTGATTCTTTTGTGATATACATGTCCAGATCTTTAATAAGAATTATGAATATTAATGTTCAAATCCTAGGTTTTCTAAGGAAAAGATATTTTCAGGAAATGCCATATAGATCAAGTTCTGTACATGTGTGAAAGGATTTTCAAAATTCTATCATTTTTTTATGCAGAGGTTTTTGAATATGAGTTTAATTTAATTGCTTTCTGGATAATGAAGGACAGTGCAAATAAAATCCACATACATCTACTTAATACCAATAGGAGATTATTCTAATTTTGTTTTGAGTTGTCTATTTTTATTCAGGGGAAAAGAAATACATTTATTAATCATAATATAGAGATTATATGAGCTACAATTAGCACATTATATATTATATACGATTCACCTTTTATACCACAAACAGATTACTTTTGAATGTACACAACCATTAAAATAGCTGAGAAAATCTAATTGATGCTTGAAACTTCATATTTTTCTTATGCAGAAAAGAGCAAGAAATATTCAGATTTTAAATGTCAGTCTTCCTAGAAAATATTGAAATGGCATAAAAGCATAAGTTACTACTTATGAAGCAATAAGAAGAGATTCTGTTCTTATGCTCCCTGTTCTAATTATCTATTTTTGTTACAAGCATTTCTTATTCCTGCCACCATTTTGGATTGATCTGGCAATTTCCTGCTCTTGGGCTCAATGTTTAATCAAACAATGTTGCCATTAGAGCTTGTGGGTATGCTGGAAACATATTATTTTTTTCAGAGTTCATATTCTGGGCTGGCTAGACTGGCTCCTGGATGCTCAGCAGAAAAGCAAAGGTATTAAATACAATCATTACAGTGGGCACTTTCAAGAGCCCATGTGACTCTCCTTTAGAAATGTATGAGTTCAGAAGGCTACCTTGGATATCTAGAGATCTTAATTGCCTTTTATTTTGTTTGTCTCAGTATCTTGAAGACTCAGTTCCTGGGCAGATCAGTCACTTAGAAACTTAAATTTTCAATACAGTGTTTGTCCAGAGTTTCTTCATAGAAGAAACCCTGTCCAGGGTTCATTCACCAGTGCCAGCTGAACATAAACCCCATTAAAATGAGTACAGCCAGATGGGAAGTATCTAAACTGTGAGAGAGGTGGAGCTACCCGATTATTTTTCAGTGCTGAGCACAGGAATGTAAATCTGCAGTGTAAATGCATAGGTCTGAGGTCACATAAACAGACTCTGTCCATCCAATCCTGGAATACAGTGCTGCCCTGCCCCAGAACTCCTGCATTAAAAGCAAGCAAACAAGTACATTTTTAGGTAAGAAATGAGTACATATTTAGATCACTTGAATGCTTACTGACTTGAAGTTTCATGAGAGACTGCAATCAGGAGAGACTTGAGTAAATCAGTAAAGCTGGTGAGAAAACAAGCAGAGTGGAACACACACTTGTCTATCTATCATGAATGGCATCTACAGGCCAAGATTAGAGAAAAATGTTGAGAAAGAGTGATTATTTTCCCTTTTTCTTCTGGAAAAATACTCATTATTACAGCCACATGCCTGATTTCAACCATCCAAAACAGAGAAAATCCCAAGGTCACTAGATTCGTCCGTGGATGCTGAGTAAGTTGAACTGGTAGAAATTTCATCTTGATTTACAAGTATTGTCATGCTTTTTCAAAATTAAGAGTTATACAACTGTGATCTATCACTTGAGGTGCTATTGGCAGGAAATCTAAAACTATGGGCACATATTACCCAGCAGCAAGGAACATTACAAATGAAAGCCTGTCTTTTAAGAAGACAGCAGGAATATAAAGTTCTGAGTCTTACAAAAATAATGTTTCATGGAGCTACTGTGGATCAACAAGAAAGACGCTGAGATGCCACAGCTTGTCCAGAGAAGGGCAACAGAGCTGATGGAGGATTTGGAGCACAAGTCTTATGAGGAGTGGCTCAGGGACCTGGGATGGTTTAGTCTGGAGAAGAAGAAACTCAGAGGAGACTTTATTCTCTACAACTGCCTGAGAGTGTAGTCAGACATGAGTCAGCCTCTTCTCCCAGGCAACAAGCAATAGGACAAGAGGAAAGAACCTCAAGTTGCACCAGGAGGGGTTTAGACTGGACATTAGGAAAAATAGCTTCACTGAAAGAGTGGTCAGGCATTGGAACAGGCTCCCCAGAGAAGTGGTGAAATCACCACTCCTGGTAGTGTTCAATAAGTGTGTAATGTGGCACTTAGGGACATGGTTTAGTGGTGGACTTGACAGGGCCAGATCAATGGTTGGATTCAATGATCTTAAAGGTCTTTTCTAGCCTTAATGATTCTACAGTCTTTAATTAAAAGGCTTGGAAAAACTTTCACAAACCGATGGATTTCAAGAAGCTTTGGCCAATGAAAGAAAGGTCAGTTGAGTTTATTACCAGATTATCTTTTTCAGGAGGGTGAGTTACTGTAACTCTAGCACTGTAGTTTTTGTCCCATGGAGACCAGTCTATATCTTATGAATATGGGGGTTTGTGACAATAACATTCCTTTAAAACATCCTCTTTATGTATTATTTTTCCATAAGTGTGAGAAAACTTCATTCTTTTGAAATTTTTGTGGAGAGATTTTTCATGTGTTTGATAAATTACCTGGTGTAGCAACCGCAGTTTTTCAAATGTCATGTCCTCAAAGGCATGAATAGCTCTTATTCATATTAGGCTATGAAATGTGCTTAAAGGTAGCCACTTTGAATGAGAACCACATGACACTATTTCTATAAACAGAAATGTGAAAGACTGAAATTTACTTGGGTATTCCCTTGGATGTGCCCTCTTGTGACACATTGTCAGTGCAGTGGTGTTGCCAGGAAGAATGTAAATTAGGTTGTCCTGAACCAATTTCCACACAGAAGGTTTATGTACCACCTGTATCCTAGAAGTATTACCCTTATGCTCAAGTTATGAGAGGATCTAAATTTAAGAACTCTGCTAATGAAACTTTTATTCTCCCATCAACTAAATTTTGCAGAAATAGCCATAAACCATAATTTATTTATTTATTTATTTATTTAATTTATGTAGAATACAGAAAAGCATTTTAGGGGCTTCTAAACATTATTTCATGTTGGAGGAAATTTGAAGTACTATGTTGAAACATAAGGAATTACATACAAATTTATGAAATTGAAGCTAACCGGAAACAGACAGCTCAGTCTGATATTATTATTATCCAGCTGAAGAGTATGTGAAATGTAAGTGCTATTAGAAACTGAACATCAAAAGAGGTTTTAATATTCATTCAGTTCCAGCTGCTTGTGGCAGCAATTTAGTCACTATATTTTTTGGATCACTTATTACATGTTAGTGACCTCTGTCATATCCCAGTGGCATACTGTCAAAATATACTGGTATAATCAATGCAAAATATGTGTATAAGAAGCATTCTCTAATATTTTCAAGGTTTCTGTAAACTTCATGGAAGGAAGAGGGTCCCTGAAGACATTTCTAGAGGAGACTCTGCTCTTTCTGCCATTACATGTCCACATTGAATCAAACCAGGTTAGGCCAACAAGATATGATAAAAGAAGCAAACACCTGATTTCTGATTGTAAATAGTTGCCTGTTTGAAACCTCAGACAGTATGAACCTCTCTGCTTCCAAAGGAAAAAGAGATGAGACTGTCCAAAGAACAAACTCAAGCAAAATAAGAATTATTATGAACCCCAGATGGACATTTATAGTATTCCCATTTCTACAGTGCAGTTGGTACTGTAGAGATTTCTGGATAGAGCACAGGGTTGGAAAGCAGTGGCAAGTATAGGAGTTTTATCAAAACATCTATCCTGGAGAATTTTTTAAATATTTAATTAAAGAAACATTAAAAAGCTTGATATGTTAATAAAACATCAGCATTTTGCACTGGAGTACATTAGGTGCCTTAAACTGCCAAACAAACAGTGAATGTATTCTGCATGGCAACTGCTTGACGTGTTGGTTGTTTAATCATTAAGAGCTAGACAAATACTCTAAAATATCTTCTGTGCATTTTTGATTGAGTTCTACATCCTTTTCCTATTCCTTTTGCACTTGCTTTCAACAAAGGCTTGAGCAAACAGGCTTTATTTGCACCATTCTACACAATAGGTGACATTTATTACTGTACAGAGGAAACAGAAAAGCTGTACACCTGGGTACAAAACTGATTCAAGAATAGTTTTTGTGTTATTAGGGATTTACTGTAAGTACTTAAGAGACTGCAGTCTCTTATCTAACTGGATTAACGCTGCCTTTGCAGTGCAGGGTTGATGTCTCGAGATACAGGAACAGCTTCAGAGATGCACATCACTCAGTGAAATCGACAACAATGGCATCCAGCTGTCCCACTGAGAATAGGTGACTTCTACAGATTGGGAGGTAGCAATGTCATGCATTGACTATAAAAATTTGCAGTCCAAGAGAATGAAGAGGTATGTAACAAAACGTGGGAGACTGAGACTGATATATCAGGCTTCTGTGGTTTTTTTTCTTCCCTTAGTTCATAAGTCATAAGCTCATAAGTCTTCTATGCAAAGACTTTCCAACACAGTGAAATAAAAAGTAACTTCAGCTCAATTTTCAGGAAAGGTATTCAATAGCAAACTAATTTTGGTGGCTATGAATTCCTGAAAAGCTATGTGACTAAAGAGGATCAGAATTAAAGTGTCCTAAAAGTTCTTAATCTTCTTTATCTACTGAAAATCCCCAAGAGGTTCAAAACCTATTAGAAACCATGATCAGAGATAAAAAAAATGCACTGAATAATCTGAACACTTACAGTTTAATTTATGAAGCTCAGAATTCTATTGTGATGGACAAATCTCTGACAGAAGCTGTTTGTTATCCTTCTAAAGGAATAAAGCAAATAAATTCAGGAAAATCTAGATTTACTCTTGCACATTCTGCAACCAGAAAGAGCTAAGCTGGCTGAATACATTGCTAATTGTGAATTATTCATCTCACTCTAGCAATCAGTAACATCCACATTAAACATTAAAGACCTAGATTCACAAGGAGAATGTAGGCACATAAATACATCTTCAGGCAGCCAGGGCTGACATTTAAATGCTAGTGGTATTCAACACCCCCGCAACACCCCTCCCACCTTTTCATAGGTGCTTAAAACTGCATACATACTCAAGTTTTTGTTGAAAGGCATCAGAATAACTTCCAAAATTTTAACAACAAGGAGTTAGTAATACCTGTTTTATTGTTTTCCCAATAATACAATTCACACAATAATTCTTTCTTATCACAATTTTGGTACCC
Source organism: Atrichornis clamosus (assembly GCA_013400975.1). Taxonomy (NCBI): domain Eukaryota; kingdom Metazoa; phylum Chordata; class Aves; order Passeriformes; family Menuridae; genus Atrichornis; species Atrichornis clamosus. The sequence goes on along the minus strand of WBMZ01009796.1, from coordinate 319,909 downwards.
TATTTTTCATCTTACAAATGATATGCTCAGAATCTGTTTCACTAAAATATTACAACTCTAGCTTAAAGCCTGGAAGCTTAGTTTCTGTACTTCTGTATTTCTACTTGGATGCTAGAAAAAGGTGCAGATTAAATCTCCAGTGACAGTGGTTTAAAAAATATTTAGAGCTTACACAGACACAGACACACACACACACACAAATTGAGTTTCAAGAATAGAAAACCATTTCAGCTTGCTAGGATACCCAAAATATCAATAGCAAAAATGTTCATTTTATAACTATATGATGATTTTATGACTTGCAATGATAACACAATACTGATTGCTTTTCTGAGTTTAACCCCTGGAGCTTGGTACCTCTGCTTGGTTTGCAGGGCAGGATGGCAAATGACATGGTGATTTGTGATTCCCACTGGATCTTTACAGGTGTGGTTCATGCTCCAGTAGAAACAAGATGGCCAGTAGCTCATGTGTCTTCTCGAAGGTGGACAGTAATCCCCTGGCAGCTGTGTTTAGGAATGACTCTTGTTCCTCAGTTATTGAAGAGAAGTATCAAGTTCCCAGGTTTAAAAGAGAGTTAATGGCTGTGACCTGCAAAAGGAAATTGAGACTTCATAGTACTACAAGACTGGTCTTCTGTATTTCTTTTGGGTTCTGCTCAAGGCCACAAGTATAGATTAACTTTTTTTAGATGAATTATGGAATTTATACTGACTTTTTATATTTTCTGAAATAATTATGCACTTGTTCATTCTCTTTCTTATCCTACCCTCTACCCCTTTTCTAGGGTTGGGTTTTTCCCCTCAGATATTTTCAGTATGAAAAGCGTAAGTCTTTAGGCTGATTAAATGAAACCAAGTTTTTGGGGGTGTTCAAGTATAAATATATCACAAAGTTTGTTAAAATAATTTCATTGTTGCATATGAAGGATCTATACACACATCATCTAATCAAACTCTCTCTCCTTGGTTTACTTTTCAAAGAAGCAGCTGAGAAATGTGCTTTATGGAGACTGGACTTTCCTGAGAATTTTTCTTCCTCTTCTTTTGTCAATTTGGCTTCAAGTAACTACTTAAGGCCAATATCAGTTCAGCATGGGTCTGATCGCTATTGTGTGAACATATCTGATGGATGTCATAGAGGAAGTGTGGCAGACAAAAGCTCTTCAGTTTTTTAAACTTATACTACATAAACTACTTCATTTTATAGGTATATGAAAGGCCTCAATCATAGATATTTCCATGACTCAAATAATTAAGTTCCAACCTAAATGTTTGAATTACAGTAAGCATCTGATATGAAGCTGAAAAAAAGGAGAAAATACAACAAAAAATCAACAGTCTTCATTTAACTTCTGATTTTCTACAAGGGCTGAGAAAGCCATGATGGAGAAAGGCGAAAAGTAAGAGCAAAAGCATGATGTGACTGAAACCTGAAACTCCCTTTCGATTTTAGCACTTCTAGTATGTGTATGAAAGAAATATTTAGTCACACCTGTTAGTCCTTTAAAAATATTTCACACAAGAGCTTTTTTGAAAATATATGAATATTATCAAGTGAATTCCAATATGTGGTCTCTAGCAAATAAAGTCTTTATAGCAAAAAGGAAACATTATCATATCTGAGCAAGACTGTACCTAAAGACTTTCCAGATTTATGAATAAAGTTTCTATTTATATATGCATAGGAAGTAATTTTATTGAAGTCAGAGCCTAAAAGGTAGTTCTGCTTTGTTAGAAATTGTAGCAATGTTGTGAACACAAGCCTTCCAACCAACTATTTGCAATATTTGCCATAGATGTGCAGTAACTGATTGCTGAATTGCAAGATCTCTGTCAGTGTAGAAATAATTAATATCACACAAATTGGACCATATTTGAACAAATAAATAATGTTCATTTTAATTTAAGTAAAATGAAAACACAGACAATATTTGGCTTATTTTTCTATTTTTAGTATGCAATTAAAACCTTCAGGTAGGTATTCCTGTTGGAAGAGGAAAATTTGAAACAGGAAATTGTTCAGCTTACCAATGGCAAAGTAAATCTCAGTGGAATAATTATTTTGATATTAAATCACTTTTATTTTGGAGTGAAATATTCATTGAATAGCTGTTCTGATAGAGCTTGCAGGGAGAGCTTATTTTACTGTAGTTGTAATGGGCAATTTCCCTGTGCAGGCATGCTTAAGGTTGTGCGGAATATGGCCTTTGGAAATAATGCTCCATGCCAAGATGTTTCATAGAATATTTATTTTTGCTTGTATTATAAAGCTCTGTAGATACAGGTTTGTGAATGGGATGAATGCCTGCATGCTGATGGGTACTTAACAATTAATAGCCTGGCTTTAAAATATGAGACAGCTGTTTCAGCTGGTTTCCACATGTGATTCCAAATATTGCGGTGGGATGTGATCTCTATATATAGTTCTGAAACAGACCTCCAACTCAAAGAATCTCCTAGAAAAAAACTGATTCAGTTGGAAAGTAGGCACTTAGGATGGATGAGCCACTTTCAAGTTTTCTGACTTCTGCCCTTTAAAGGAATTGTATCAAGTTTTTGAAATGTGATACCTTAACTTTGAAGGACTGAGAAATATTCGGAACTTTTCAGGTCATCTCCCTTTTGCAGTCATGATATTCCACTGATATTTAAAATAGGAAACCGTGGACACTTGACTTAGAGTGTCAGCTCTCTCTTTTATTAATGTGTTTGAGCAAGAAGTTATGTGTGATAGGGAGCAAAGATAGCCCACTTTTATCACCTTGATCAACCACAAGCAATTCGTTTCAGCGCAACTGGAATTTCATGCACCTCGATGCATGCACTGCTGTGTGCCTGTCCAGCATGACTAATGAAGCTGTGTTTTAATGGACAAAGAGTACGAGTATATGGCATGAGGGAACAACTTTGGAAAGTGGGATTTTAGAATTTAGAGCACGGTGCTGGTTCTGCAACTTTCCATTAGGATTCTTTATTCTGCCCAGTAGATTAACTTTATACAGTTGCAAAATCACGTCAGGTGTGTTTATCACTCTGTAATAGACATTCTATGTAGTAATGAAATTCTGGTTGCCCCCTTTATATCAACATGTGCACTAAAGTGTACCACAGCTCCTTCCTTCTTGGAGTCAGATGTCCTTATGCAGAAATTTGGGTTTGTGGTAAGAAGAAGAGGGCAGTTATTCACCCTCTTTCAACCACAACAAAGCACTCCCAAATCCCACAGTATAACTCTGGTCTTTGCTTTCAACAGGACTGTCTATACAGAGAAACAATGAGGAACAATTTCTTCGAAAAAATACGAGGCCAAATCATGCAAGCAGCAATGATATCCTATTACCAAAGGCTGGATCTGTCAGTGCCTGTGTCTCCCATTTAGCCTTATTTATGTTCAGATCTGCCTTCTAGTTGTGGTTGTCTTCAGCAAAGAGATTAAAAAGGGGAACTAGTTTCTGGACAATTAACATCCGAGTCATATGTTGTTCCAGCCCCACACAAAGCTCCCCATTTCCCATACTAACCATGTGGTACATGCCACATGGGCAAGCAATCATTGTGCCTGGGTCTAATTGATCACAGCCATAGATGTTGCCTTAACCCAAATTCTGCTGCCACCATCATATTATACAGGCCCTTTCTAGATCTGCTTTGAGCAGCATGACTCATATCTATCAAATGGAGAGATATACTCTACAGTTTTTCTGCTGGGGAAATCAATGTAAGTTTTGAAATATGAACAGTAATAATTATTTTGTATCTGTCCTTTATTTTCTGAAAATGAGGTTAAGAAATATATCCTCTCTTTAGAAGGAAAACTGTCAAGATATTTTCAGTGTCAAATTAAAGCAAGTTTTACTGCTTTGCATTTTAAGAGGCTTTTGACACATCATGATCATATGGAGAAGGATTTAGCTACAGAAAGTCCTGTAAGGTGGTGCTATTCTAGGAAAAAGAAAAGAAAAGAAAAGAAAAGAAAAGAAAAGAAAGTGTTGAAAAATATCTCTCTTGCTCTGGAGTGGTTAAAAGTCAAAAATAATTGTATTGGCCTCCAATCAATCAGGCAAATCCTACAGAAAAATATATTGTACAGTTGGAGTAAAGGAATTTGAATGTGGTAATATCAATCAGCAGCAGAAGTATTGCATCTCTTTTTCTCATCCCTTATCCTGGAACCATAAATTAGTTGTTTCCAGGATAAGCCACACTTGTCAATGCCAGTTCTGCTCACAGGTGTCACCAGTTTGCACGGGCAGCCTTGCAAAATTTGGCCACAGAAGCATGTTGTAACAAACACCCAAGCAACCTGGAGGCTGGAGGGCCTTTTGCTTTCCAAGGCCCAGGTAGTTCTGGATGTATTTTCCTGAATGCAAACATTTAATATTTGCAAGCCCTTACAAGCGGTAATTAACTCAGCCTTTGCACTGCACTGGCATGTACTTGTTTTAAAGGTTTGAAGGGTAGCACAGCTTTTCATCAGGATAGGATTTGGAAGATGAGGTAGCTCAGAGCCAGAGAACCCAATGAAGCCAGAGGTTTAGGAGTAGCTGCTCTTAGCCAAAGGTTCTTCCCCAGTAAAGGACAGGCCTGACAAATGGGAGAGGAATGCAATTAATCTTTGATTCTTTGGAGAAATCATTAGAAAACTTCCAGCCTTAATGATCAGCTGATAACTATTTAGAGTTGCAATTAATATTTTCAGACGAAGTGCTAAGAACTAGTAGGTTTTTTGGGTTTAAAATTAAATATTAAGGCTTGCTGGATTATATGAGGGTTATTCCTTGCCTTTTAAGCAATTCTTTTTTGGTGCTAAATGCAGCTCTGGACTTTTATATTCTATCTTTCTCCTTTATGTATAAGATCATAGTTAATTTAAGCCCTTTAATTTTCTATAGGTATCTACCTGGAACCACCGTTTCCCTTCACACATACACTTTCTTTTTCCCTGTCTAAAATTCAATTATTTTTTTTAATAAAACTTTTTGCTAAATTTATCTGAAATTTATTGTTCTCTTAAACAGTTTTTGTCTCAGTTCGTGAAAATTACACATTAGATAAAATTTTAACTAAGATTGTTTTTGTGGCTGCTTGATAACATCATAGCATTAGAAAAAAATCTATTGTACTGATCAAATATTCATTTGCTCAATACCTGAAAGATAAATATTATGGTGTTTCTAGAGAGGTAAATGTTCTCCATCCTTTTTGTGTTTATTCACTTAATTACACCTGCAAAGGCTCCAAATCATTTAATGTATGTTACTATTGCTAAATGCTAAATACAGATGAAAGGAAGTGTTGAAAGGAAAATGTGTGATCAGCTTCTGTGATGGCATTCACATATGCTCTTAACCTAGCACTTGCATTTTGTATATTTTGACAGCAGAGTTAAGATCCTGAGTACTTCCTTACATACGTAATCATGTAGTTATGGTGTGTCAAGAGCACATGTTCCAATTCATTATAGACTGAGAATTCAAGAACTGAATTAGAGGCTCTGAAAAAAGTTGTTAAACCTTCATAACTGAATTAAGGCCAGCTTCAAGTGTCTTTACACTGAAGAGCTCAAGAGCAGCAAAAGAAATAGGACGGTACTCCATTCAAATGGAGATGTAAACACTTGTTTAATAATTAATAAATCTTCAATTGCTGTGTGTAGGAGGGCACTTTTTCACTTTGCCTGTAGATCTTCAAGGGTCCATTGAGTCCGATGGAGCTATGCAAATTCACATTGACCAAGCATCTGGCTCTTACTGTCGTGTAAATTAGATATTAACAACAGCATAAGGCCATTTTGTCCATTTTTCGGCCATGTTGAGATTATAACCTACAGCATACTGTGCAATTAAGATTATTAAAACAATGAAATTTCTCTTACTTTCCAGGTAAAATTGTTAATTCCAGATTTTAATTATGCTCACAATTGCAGATTTGCACCTTGAGGTCCAAAAACATTTCTTAATTTCCTTTTCTTTAACCACTGGATGGTTAAATAGTTTTTTCACTCAGTAAAATTCTCTCTTATTGTCTGTGTGGGTCACTGTGTTTGAGGCCTATTAAAAGTAGAACAAATGTTTTAAGACAGTGGTACTGTAAGTGAAACCAGAATTTTTGCTTATTAGATCATGTTATTTTATTTCTTAAATGCTCTACTGCCACAATCTAAATCCTCTTATACAAACTTAAATTTGTAAAGGGGCACTTGTAGGAGAACGAGAGTTATTTTGGCACAAGATCAAACACTCTGCAAAGTAAATTCTGGCCAAGCACTTTAGCTAAATTCTTGGTAGTTTTAGGCACTGGGTCTGCACATTCTTTTCTGAGTTCATGGGCCTTTACCTTCCAAGGATGTTCCAGGATCAGTACTTTTCATGGCCTCTTTTGCACACTCTCTAGGTAGAAAGATTTTTTTCCCAGCTGATAAAAATGGGAATTTAAAGCTTCAGCTCTTCAAGGCTAGCTGGTATCTAAAGATTCCCAGGAAAACTTTCCCGAAGATTCACCCTGTCACAGCTCTGGCTTACAGCTCAGTGCTCCTTTGACACTTGATGGTGAAAACAGTCAAACCTACTAGCTTCACAGAGTCCCCTGCATTTTAGCTAGTGAAAAGTCCAGAATGGAAAAGAACTAGGCAATTCAGGGGAAAACATCAGATTTCTTAACATAGTTAAATATTTTGGGTCATTTAAGTGCCCAGGAATTTCAGTGTAGCACATACCTTCATATATTTTGACTAGCCTCTTTTGAAGAGTAATTTCCTTCTTTCCTTTAACATTTCCTTCCTTTGTTGCCAGCTTCCCATTTTCTTACATGCTGACAGTGGAAAAGTCTCCATCTGCCAGAAAAATCTTTCCCAATAATTCTTCCACCCTGCTCTAATATCTTTCTCTTTTATGCCTCTTAGGCATTTCCAGCATAAGGTTTAACTTTTCCTAATGCGAACACTTCATGGTAGATCTGATGAACCTCAAAGTGACTTCACCCTCTCTTTCAATTACCAACAGAACCCAGGATGACCAGCTCAGATGCAGGTATCTTCATGGTACCTACCTAAATTGGAGTAAGAGAATTTTGCAGCCAGGCCGAGTGCTGACCAGCTGAAACACGTCTGGAAATTTTTCAGTCCTGGTAGATTTTTCCTGGGATCAAAGGCAATGAACAAATTGCCTGTGTTTGGGAAGATTTGCAAAGAAATAGGCTGCCCTGGAATTGTTGTAGACTAGTATAGGAGATGCAGGGGTGAGCTCATGAGAGGATGGTGCATGCTTACTACCTCAAGTGCAAGCAGTCTTCCCCTTAGCTGGCTGATCTTTCAGGAGCACTGAAATTGCATGGAGCCTAGAAAAAAGCCTCAAGCCTGAATGAAAGTTTTGTCTGAAAGAACAGAAAAGCACAGTGCAACATGAAGTATGTTGTATTAAACTTGTGTGGGAAGTCTTCATAGAAATTACACCAATAAAAAGAGAAGAAAACAATTTAACACTAAAGTTAAAGTTCAAAGCAACTGAAATAAAATTCAAGAAACAAAATGCACTGCTGAAGAGTATGTTCAGTTTACAGGGGTTTACATTTTTGAAAAACACTTTAATTGCCTGCTTCCACCTACAAAGCCCTTCAGCTTTGTAACCCTGCCTTTCACATGAGAAGGATAAAGAGAGTACTTATTAAAAAAGCACTTAGCTGTGTTCAGCCAATTGGCTTATTCAAGTAGCTAATACTTTCGGTCCTATAATTTGGTGCCTGATGTGTCTTCCACAATTACTGAACTATTTGTTGAACTGCCCATTATGGTGTGGCTGAGATGATACTCACCTGAATTTCTACCAAGACTCATAATACAAAAACATCTGATTTTTAAACATATATGGTCAGAGACTCTCAGGAACACTGTGGTAAAAAAAATGACAGGAACATGATGTGACATTGATCTTTCAAAAGTCTTTTCCTTGCCCTAGTGGCAAAGAAAAGTATTTCAGGTGACATAGAAAAAAAATGATTCATTACTCACTTGTACAGAGAATTATATAAGTTGCAAAGATACTTTTTTTTCCCTCAGTTCAACCAGATAATCAGTGATGTGCTATCCTTTTCTTATAGAGAGGAAATGTTATAGTCTATTTCTTTAATGAATACATTATAGTGTTTTACACTGCCATTCAATAAATCCCCATTGCACACAAAGGTGTATACTGCTGATTCAAAGAGGAGTAATAATCCTGTTCTGTACTTCAAAACTCCCTTTGTAAGAGGGTACCTTCTTCATATTGTAAGTGATAGTTTCTTCTACATAAACCCTGATTTGTTTAAATTGTATTTTAATAAGTAATTTACTATATAGTTAGCATAGTCTTTAAAAATAGTATTGCCCACCACAAGGGGAAGTTGCCCACATATTTTTCTTGTGCTTTTTTTGGTGTATTTAGATTCTAGCTCTGCCCACTCTTCCTCTATTTTGAATGTGTTTTGAATTAGTCACATGAGCTGACACTCAAGGTTTTCCACAGGATTGTAAATTTTCTTTGCATCTAGGAGTGTGTGGGGGCTTAGGAACAGATGCGAGGATCTAAATATATATGCTTAAGTACCATGTTGAGTTCTGTAATAGATGTTTGACATCTTTTATAACTAGCCAATTAAATCTTAGAACAAGTGATAGCTTTGAAAGGAAAACAATAAGAAAAGATTTTATAGTAGTAAACTGCAACTGTGCTGTTTCTTCTTCCTCTTTTCTCTGAATATTATGTTTGCTTTCACAGAGATGCTTAGAGGACTCTAGGAAATGCAACAGATTGCCTTCACGTCAATAATTTTGTTTCTGGTTTTGTTTCACCCACAGAGATTTGTTTTCGTGTTAAATTGAAGAGTACTAGATTCTTAAAATGGAATCAGACTGGCAACAGTATTTTGTTATGTTTAGTGACAAGAATAATTTTAAACTATAGAATTTGAATGGTTTCCATAACTTGAATCAAGTTTGCTCAAAACACAGCTTTATTTTCTTGAAATTTTTGCTGAAGTTTGTTGAAGTTTATAGATGTTCTATGGAGAACCCTTAAGTATGTCAAACTGCTCAATTAATTCTCCTGGAAGAATATAATTAGAGCTAGAAACTGAACACATTTTGAACAGAAACAAAAATTATTTTTCATATACCTCAGTGCCCAGTCCTTCTCTCATCACAGAGTATTGTCTTTTAAGATGTCTCATTATAACATCCATTTTCAGTGGGAAATAATAACACTGATTTAGACAATTTAATTGTACTCTCAGCTTTAACGCTTTCTTATTTTAAAAACTTTTTTATTGAACATCCAATATATAGTTTATTTTGCACTAGTTTACTTGCTTAGTTAGTTGATTATCATCCAATGGAATGTAATTCCTTAATGTGCAGGGAATAATAGAAAAATATTTATATGCACCACAGAATATACAGGCAATACTGAAATATCCTGCACTTTTATAGTATGGCTGTCTAGAACATCTGCTCACTAATCTAAACATTATCTTACACATCTGGATTGACTGGCTGTGTATCCAAACCCAGAGTGTGTTACCTACATAAAATCATGGTAGTTACTACTTGTTAGGAATCTAACAGAGAAATAGAACAGTGGATGAATTATTTTTCTTATCAATCTTCAAACTGAAGATTGAGGCATTTTTCAGGTAAAGTGTTAGAAACTCTTCTTATTGCTGTTCTAAATTTACAGCTCATGAACACAGGAACTTATTCCCATAGACAATTATTCTATCATTTTTAACAAGCATCAGGTTAACATGAAATGAAAAAATGGAATTAGAAATTATTCTTTGTTAGTCTTGGAGCAAACTTATAACCTACCACGCCCCACCTATGAAAATCATGTGTTTCTGCTTGCAAGTAGACCTGCCACATTATCTTGTATTTTGTGGGTGGAAAGAGGTTGACAGCAAACATATAACTAGTGTGGATATTTTGCTTAAATAAGCAACTGTTAATGATTGCTGACAGCTTCAGTTTAATTTCAAATTCCCAGTAAAATTTGGGTATCCCAGGTCTTTGACTATACAAAGACTCCCTGCCTAACAGAAACTTCACTCATTGACACAAAGTGTCATAAAAGAACCGGCATATTCAAATGAAGATGAGACCATGGCTACGGGGACCAAAAAATTACATGCAATGTACAGGACCAATAACTGAGTACATGGATGTAATTAAGAAATCCCAGATAAATCTGCATCTGGATGCATTTTACTGTACCCTTCCTAGGATTTATCTCTCTCTATAGGTGAAACACAAGCTGATATGGCAAAGTGCCATGTGAAACAGAAATTAGCTAATAGAGAAACTAGAGATTGACTATAGCTTCAAATTAAAATCGTTATGATAGAAAGACAGTTCTTCAATGAAAATGAAAATGCACACAATACTTCTAAGTGAGATGAAATTATGAACAATATTTTCATCCCAGGATTTGATACAACCCCTCCTTAAGAATAAAGAAATTGCTTGGCGTTTACTGTGAATCCAGGTTTAATGAGTCATGTCTTGTATCAAACCTTGAATTTATCCAAACAAATCTACATTTTAGAAAAAGACTCACAGACACAGATACATTTGCTGCTGATGTATTAGGTCCTATCAGTTTATTGTCTTTATCAGAACAATAGTATGCTGCTCTTTTGTAAACCAGGCTAATTAGAAGTGTTACCAACTCCATTTTTCACACATAAATTAGTGAGAATTTTAAATCTGTCTTAAATATGGTGTACACACATGTTTCTGGGTATAACTTAGGCCATGATTTTTTCCAGAGCTGGCAAATGCTAGAAGAAACATACTGTGAACATTCATTTGCAATTTTAAATGAATTTTAATGACTTTGTAGATATAACTATTTTATTCACTTTCCATCAATATCCACTCTTACAAACAAGTTTTCTGACAAGAGTTTTTTCTAGAACACGGAGTTTTATATGAAAAATACAGACTGTTAACTGCAAACAGATTTTAAATTGGTAATCAAGGAGATATATGGAGAAAAATGCATATTCTAAGAGTCACAGCCCTCCAATCAGGAAACAATAAAATCACCATGTGATTATTCCTTCAACCAAAATAGCTTGGGTTATGAATTTCTGTTCTTCACAATGAACTATGGATGAGCTACAGACCAAGAATTATAGAAATTAGTTGGCAAATCATTTCAAATAACAAATAAATTAGAGTGAATCATGATGCATTTGTGAAAATGTCACAATTACTATGCTAATAAGTTTAAATTTACATAGTGCCTTTCATTGGAATGGATTCTAATGATGTATAATCTCAACATCCGGAGGAGTCATGATGTGACAAAGGCTGAAAAAAAAATGTCTAATATTACTTTGTTAATACACAGAAAATGATACTTTATTTTTCAAGCTGTATTAAAGTATTTAATTGCTATCAATAAAATAATCAACTCCTTCTTGTTTCTTTTTCTGCACTCCCTGTTTCTTTCTTATTGTGGGTTTTTTAGCATTTAATTTTCTTTTACTTGCCTGGTTTTAACATTTATTTTTCTTTGATTCCCTCTGTAATTTTTCTTCTTTTTTCTGTTAGTGTTTTTTTAATTTATTTTCCTGTATCCATTTTTTTTTTGCATTTTCTTCATATTTCTCTTCCATCTGCCACAGAAATTCTTCTATAAGATGCATTTTTTCTCACTATAGGGTTTTTGTACTCCAAGCTAGCAAATAGAAGTTCCCATTTTCCTCTTCCTCCTCCTCCTCCTTCTCCTCCTCTCTCACTGACTTTACTGTCTCTAAGTAATTTCACTGATTTTTCTTTGCGTCTTTTCTGTCATTCCCACTCTTGTATACTCCTTTAGAATATTGTTTTCTCCTGCCTTAAAAATCCCTTCCCTCTGCATCCAAATATGTCCTATTATCCTTGCCCATGATGCATCAAATATGTAAGCTATATGCAAGTGCTATATATTCCTAAATAGCATATGTTTTACATATTGAACTTATGTGAGATCATATATTGATTCATAAGAGTGGTTCCCTTTAATTACAGTCCACACACATACCATATGTTATATATAAAAAAACATATGTCAGACTATCTGTGTGTATGAAGCACTCACGCTTTTTCCACATGGGCAGTCCTTGAGCTATCTTGATCTCCCAAAACAGAGTTGGTGTTACTTTTGGTTTTCCTCCTCAGTCGTCCAAGACCCAGAAGCTTCCCACTGACATGTGTCCCCACTTCTGAGGTTTGTCACTTCCTTACATGTTTGCTGCCTTTCTTGCTCCACGCTGGTATAAATCCTAGGGGGTTTTTTACTTTTTTTAACCATAAATGTTTTTTGCAGATTTGATTTACAGAATACCTATTTCAGAGCTTATTCATGGATCTTTCTTTACCTTATTCTTTCTCTGTACTTCAGGGATTTGCGCTAGCTCTGCACCTCCCTGCCTTCTCCGAAAACTGTCATTTCCCAGATGTCATTTTTCAGTTATGATGGAAAGGGAGCTCAGTGACTCCTCCCATCCATAGCATTTCAAAAGTCTCTTCTCCTAATAATTAGGCAACTGTGATCATATGTGGAGATAGACTGGTCCTTGGTAAAGTCTGTTTTGTGTCGGAATCCAGTCATACCTGCTCGTATTCCTTGTGACTGCAGTACAGTAACATACTGATTTCCATTTTCATTAAGACAGGTTTTTATTTCTATGGGTTGTTTGTAGGGAAGTACGTTTTCCCACTAGACAGTAAGCCCAATAGGACATGGCAAAATGAAGGCTAAAGGGTTGTGTAATGTCTGCAAGCTGCATGACAAGTGTCAGACCTATGACATAGCATGGTATGTCCATAGACACAGCACACATGAGGCCAAGAGATTTACTGGTGTAATGCTTAGTTATAAAAAGGAAAACAGCTTGCAAATGAGGAATCTTGCTGAAAGGAAATTAAAAGGAGCAGTTATAAGGAGAAAATATTTGCAGTTAATGTGAAATTTTGAATATATAACAATAGTCGCCTGTAGGAAACACTCTCTGTTAAAAGATTTTAGGTAGAAGCTGAAGCAAGCTGTATAGTAAGGGGTGACAGGCTACCAGAAGCAAGACAATGACCTTGAGAGGGTGATTACTTTGTGTGTTTTTCACAATTTTTTTTGACTGCTACATGGTGCCAAAAAGGCAGAATAAGACACGGATGAAAATGTTTGTAAAAGACAGTCCACCATAACTTTGGTTTTATCATCTCATCAGTGTTCATGGAAGTTGCAGGTTCATTCAAATGCTAGGTTAAAAGTCATTAGTCATGTATTTTTAAACACTTGGCAGGACCAAGTAATCAGTTCTACTAGTTATTCGCTAATGTGCGCGTGAGTGTGTTCAGCTGGTTCCATAGTCATATTAAAACAAGCACTCTGGTATTCACAGAAACATGCTCTGCTTCCCGTATGTCTGCAGATGTAGTCCAAGCCTACATGCCATGCCTGAGATGTGGGAAAAATTATGAAGGAAAGGTTTGTCTTAATTAATAAACGTTTCTCCTTTATATGTTGAAATGTTTTTCAAATACTGTTTTTGAGTCAGATTATTCCTTGACAACTTTCAAATAGTTTGGAATGAAAGTTTCCTGAGGTTGAAATGGTCTGGGGAAATTAGTGATTTAGGTGTCAAATGAAGCATGCAGTCACTGTCCTGCATAACACAAAGAACAGTGAGTCATGTGGCTGAGACTTTGATTGTAACAAGTACAAAAAAATTGTTTGCTATTCTAGATAATGCCTCCTGTAGTACTAGATCCCTCAGAAATAAAATAGTCACTGGGAAAAATTTTTTATTTGTTGTTCATTTTGATTTTGGATTTAAGCCAGGCAGCTGTTAATATGCCCCTGGGAATATGGAATGCTTTTCCCTAGCAAAAAATAGTGGTTTATATGAGAGGATAAGTGGACCCAAAAGGTGTTTTATATTAGATTGAGAGCCCAATAAATCAAAAGTAAATATTTAATACATGACACACAATGTCACACTCCAGGATTAGGGAGTAACACAAACACTGTGCTGAAATACAGACGGACTAGATTATAATTCTATTAAAAGGTTTGTGCCATACAAACAATATGATGTATTATATCTTTAAGAATTATTTACTGTGTTCCCATAGATCAGCATACATTTCGAGATTATAGTGATGATCACATGCATGTTTTATGTCCAAAATGGTAATTGACCCTGATGAATTATGATGGGGAGAGTGATGTCTTATATTCCCATGAATGTGTGTGTCACTCGCCATAATTTTCAATAAAAGTAATTCCTTAGCAGCAAACCTATCTCAAGAAGAACTGCTGGTTAGTGACACTTATATTAGGGTTAGAGTTTCAAGGATCTCAGAAGCCAATACAAAGTAAACAGCCTTTATGGTGAAAATCATCTGTGCTTTGCAATGCAAGCAAGTGGTACACCAATGTGATAACAGTTCTTTATTATCCAACCATTTCTATGTGACCTGTGAACCCTATTGACCCTACCCTATATAACAATGAAGTGAATAAAGTTCATTTTTGTGAAGCTGCGGGGTGGTGTATCTTCTGAAAAAACAAACACAAGTTTAGTGCTCGGATGGGCCAATGTGGGTCTGTCTCCTGCCACAGTCATAGTGAAGGCTATGAAATAGAAGACAAGGTCTACTGTTAATGTGATTCTTTAGTTTCAGGCCGTAAAGACCCATTCTATGAGCAGACTCACTTGCTTTGTAATCAATACTGGCCTTACCTGCTCGTTTCTGTAATACCCAACAGGCATCTCAGCACAAGCCCACTCTAATATACCTATTGTAGTCAAGATGTTCCACTGTAAAAGCGCTCTTTGTTTACCCATTGAGCAATATGTATTTTTTTGCTATGTGAGCAATTTTTGTGAGGTCTTAATTCCATTTTATTTTACTTGGAATCAACCCTTAGGATTTCTTGTATGATCGGTAAAGGATAGTTTCCCTGTGTATCCAGATTTCCTAGCTTAGCAGTCTTTTCTAACAGATGAACTTTGAGCTCTCAGAAGTCATTGGAGGATGGAGCTGAGTGATATTCTGTGCTCTTGGAAAACAACATGGGAACCTGTAAGTAAAGTATATTTGTTCTATATTTTGGTTATTGTCCCCCAGTCCTAGCATTACTCTTGGCTGGAAGGTGATTGCTTGCAAGAGCAGTGACGGCAACACGGTGCTATAGTCCCCAGGTACTGTTGTCCTATCTGTTTCTTAATATCACTGCCGCCTCCAGGTCCAACCCAAAGTTTATCCAGGCACTTCAGCAGTCCTCTCAGGAGGCAGCTTTTTCCTGATGATGTAGCCCAGTGACCTCACCGGTACCAGAGGAGAGTAGCTCACTCCTGGGTTGGGTAGTTTGTTGTAGATGTTGAAGCAGATTTCTTCTATGCTGTACTGGGGAGCAAAACTGCATGAGAAATAACTGTTCTGGTGAAGCAGAGAGAGAGTACATTGTGTTGCAAAATGAAAACCTGTAGGGGTCTGGTGATGCTCATACATTTACAGGTATGCAAAAAGCTGAAGGAAAGTGGAATGCCTAAAACACACTCTATACTCACTGAGCCTGGTATTTTGTAGAGCATGTGTAATTACCAATAGATATAGGCAGTACTACCTGAGGACTCAATGGGATTTTGATATCCAGGAGTATTTTCACAGATGAGTGATGGGTGTGGCCCATTTGTCTATGCTCTTGAGTCTCAATTTTGATTGTCCAAAGGAAATGTGATAGAATTTGAGGAGTTTCAGTTGATATAAATGTCATATAAGTGAACAAACTATTTCCCTTCTAAAGACTGTTGACATAAAGTTCGAAGTCAATAGATTAGTTCCTTATTTCAAAAGACAGAGATTAGCAGTTTGATGCCAAAGGTCTGAGGTACAGTGCCTAGTGATGATGAATGTTTGGTATCAATTAAAAAAAAAAAGCAAATGTTTTCAGTCACACAATCAATCTCCTTCTTCCTCCAAGTAAAATGTGGTGGCCAGATTTTCAAGATCTGCTTAGTTCTTTTGATAATCAGGCCCATAAACACCAAAGAAAATATTTCAAGAGCTGTGTAAGCAAAAATAACCATTTAAGCATCGTCTAAATTCCAGACTGGTAGAATAAGTCTAAATGGTCACTTTGTTGTCAATGTACTGTGAAAAACTCTATGATGATAAAAATGCAAGAAAATTGCTTCCTTCTGCTAAACTTATTTTGGACCAAGAATGAGTCCAATTTCAAGATGTTGTCACATCCTGGATGGAGGTGGCTGTTTATTGACAATGAGACTTGTTTCTTACTTCTTAATATGAACCAGAAAATTATCTGTGCACATTAAACCCAAAACTAAAATGGACATACTACTAAATTAACAATGGCTTTTGCAGTATGGTTGCTGAGGTTTGGTTTGAGATTATTTTTCCCTCCTTTTACCTTCCTTTTTTGCTGACTCAGTTGAAACAGAGTTCTCCTGTTCATCAGCCAGGTTTGTGGAAAGAGGCACTATTTTCTGTGGGAGCAAGAAATATTTGAGCACATAAGCTCTTCTTTTGTGCTTCAATTAGCAGTCTTCGAGAACTAAATGCATGCAATGACTTTCCTTACGTTAGTTTCTTGTTTTTCTGTGACAGTGTTTCTCTCTGATTCTTCTTCTCTCTCTTCTAAACTACTTTTGACACTTTAGTGCTAAGCAGTACCATCTCTCCAGGGCATCTTGCCAGCCAGTCTCCTTGGGCACTCCCCTAGCACTCCTAAATAGGAACAAATGCTAAGCTGGTCAGGTGGGAGTGTTTCCAATCTGGTTACTGAGGGCCTATTCCTCACAAAGGGAAGTCTGCAAACAACCATCAAATTAGTGAATTTGCAGAGCATTTGTATTTGGAGTGAGATTTCTGTTCTCAGTGCTGAAAAGAATAAATGTTGAAATGAATAAAAAACCCATACAACACAACAAACCCAGTGGTTTTATTTTCACGGTAAGAACTGAAATAGTATAAAATAGACTAAGAATGGGGTAATATAATGACACATCCCAACTGGCATATAATGAGCCAGCTATTCCTACTTTTTTTGCTAATTTTTTTATTTTACTTTTAATAGTGTTATATCCATCTGTCCTGAGAAAATCTGATGAGAATTTTTCCTGGTTAACTTCATATCTTAGTCTCTAGGAGAAATCCCAAACAGCTAGTTGTTTTTTGTTTTTTTTTTTTTTTTTTTTTTTCTTGTGTGGGCTAGGCTTGTCTGGGCATTTGGTTCACATATGTCTCATAAACAACCCCACCCCCAGCCTCCCCCCTGTTTCCTGAGATAATTTGCTGTTGCATCTTTTCAGTGGTAGTGACTGCTCTCTCAACTGATGGTTGACTTTTCAGCTGAAAACCAAGATCTGCTACTTAGTTTGCCTCACTGTTCACTCATGAGTAGTAGCTGGAAAAATATGCTCTTGTTTGTTTTAAACACACCCTGTACAGACGGTTAACAGCCTTAATGCATATGCACTTAGAAGAAGACTTCTTTCCAAATTGTCATCCAATTGATGCTTTAATAGAGCATCCCTAGAAAATAATGGGACTTAGATGCTTGTATCTCTCCCCCGGTTAGTTTGGTGTGTTTTGTCAGGATCAAAAAAGGAGATGTTACAAGAAGAGAAGGTTACCTCAGGTAAGGGGGAAATCATGGGTGTTACAGCTCTGTCTTGCCTTCCTGCTGGAGGCAATTAGGATGTGTGAGAAGTACATTGAAGTAGGACCCCAAAATGCACAAGCGTACTTTAGATGCTTCAGAGTACTAGAAGTATTCTCAGCACCAAATCCATCCTCTGTAATCTGAGTCATTACTGTGGCATCCTTCCTTCTTTTTCACCAAGGGTCCAGTCACAGTGAAAGATCTCACCTAATAGTGTGAGAGAGAAAAGCAGGAGCAGGTCTTGGCAAAAGTTCCTGAAAGGCATATTTGACTGTTCTATCATGCATAAATTAGTCAATTAGTAAGGGGAATTACATTGTGCTGCACCTGAGAGCAACCAGCATCTGCAAATGCCAAAATGGATTCAGGGCTCTTTTGTACTTTGCATCCATCACTTTTAAAAGAACATAACTTTGTTCTGTGCATGTCTCTGTGCAATGACGTGCAGGGAGTTTATGCTGCCATGGAGTTTTTCTTTGGTAATATAAGCTGCTCTTGAAGCCCAAGGGGCATGTTTTGACCTGTTTCTTTTATGGTGGAAAAAATCAGCTAGGGGAGGTTCTGAGTTTTATAACCCTACTTCCAGGCAGACATCGTCATTAGCATATATGGAGCTGTTTATCTAAGAAACCCTGTGCTGGCCTGGAGGGCAGAGGTTGTTTGCACTGAGTAAATATCTTATTTGGGATCTCAGAAAGTGTTAGGGGTAATAAACAGCAGCTCTCAAACTGGAGGATGAGTAAAATAATTTCACCTCTGTGGAAGTATGAAGAAGGTGGGCTATCTCCATCTACATACTGCAGAAATGAAATTAAAAAGAAGAAATGTTTGCAATGCTGATGAATGGAAAGTGCAATGGTTTGACTACCTCTGAGCACTTTGCCTCATTGCTTAGCTGCTGTTCACCCCTGCTCCTCAGAGGTGAACCTCCAGGCAATAAGCACTGCAAGGCAGTGCAGAAAAGGGTTACACAGTTGTCAGTCTTCAAAGGTGAGCTTCTAGTTGAGAAAGGGAAACATGGGTAATATTTCAATACTATGTCCTTCCAGGCTCTGTTGAGAACATGTCTGTTGTGCTCAGACAAGAGCACTACAAGCTGTTCTTTAGTGAGAAGCTTTTTGGACCTTTACTTGCAGGTGTTGTCTTTTCTTTATCACTCTGAAGAGGATTGTATTTGATCTATACAGTGCAAAGATAATCTGTGAAACACAAAGTACAAACCAGTACTGAACACAAAAAAAAAAGAGGTGAAACTCCAAGTTTCTTAGTAGGGAATAGTTGTTTATAACATGAGCAAATGTTCCATGGTGAGCTAAAATTTCAGTGAAAGGTCCCCTACAGGACAGTTTAAGCCTTTTCCTTTTTTGCATGTTTTCTGTATATGACAGTGAGCATGCGTAAATCCAGATTTCAACATACTATGTTCCACATTTTTGAGTGAAAACATGTATACCCTTCCACATCTAAGCTGTCCAGAGAGGCTGAACTTCATGAACCCCATACCAGTGACACAGTGCAATGAAAGAGGGGAGAAAATTTCCATGACACTCTGCTTGGTACTAACCTGAGAATACCCCTCTGCAGTATATAATGGGATAAGAGTTACTTCAAGGAATTTCCTCTAACAATTTTCATTCCTCCCGCATTTCTCAGCTTCACTTAAAGCTGAAGAGCTCCAGTGGGCCCGGGAGGGTTCTTAATAAAATCCACCCTTAGGGAATACTCTACTAATTAAAGTCTGTATTCACAGGATGTTTACAGAGAAAAAAATTGTGTAGAGTTTGGAATGGGAGAAGCTGATGGGAATTTCAGGAAAATCTGATGAAAGAATGCTGCAAAGAAGTACAGAAAAAAAGACAAAATTGTCTAGTCTTAAGTTACTATATATTCTTAATATTTTTTGAAAAATCATATTAAAAAACCTGTTATTTCCTTACTTTATATAAAGAGACAGGAAGTACTAGAGTGTGAGGAGAATAGTTGTAATGGAAAAAGAATTACTTATTTCCATGTGTCTCTTTTAAAATTAAGTATCCTTGAATACACACCTGCTTACAGAAAAGAAGCAATGAATTGCTGTTGGAGGAATAATCGGCCTTTGGAAAGAAGAAGAAATTACTTACCAAAACTTAGTTTTCTCATGGCAATAGACTTGTAGGAGAACAATTCTCGTGGGCAAAAGTGCTCCAGGAAGTGACAAACAGAAATTTGAGGAGATCTACGTCTGAATTTGCAGTGCTTGGACTCCCTTTGGAGGGTAGTGAACACAACAGTGCATGGAAAACAATGCAGTGATGCTGCAGGCAGCTAGTTGGCCACAGGTGAAGTAGAGAAATGAAATCTGGATTAAGATTTCTTAGTCCTTCAGCTCATTTAATTCCTATTGCAAGGTAAATGGTAGCTAAGGGTGAGAGCGTGGAGTGGTGATGACTGCTGTAACACTAATTAGAGCAGCAGGCATGACACATGTGGGGTCATGCAGGGAGTTTGCAAGGAAAAAAGGCATTAAAATTCAAAATAAAGTTCAGAAGATACTGAAAAGTAAATCAGGTTTTAACATACCTCAGCCCACAACTATCGTAATCTATTTTTTGCTAGCTAAGGCTTTCTTTGCCTTCCTGATAGTAATCCTAGGAATGAAAGTAGAGCAGTACAAAGTTCGCTAGGCCTGTCTGATTGACTAGATTGGTCCTGAATCCTCAAATACTTTCTTCCTCAGTCCGTGGGCCAAATATCGACCCAGTGGATAACCCTGGAAAAGTTTTTTGAGTATAGAGGTAAATATCAGTAGCTTTAGCAGCAGACAAGATACCAGTTACAAGGCAGGGTCTCTTGCTATCAGGGTGTCCCATTCATCATTAGAAATTTTCTATTCTCATTCCACTTAGAAGACATTTCTTTAGCAGGAATGATCTGCGTTACCCCTACTTCTCATAATATCTTGAAACTGTGTTCCTCCTCTGGCAATGAGATGCCAGAGACTCAGAGGGTGTTGTTGTGCCGTACAATTGCCTTTCTTAAAGATGATGTGGAGGGGATATTTAAAGAATAGTTCACAGGGATTTAACTGAAGGGTTCCTACTGATGTTAGTTTACCCCCTGCGAGTCTGACAGGATAGATTAAGCCACGTTGGGGAAAATAACATTCACGCTCAGTCAGTCACAAAAGATCACTACTATTGTGTCACTCTGAGAGGAGACAGTAGGTATTAGCCATTGCAGTCCCGGTTCTCTCAATGTGATGCTTGTTAAGTCAGTTTTATATTCATTGAAGGAGTGTTTGTGGTAATAAGCAACTTAGCTGATGCTCTGTGATCCTGTAGCTAGGGCTGTTAGAGGACATAAATGAGATATCTTTAGCTTAGTGCTGCAAGAGGGACTGTTTTTTTTCCTGGAGTTTATTTGTTAAAAATTATCCAGTTTAATCAGTTTAGAGAAACGTCCTACTGTGTTCATGCTGAAAATCATAGTTTGGGCTAGGTCCAGCAATCCTTCCTTCCCAAGAACTCCAGACATCTTTATCAAGTCCCTGAGATTGTTAGTCCCTCCACCTTATTCATGGAGAGGATGGTGGATCTCTGACTTGTTCTTCCTGTCTGCCTGACTCCTCCTTCCATACTTAATTTTTTTAGTCCTTGCTGTTTTCTTCTCCTCTGTTGTCAGATACTAAAGAGTTAAAATGGTTTGAATCCTCCACAGCCTCTCTTCCTAGTGAGGAGGGGGAAAATAAATGTTCTATTTCTTTACTTTACTTGAGATATGTCACAGAGGTTGCAGAAAAATGCAGTAAGTGACAGCATCTTTCATGTTATTCTGTCATTTTTCTGAAATAAGAAAATTTCAAGTACTTATGAGTTAGGAACACTGACTCATTACCAACAGAAACAAACAATTCCAAATGTCTGAATAAAAATAAAAAAATCCCACAAAGAGGCTGCTACTGTCAAGCAGCAGAAAATAACCTGCTGATAATCTGTCTGTATAGCCTGACTTCCTGAAGGGCATTAAACAGTGTTCTTACAGCCAATATGGACTGTGTTTTCCTACTTTAGAATTTAAAGAAACACATGAAAAATTGCATGATATTACTGTGTTATGGTAGAGTGCACATACCTGCAAGAAGAAAAAATCTTTTCAAGTGAAAATCAAATGCAGAAAACAGACATAATATATGTTAAAAAGTATGACACTTAGAATTTATACATGTCCAGAAATTCATGCACTGTTTTCTTTCTGTTGCTTATTATGCTGTGGCTAAGTACTGCAAAACATTCCCCTGTACAGTTTAATAAGTAAATGAACAGTCAGCAATGGGAAAGCTGACTTGGTTCTCTTTTTTGGATAACTGGAAAGAACTAATTTGCACTTAGAACCACCATACCTAAAATGGAAACAGATTGTTTCCCTCACAGAAATAATTTGAAGTCAATCATTTATATAACTTCAGCCTTTGTGTGCGTGTGTATTCCCTGAAATAGCTATGTCCAGGTTAGGATTCCTTCCTTCTTTGAGTGGACTCTGGTTGCCATTTTTCAGTATTTGTTGTCTGAAGTCATTAATCATACACGGTTTTCTGTGAGCAGTTGATGTGTGAACAGCCAAAGTTTGTAATTGTGCTGTTCAGTTGTAGCTGGTCAGAAACCTACATTATATAATTTCCATTTCTGGACTGAATGACCATGCGTGTTCTTCCAGGGTGAGTATTTGCATGGGTGAATTGAAAATCCTATTTCTGTGTATACTTGAAATACACTCCTGCATTTGTGCAAGAAAACAGGATTGCTGAGAAGTTGAATACAATGGGAAATTAATTTAAAAATGAAGTGAGGCTCTTTGCCTTGATCTAGAACTGCCATTGCAAAATGGATCTTAAGAGAACAATAATAGCTACAAATCTGTTTACGTTTGAGTGGTGATGAACTCTTCTGAAGTATGTGCTTCTCAGTGTAATTTTCCTGACCTTACTTTTTCATTTCGTGGGACCAATTAGATTTCTACGGGTTTAATTTTTTGCTCTTGATTTTAAAGTATTTAAAAAGCATTCTTGGTTGCTTCTGTAGGTATGTTCTCATATGTTGCTTCTGACTTCCTCTGACATTTGCTTGTACAGTAGGAAGCTCAGATGGATGCAGGAAAACATAATGTACTTGCAAAAATGATGCTCTTCCTTACTGATCTCAATGTTTTATATACTAAAGATTTTATCTTTAGCTATTTTGGTTAACACTTCTGTGAATTTAAATTAGAGCTCTTAATAAATAGTCTCTGCTGCATTTTCAAAACCATCCTTCATTGATTTGGAAATCAATAAACCATATCTAAAAAGTCTGACATGCTAATGAAAGAGTATTTGCTCAAACTACTGTTTAAAGCCATGGAAATTTTATATTGAGCCCAGGAGTGATTACTTAAATGTTGGTTAGTTAGCAGGTCATATTCTTTAAAATGGCACTATTAATTTCAACAGCTCTATTGATTTCAGTCCTATGAAATCTGAATTGATAACAAGTTCCCAGGCCAGTTGGTTTCAATTGATCCAGAAACTTGTTTTGGTAAAAATATTGTGAAAAATGTGGACAGCTAGTGTACAGTAGCCTTTGTTTCAATGTCAATTTATGTTTTACTCCAAAAAAACAAAGTCAAATATAACAGATATGAACACTCAGGCTAAGGGATTAAATGAAAATTATACTTTTGACCTAAATAATATGCTTGACATACAGTACATGATGTTGAGAAGAAGGTGAATTCATATTACAGTTCTGTTGAATGCTTTTTATTTGAATATTGAGCTGGAAATCTTTGAAGAGTGCACTTCTGTATGAAAACCAAAAGACATCCTTTGTTCTCTTCACAGTTCTTGAACTTCTTAGTTTTGACTGCAACAAAGCAATTCAGAGCAACTGGCTTTTCCTCTCATTCTGCCCATCTTCTTTTCCACTTCCTTTTTGGATTTCATACAAAAGTAATCAGTCCCATATACCCCAGAGAGGCAGTAAAGCTCTTGCATAAGAAATATGTCAGTTTTTTTCTTTTTTACGTTTCACAGAAATATGATAGTCAGGAGGAGAGTCTTGAAAAACAGGAAAATAAAGGGTTAAGTGAGCCAAAATCCTGGTGTATGCACCTGGCTCAGAAGAGTAGGCAGCATGAAGTATAAATTGCAGTGTAAGGAAAAGATGCATATTTTCAGGGATTCTCTGAAGGCAAATCAGTCCAGTGATCCATATTTTGGGAGTCAGTCTGTGGTTTTTCTTTTCCTTTTATGTATCTGCTTAGTGTTGTCGGTACTTATTTCTGTGGCACAGGTAAAACTCCACGAGCTACTGGGCTTGGATTGTGTATTTGCAAATATCTGGAAATTGGATGATTTGGGGTTTTCTCTACTCTAGGTAAACTGTATCTTTCTTGGTTGTCTCTGAAAGCTTTCCAAGAAATAGGCAGGATGTTAGCCTTAATTACAAAGGGATTTCTTAGCCCACTGCTACTAATATCCTTGCTTCTTATTCTTGTCTTCCCTATACACCGACACAGACATGCACACCTTTTACCCTCCTGTTATAGCTCTCTGAGTACCTACGGCAGTGAAAAAAGATTTAGCTTCTGACTAGAGATGCTCTTTGAAATCACATAGCTCTTACTCTATCTGCTTCTTCTGCAGCATTCTCTCTCAGCTCAGTCCTGCAGCACTGGAACAGACATACTGGAATTTAAGGTAGTTGTCTGTCAATTGTATCATTATAGCTTTATTCACTACCTCTACTTATTTGCCATTGAACTCAATAACATTGCATAAGTTGCCGAAGCTGAAATTAAAGCACGATGAATCAGGCTTTTTACATTACGCTGATCTGTTCTGAGAAAACTTGGCATGTACTCTGAAAGTATAAAGTTAGGGGATGTTCGTGACATAACAATTGAGCCATGCTTAGAAACACTGGAGGAGGTGTCAGTCATACAGTGGAATTTGAAGTAGTGATCAATAATTTATACTACTGATCACTTGGACCTTATCTAATAACCCACTCTGTACTTTTCACAATCTAATTTCATTTGGTGTTAGTGATCACTGCTTTTTTGCTTAGAGTGATCTGATTAGACCTTGAAATATTTCTGTTTTTCAAGATATAGCACATCTTCTGTAACTCTATGTAACATATATTCAGGAAGAATTTGATTAGACTGGGCAATTACTTATGATTCATGCCTAGTTTTAGATACTGAAGCAGGCAGGAAGGCGCCAGTACCATTTTAAGCCATCCAGGGCACTGGTTAAAGAGGCTTCTATGTCCTTGATATATAATGAACATTTTAGTTACTTTCAGAATCACATCAGATTTGCTGATTGTAAAAACAAAACCCAAATCAAGCTGCCAAGAGTCCTTGCACAATTTTTTTTATTATTCTTGTCAGAATTCTAGTGAGCAGGAGAAACCTGCATGGGTTATTGTACCAGAAAAGACTACTGTGAGAGTATTTTGAGTGGTGGGGCTAGGAGGGGTTTATGTGTTTGAGCTACAGATACAGCAGGAACTAACAATGACATAGGCAGATATCACCTGTGTTTTTATAGATCACAATTTAACAGTGGCGTTTGTTACCAGCATAACTAAACATCTGTATGCATATTTATATAAGTAGATATTGATATATTTTTTGTGTAGTCTGATGTGTATTTGTATACCTGTGTACAGTGTGCATACAGCTACAGACCTACACAGGTATGAATTTTTATGCCTATTCCTATACATAACTAGATGACATATATACACACAAGGCAAGAGGTGCCAAGAGGGTGCTGGGCCAAACTGGACTAAGGCTAGAACAAGATCAACCAGCAGGATCAGGCAGCATGGCCTGTGCCCAGTTTATGATCTCTGGCTATGGAAATTAAGACCAGAGAGGGTAGAGGCTTGTACAGGGGTGTCCAAAAAGCACTGTCCTCACATAAGAACTGCTCCCATATGGCAATTTGGATCCCTGCGGGGTTAATATGGGCCACCCCTTAAAATTAAGGCTCAAGCCATGAGAACAAAAGCACAAATGTTAGAGCTGGAAAGAGCCAGCATAAAATATGATGGCAGATAACTAGTTTTAGCCCAGAGACTAGCAGGGATGATGGGCTCATGCCACCAGTAATTATCCCTGGATAGAACAGAGTTGACATATTTGGATAGGTTGACCATCTTTTCAGTTTTATCATAAGAATCAGTTCGTGTCTTGCACAGTTACAGGAATTCAACCTTGGAATGGGTTTAGCGAGGAAATCTCAGCCCACCTGCTTTACTTTTATGCTTCTGCCCAGAGGGGTAAAACGGACAGCACAAATAAGATGTTGGAATTAAGGTGACCCATGATGACCCTAACACTTACTTTAAAATAAGATGGAGTGTCATTTAAATGAACATGTCACCACCTTAATCTCAGGCCTTTATTCCTCATCTTTCTCTCTATTTATTAATTACATTGGAGTGGAATTTGCTACACAGAATTAGGAAGTAAACTCAGCTTATACAATTACTGAAAGCAAACTTCCTCACAGAGTCCTAGTCAGTTTGTTTCTGTCTTCTGCAGCACTCTAGCACTTTAGCTTGCTCTTCCTCTGGAGCAAGGCTTCATATTCAGCTTCATTAATTTTGGAGGACCCCCAGAGTGGACTTAAACATAGAATAAACCCTAGTCCTATTTATTTCTTGTCATTGGTGAGAAGTACTTTACTGAAATCCATGAAACTATATTGCTTAGTAGATTCATGTAACTGTCTAAATGTTAATTTAATTCTGATTCTACAATTTTCACAAATGGTCTCTGCTTTAGAAAAGTACATTTCAAAATTATAGCTTACACTAAAATTAATCGCTATTACGTCCAGCATGAAGATAAAAAACCCTTGTCGTGCTGCAAAATTTCCTGACTTCATGTTCAAAATTTCTTTTTTTTTCTGCCTCCAAATTTTCCCATGTGAATTCAGTGGAAAAAATAGTAAAATTAATTTTTTTTTATTAGGACTCATTTATCTATTTTTGATGTACACAAGCAGGCACTTTTTAGCATTCCTTCCAGTCATGTTTGCAGAACCCAATAAGAAGTGAGTATCTTGGTGAAAACAATATACTCTGTTCTTATTCCATTGGTTTGGTCTCTTTTACTGAAGCAGTGTTTATAGTTTAGCTGTCATTGATGACGTCCGTAGCATGCAGGCAGAACCATGTGGCCAGAGGGAACGCCATCTATCACAAATTATCTGTCATGGATTACCTATTTCAGCCTAGCATGCTATTTTGTCTTTTTGAAGTATTCCAAGAATTGTTCTGTCCTGACTGCAGTTATATCTCTGGAAATTCTTAACTTCAAAAATCTTTCACTTTGCCCTGGGTTTGTTTAATATTTTACCCTTTACTCCAAGTTTAATTAACTCAACCTGCATCAAACCCAATAAGCATTATGGAGTGGAGCTGAGATATCATTAAATGATGCCTTTTACTTTTGCCTCAGTCACTTAAGGCCTTTCATTACTGCAGGAATATGTACAAAAGCATTGTATAAAGTACACAATTTTTGCTAATATTTAAGCTTTTTCTATAAGGTAGGATCTCTTGTCTATGCTTAATTAAAATGGAGCAACTAATATACCAAAGAAACAGAATTTCCTGCATTAGTAATGTGACTGCTCACAGAACCCATAGAAAGATATATTTTAAACTTCTTCTATTGGTTTATCCTTGGGATTGGGGATTGATAAGTTGGAAAAAATATTCTATGTTAACTGGATCCTACATTTTCTGATATCAGGTCAGCAGTGATCTAAAGAGGGATCCTCATTTCTTCTAAGTCAATGCTTCATCTAGAAAACAAATAAACAAACAAAGAAAAACTTTAGAGAACTTTAGTGTAAGAATAGTTAGCAATGATATAAATGTAAATGAGCTACAATGGACAGACTCCTTTGTATTGTGGTTTAGCTGCTTTTTATTGCACTAATAAAGATCTGGAAAAGGTCTCTAATCTGTTGTGCTACAGACACACCCAAAGGCTTTGCAATTTAAACAACTAAGAAATATCTGTAAGAAGGAAAACATGGGGGTAGATAAGCTGTTTTGCCTGAGGGTGAACGGCAGGTCCCATAATGAACACTGGGTTTCCCATGCCAGTGCCCCTCTGGAGTTCATAGCCTGTTAGGCCTTTCATCCCTCACACTCCTTTAAAGTAAAAGAAGATGGAGAGGTGACTTGATTACAACATAGATGGAGTAACTTCACAGGGAGAAAACGCTGGCTACTGAAATGTTCTTTAATCTAGAAGACAAAGGCATTACAAGGTATAAGAGCTGGAAGCTGAAATTGCAAAGGAGGAATAAAATAAGCATCTTTACACAGAGAAGGGAACTAAGCAGTGGGGAAAGTTTTATCTTATGATTTCAAAACTTTCCTATCAATTAAAGGTTTCTGCAGCATTTTCAGATGAATGAGAAGCAAAATTTCAAAAGAAAATCTTTGTCTGGAAACACACGTGTGATTTTTGATGAAAGCAGAATCTTTCATCTGTGAAATTTTTGTTTTGTTTACAGTTTTTTAGATTTTCTTTCACCAGCTGTTATATTCAGATTAAAGAAAGGCAGACAATATTGCAACTGCATTATGTATTTTATTTATTAGTATAGAAGGTGGTCTCCTGGAATTATGAAATTATTTTGGAAACCCAGATTCAGAACAAAACTCTCAAAACTCCATAAGCTTCCAACATTTCATCTGGAAACTACAAAAGATACTCATACATCTCAAAGACTCAGAAACCGAAAAACAAATAATAAGAAAGACAAAATAATATTTAAAATTATATGAAAATATTGACTACATTAAAGGCTTGTTAATTATTTGAAATTAAAAGAAACCTGAGTTCCAGCTAAAAGAAAGTTGATGAGGTGTCTGAAAGTATTTCAATGTAGTTTGGCATTTTAAGGAGATTTATTAAAAAAAAAAAAAAAGACCAAATACCCCATTTTCAAATAATGAAAGAAACTCAGAATGCCTGTTAGAAAACAGCTAAATTATTGTAAACTCACAAAAGGAGAAAAGTCTGCTTTTCCACGTCTTTCCCCTGCGGTTTAAAATTTTTGTTCTCCCCTCAGAAACAGCAGCTTTGATCCTTCTGAGGAAGTTCTCACCTCCTGCAGTCTAAGACTAGCTAGATCTTAAATACCACTAATGGAGGCTTTGCAACACTGGATGGGCATAAATCTTACTTGTTCTATTTTAAGATTTTTTTTTTCCTCTGGATTCCATTCTATAGAAGATCAGTCAGAAAAAGCCAGAAAAACCTGAAATGCTCCAATGAACTGCTATTACACCAAGAAAACACTGGTCTGTGTTTTCACTACTTCAGTGGCTCAGATAAACACGAATCATCCTAGTGCAGTGTCCTAAATGAAAGTGTGAACCGGATCCCAAGCTGTTAAAAGGCTGCAGCGGCATTTTTTGTTTGAGCATTGCTGGGGGAGGATGAAAAGCTGGAGGTGGAGGGAGGAAAACTGATCTGCGGTGTTGCTGCTCTCATTGTTCTCCTTTTATAGCCTTATCTCTGTGTCCAAAAAAAATGTCAAAAGCTGCAAGAGAAATGCCGAAGCAGAGTGGTCAGAGTGACAGCTGTCCTTGGTGCGGGCAGGGGGTGAGGAGGGCTAAGGTCATATCTTATTGTAGAGTGTTCATGGGCACTACAGCTGCCCACAGCTCCCAGGCTTTGATAAGAGGGTGTGTTTTCCCAGCATTACTATATTTCTAGGGAAATAAATTAGCAAACCTTTTCTTGTATATTACCATGCTTATTAACTCTGACTGCCTGTCAAAGGAAAAGAGCTTGTTGTGCATGAAAAGTAGTAATTTTTGTCTTGCACCTGAAAAGTCTGGACCTTTGCTGGCAGGATGCAATTTAGACTGCAGACCCTACAACTTGCATAGTCCTTCCTGTCCACCTTCTGTTCCTGGAGCCATTTGTTTGCTCTCATTGGAAAGGATGTGAACAGCTCATTGCTTCCCGAATGCCATCTCTAGCTCAAGGTATCTGTGGGAGGGGGTACTGGAATGGAAATATAGGAGATGGCAGGTGAAGTATTTTGAAAATTTGCAGCTATTTCTTTCTCCCTGTTAAGGAAAGGGTCATAAAGCATTCTTCTGTCTTGCCCTGATGGACTTAACTGCCCACTTGAATCAATACCATAGAAATGATTTTCAAGGCTCAGCCTACAACAATTCCAGTTTCTCAGTCAAAATATGCCAATCTCTGCACTCATAGAAAAGATGACTATAGTTTATTGTCTAGTAAATTACTTGCCAATGTTGTGTGGAATAAAAGGTTGAGTAGGAATATCTTTCTTATCTATGTGTGCATTGTCTGTGACCACAAGTTCTTAGTCCGTGTCCAGAAATCATAGGTGTTAATAACACATAAATAAAATGGCAAAATTATCTGAAATGATTGAAACAAATAGCAGAGACACTTACCATGTCTTCTTTAGCTAGAAGAGAAGGAGAAGAGAAAGAGGGAGAGAAAGTAAAGTTATAAATTTTAACTAGGTTCATGCAACCTCTTTATAAATATCCAAGAAAGCACAGCCTTTCCACTTGATTACAAAGTTTTCTCTCATTGTAGAGCCATAATCAAAAAGCACTTTTTCTACTCAGGTTTGTTTTCTAATATAGTCAGGAAAGTCATACAATGACAGCTCATACTTTAAATTTCATCACGAATCAATGAGAATTCCTTATTCTGGGAAACCCTGACTGACATGATTTAATACCAAGCAGTGTGAAGTGTTGTGGCCACTACACACATTTGCTTCTGTAGTTCCTGAATCCAAGGGGTCTCAGTCTCTGGCTAGATAGGTTTAGCAGCATGGGGTACATGTGAAGCCATGTCTTGTATTTTGTCAGACTAAATGGATACAATAATTTGAATATTATAAATATGAAGGAGTTTAAATGAGGCTTATGAGGACTTCTGCTAGGATTGCTGGCATTTGTTAATTTTTTTAACACTTTTGAAATTTTGGCAGTAAAGATGTTAGACTCTAAAGGGATTCCTACAGAGGAAAGATTAATACCTTAATATCTGAATCAATTTGTCTTCCAAACATTAAAAAAAAGAAACGGCAGGGAAAAAAACTGAGGGGTGGTGAAAGCACAACATCTTGCACAAAGGGGTTGCACTGACACTCATTCCCTTTCACATAGAGTTGAGGTTTCTTTCCAGACACAGAGGTGCAGACCATAGCCAGATGTGGGCTTACTCTTTTGGGTTGTCTCCCCTTGTATTGTTTGACTGTTTTCCGTAGCATCTCTCCATGAGCCATTGGCAACACAAATCTCTTCATCTTCTTCACCACCTCCAAGGGCACATGTTACGTTCAAGATATTACATGAGAGGTTCATAGTCAACACTTCACTGGCTTCTTGACATATTTGAATCTTTTCCCCAAGACTTAGTGGACTTATGTTTGTTTCCCTAAATATCCTCATTGCTTCCTCCAGATAATGTCTTTATCTATCTATTTCTCAATTTTTCTGGGGGACTAATGAGGTAACCTTTAGCGCGCACTGTCCAACACAGTCTTGGGGAGTCACAGCACATATCTTTTTGGCTGGCTCATTCAGTATCCTATAGGTGCACCACAGTTACGCTGTTATTTGTCTTTGTATCTCACAGTTGTGTGATATGTAGTTGTACACTAAAATATGGGTTCTAAAAAATGCATCAAGTACTCAACACAGTGATTATGCATAGCTAATTCCTCACTGGTATAGTAAACTTTGGTTACAGGATATTTTAGTATGGTGTTATGAAGTGTGCAGTCAGATATACTACACCTGGATTTCAAAAGCAAACATTAAAAATATCAGCCTGTGGGATAAATGCTAAGATATTCTATGTTGTGTTCCATTTTTATTAATGGCAACTCTCATGTAATTTGCAGTGAAACTGTCGCATAATTATGCTCTACCGTGAAGTGCATCTTCTTTCAGAATAAATTCTGCAATGATTTTCCATAAGATCTCTGCTATTGATGTTTTTTTGATAGGGTTATCTCCATTCTCATACATTAACTAAATTATGGCAGAGGAATTTCCCTCACTGCAATATCTTAAAGAGAGAAATTTTTTTTTTCTGGCATTCTCAAGAAAATTCTTCTGTTCTGTTTTCCTTGGGGATGGCTTCATTATAAAAGGATTTCTACTGTTCTTTTTTAATAGAGTATGTGTGTCTATATTCCTCTTTCCTTTTAATTTACCCTTTTAATCTCCTTCTAAACTTTTCTCTTCTGCATTTTTTAACCTCTACCATCTTCTGTTTCTCTCCCAGTGTAATATGAGCTCTCTCAGCTCTTTCTCTCCATGTCTTTCCTTAACAAAAAGTGATAAAAGAAAGAGATTGCTGGTCCAACAGATAGCTGGGAGAAACTAGTGTTTACATTTTAAGGTCTTTGGGAAATGGTCCTTTTGTCCTTTATGTTTTACTAAGCACAACACCAGACTCCAGGATCACGATGAGGGCTTTCTTGTGCTGCTAAATTACGCATAAGCAGTGGTAGCGTGTACATATGAGATCTGTGGTTGAAATCTCTTTACTAACATGGGTAAGGGACCTCTTTTGAAAAACTGAAGGAGACACAGATAAACTGCTGTTAGAGAAATAAATTACTTCCTCATTTAATGATGACTGCAGTTTACTGTCCAGTATTCAGGTCTAGTTTGTATGGTTGAGATTAATTTGATCTGGTTTTAAGGATATGATTCAGGAAGCTACAATGAGCCCTTATTGGTGTACCATATGCTATAACACCTGAATCCAGCAAGGTAGTCCAGAAGGTCTTGCATATTTATTTGCCAGAATGAAGTATGTTTGTGGGTTTATCAGGCCATTTAAACACCTAAAATGGCACTAGGTACCTATATTTAGTGATCTGAATCACTTCCTTTGTGAGTTTTTAGACTTTTTAGACAACATTGTGTAAGGACTTGCAATCAGAATCACGTGCACAATTTCTGTATGCACAGCAATTGCTTATTGGCTAATATGGCTATCAAAGGCTGAGACAAAGTACTAAGTAAAGTATTTTTATTTTTACCATTCTGGTGCAGATATTTTAAGAATCTTTATTGGTAAGGCAGCTGGGGAAAACATTTGCCTTCACTGCTCTGTGGAAAGGGTTTATCCTCAGTCTTGCTAAATCAGTTTCACTTTACTCCACTTTTTTTCCTGAAAGTTTTATAGCTTTTCATGCCAAAATTTCTTTTCTGAAATGGAGTTCTTAACTTCTTATGAGCATAGCCTCAGTCCTCCTCTCTGTGCTCTCTTAATCTGTACAACTACATGGTCAACTACACTCACGGATTAATGTTGACAGCTAGAGGTCAAAGTTGGCTGGGCCATATCTACACAGCAGAGTTTCACAGAGGTGATCACACCCTTGACCAGGGGGCTGAAAATGAATTCTAAATGGCTGCACTGTCTTTCTACGATAGACAGAAATGACAAGCCTCTTTGGAAAGTAATTTCTCAGTGTTAGGGTGGAGACCAGCTTTTGTAGAAGTTTTAAATTATGTGATATAGCTCCCAAACTTACAGATGGAATATGGATGCCTGAGAGACAGATATATGGTTGACAATCCCAAATCTACCTGACAACCAGCCACTTAGATGTATGAGGCCAACACGGTCTGTACTGCAGAGCCTCCCACTGTGAGTGTGTAAGGACTGTCGTACTGTGTCAGATGAAAAATGCACCAAACCTGACTCTCAGAGTGGTCAGTAGCAAATCCTTATGGAAGACTATACAAAGAAAGAGATAGAAATCAAACTCTAAGTTCCAGCAGAGATATCTATGCTCAAAGCATTTGAATTTTCTGAAATTAGGAAGTTCTTTTAAACTGAAGATGTATTTACTTAATTGCATTCCCTTAACTGTGTTCCCTTAAATGAAAGTGTAATCCCTTAATAGTAGGGATATATGGGGTTTACATATGGTGTTTACATATATTTATGTTCGTATTTTACTTAAAACCAAATTAAAATGGAAAATAATATTACTGCATTGCTTCGTGGCTATTGGTTACAGGAAGACTGCAATTTGGCTTCTGTTCATGTATTTATTATTTATTTACTTATTCCAGAGACTTAAGCAGCCGTGGAAGATGATCATATGCTTGCAGGGCTATGAGCTCTGTGAGCTTGCTGCTCAAGTTATTGCTTTCTGTCTCGAAGCAGTTCATTCCGGCCCTGCTCCATTTGCTTCTCTCACCCAGTTCAATACATTTGAAAGTGATAAAAATTTTGCTCAGTGCTTATTGTTCTCAGAGTAAAATCTCCCATTGATTCCCATGGTCACTGGATGAGGTCTGAAATGAATGGAAACAAATAAAGCGTTGAACTGATAGTTTATTCAAGAGAGAAAATTATAGATGAAGGAAGTGCAATTACCAGAATGAGAAGTCCTGACCTGTGTTCAGTCATGACTCAGGAATGACAAAGATTATCTAAGCTAATCAGAGTTTGTGCTGGATTAAGGTACGTTGAAGCTGCCTATAGTTTGCTAAAAGGAAAACCAAGCCAACATGGAAATGATTAATACAAAGAAGAAAGATCATCACAACAAGCAGCAAATGAATGAATTATTAATTATTCAGTCCTGGGAGGAAATTATAACACTTTAAAGAAGCAAGCATGTTTAGGAAATGGAGCAGTAAGGAAAGCTGCTCTCAAAGAAACAGCAATATTTATTTGACAAATCTGCCAAGGAAATATGAAGCCAGCCTCCTAAATTAAGGGAGAAAGTGAATAATTTGAACGAGACTATTAATATCATTAGAATTGATTGCTTTAAGATTTGTTGTTATGCTGCTAGATTAAAAGATAGATCAATGTCAGTTATGTATGGGAGCCCCTCCCACAGCAATCAATCAGTGATTCTACAGCTGCTGCTCTCCATCCT
Source organism: Atrichornis clamosus (assembly GCA_013400975.1). NCBI lineage: Eukaryota > Metazoa > Chordata > Aves > Passeriformes > Menuridae > Atrichornis > Atrichornis clamosus. The sequence goes on along the minus strand of WBMZ01009796.1, from coordinate 285,215 downwards.
TCCCAGCACATTCTTATTTTTCTTCCACCACTTGAGTTAGGGGATGGTCACATCCTTAAGCCCTTTGTTTTCCCATGAGTGGGATCTGGTCCACATGAGGGATGTCAAATAATCCTTGTTACAGGGTCGTCCTACACAATGCTTACACTGTACACTCCGGGTAGGTGCAAACCTGCCCTATCTGTGCCCTGAGTTGAATGGGAAAAGGATACTTTAGGGCATTAACAAATGTGCTGAACTAGTGAAAACTGTTGAGAGGCTGACATTATTAGCAGACAATGTGTAATGCACTGACACAGGTCACTTAAGGGTTGGGGTTTTTTTCCTCGGTTCTGGAAACCGACAGAATCAGTTCACTTATGACCACCACAAACTCCCATTGACGTGGAGCATGTGTTGTAAACATAAAGCTAGTGAGTGGTTTTTTTAGATGAGGAATGTCAGACACTAAAACTGTTAACTACAAAATGTGACTTGACTGCAATTTATATTGGTGACTACTTTACTTGATGGAAATCTGACCTTGAACCCTTAGTGTGTTCTCGTAAAGCCTATCAATAGTATTGCTGACACCAATATTCTACAGATTTTCAGTATTACAGGGCCTTGTGATATCACAGTATTTGTGCCTTGCTGTAAAAGCTCATTTAAAGTATCCTTTTACAAACTGACTGGTTTCAGTCTCTGGGCTCATCCATGTTCAAAACTGTTCAAAAACCATCTTGCATTATGCAGGTATAAAACATCAAAACATGGAGCAAGCAAAGCCGTCTACTGTGGACTCCCATGGGTAAGAAGGCATTGCTGTGGCTGCCTCTGGGCTTGTAGATTGCTGTTCAGAAGAGTTACCCACGAGAGTCTGCTTCTGCCTCCAGAACACCCCTGCTGGTACCACTGCTGAGATCACTTGGGGTAGGGGGAATTTCACCTTCTGGAGTTCAAATCTACTGCAGCATCTTGTGATGAAGCTTGAAGTACTGGTTTTGATCCTCTAGTGGGTTGATTTAGCAAGCACATTGAGAAAGTATGTGCCATATCACTAATGTATTCTTTCTGCCTGTTTGTGAGGAGGTGTCAAGAAGCATGTCTCAGAAGACCAAGGCCATTGGAGAGGATGTTTGCAGAGTACCCTTGATGCCATTTTGCCCCTAATGAATAAAGCTGGAGAAGGTTTAGGGTGATAGACAAGGTCACTTTTAATGGAAGCTTTCCATGGTGCATGTCCATGGAAAGCTTTTCATGGAGAATGTCCCCCCCGAGATGCACATGTGATACAGAAAAACACGGTTTTTATTAGTTTAACAAACAGCATAGCTAACTAATCCCTCCAATTAGGAATACAGATATTGAAGTGCTGGACATGAACCTCCAATCATCTTACTCTTTCCGATGACAATATATGTTATGAGAAAGTTATTAATTGTTATGAAAGAGAGGTTGTTGGTTGTTTCTCTCTTCCCCAAATGTTATGAGAAACTGTCTCTAGAAGACACTTGTTTACAAGAGAATGTTGGGATGGTATCTTGTCCTTGGCTCCCAGAGGAATCTTAGACCAGACATGGCCCTCAGGAATCTGTTTACTTGAAAGGAAAATACCGAGGCCCTGTAGTTAAGGAACTATAACTATATAGTAACAGTCTATACAGTTATGAATATAGGAAGAATAAAAACAAAAATAACTCGGGCATCACCCTTAACAAGTAACTTTGAAACCGGATTATAGACTGCAACCCAAGGTATGACTAAACTATATGTTGGTATACCTGATGTATACCAATTTAATCAAACTTTCTGTTTCAGTGGTTTCCCACAGTAGTGAACAAGATGGCCTTAGAGTTTTTATTGCAATACCTTTAGTGTTGTTAGTGTGTGATATAACCAGATTAAGCATTTAGAGACTAATAAAAGATAGCCACAACCTTTTCTGATAACAGTGCTGATTCAGCCTGAGAGAACCAGTGGACAGTTTGAGTCATGATCACAGCAGACAGTGAAGACTGTGGATCACATTAAGAGTGCTCCAGATAAGAATCTGAGCACCCTGAAAAATGCAGGGTATAAATTAAATCCATATGCCTGTAGTGTCTCACTGAAAAGGTTTCATTCCTGTTAGTACTTTTGAGGGTCATGATACAAACAAAATGTTATGGAGTCATATAGATAAATGGTATGAAATTTATTTTCCACTAAAATATTCCCCCCAAAATATCATCCATTCTCATGTGCTTATTTTTTTTTCTTCCCCTCCTAGTCTCCTTACTCATTGCAGTACACAATCCTCTGAACTGATCCTGACTTCAGAAAGAAAACACAGTGTCAGTGTTCACTGAATTGTTTCATAGTGCACTACATTTACCTTAGAAGTTAAGCAAAGGGTTGCATCCTCCAGAAATATTGAACTGCATGAATGAGCATATACGTACACAAGGCACAATTCTGCAGGACTTGTTTTAATTTTTTTTTATTGTTAGAAAGTTTGGAAACAGTAATTTCTTATTCCTAATGTGAATTTGATTTCACTGTTTGGACGTAGAAGATATCTGTACGACCATATTCTGTCAGTGTTTCAAGAACTATGTATGCAAGTCTAATCAATATGGTGCTAAAATGCTGACAGAAGTCAAACTAGGTTTTCTAGTCTAGGTGTGAAACTTCCCCTAAAACATCCTTAGTGTAGACAAGGTGTGAAGTGCAAGGTGCAGCCAGAGCATGGTAACAGCCACCTTCAAGTTTTATATATTTACTCTTTTCTAGAATACACCCTTGCAAACGAATTGGCCTATTTACAGGAGGAGGAGTTCTTCTGAAAATCCTCTGGGAACTGCCTGCAGCAAATGTGATAAAACTACATATATTGCTGAAAAATAAGAGGAAGAAAATGTGCCCCCTCAAGATGTTAACTAAAAAGGACACACTCTTCTCATCTTACACTATAATTATTCTGTCTGCATTATATCTTCTATGGAGATTATGACAACAAAGAAAAAAAATCTGCATTTTAGAAGGACATAGTGACCGGCAGCAAGAACGGAAGTGTAGTGCTGCTATTTTCTTTTCCTTTAATGTTAACAACCACTCATCCTTATCCAAAAAATGAGCTAATACACAGGAATAAAATTTAAAAAAAAATTGAAAGACATACCTATGTCTCTGTTTTGCAGAATCATCTAATTAAATGAATCCAAAGTGTTGCTTGTTGTAAATCTTATGGTGAAGTACACATATTTACAAAGTACTGTTCTTAAAATTTAATCCCAGAAAAGTTAAACATTGATTATAAATAGACTACTCTGTGTCAGAACGCAAATATATGTACATCTTAAAAGAAACTTTCTAGTTAGATAGCACTTTAAAAACTCTACTCACCAAAAGGTTTGTGTGGCATAAAGTATTGAAGGTTTATTCTTTTATGTGTTCAGATAGTGCTGTTCTCTTGGTAGCTTATTATGTTTTTTGGCTCATTGATTTATATTTCATTGATTGGTATGAATCTAGATTTCCTGAGAATGTACTCTGTCTTATGAATTTTTTGGGAAGGTATTAAAATGATGAAAGCTCTTGACTTGATAGCCTTGGGAACTGAAGACATCTACTGATACTGTGTTGTTTAAAGAAACCTGATGTAAATTTCCCCTCACTAACCCATTAATTTGTCTAAAGTCTTACTGGAAGGGAAATTTTCCGGGGTGATATTTTATCTTCTAAGTTGCTTACATCCATGCATCTGAAGCTGTCATGAAGTACTAGTGATGACTGGATTTCTGATAATAAAAGAATTCAAGGATTCCTAACACTGGGCCTGAACATGCATCAGATTAAAAGATTCCTTTAAAAATATTTTCATAGAGTCTAGTGACGAATTAAAGAAAACATTACACTGCTTTCAGAATTTCATCTATTTCTTCCTCGTGTTTTGTTCTGCTGTCAATTTAGAGGTGCAAGTCTTGGTAGTCTAGTATTATTCCCCTGAGACACCTAGTCTCTGCATCTGCGAATCTCTCTAGAGCAATTCCATGATCTGTAGCAAAATACTTACTAGGGGAATAAAGCTGATTAGCTGCAGACTTCCTTGCTCTGAAATTTAAATATACAATTGTGCAGCTTTTTTTCTTTTTTCTCAGAAATGCTGCTATATAAAAGCCCTGTTTGTTTTCTGTAACCTTATTATGAATTCTATTCAGTAGTACATTCTACTATTTGACTTGGTAAACACATTTCTTACAGTTAAAGTGGAAGGGTCCTGCACTGATAAACTTATTGAACTTCTGTCATATCTCCTCAGGGAAATGTTTGCTCATATCGCAGGGAAAAACTCCATAATTTTTACAGTTAAATGAGTCTGCAGACCCAAATGACTGAGAAGACAATTAGCCTTAAAAAAATTGTGGTCAAAAATCAGAATCCTCTCAAAATTATTAATGCATTTGCATATTTTTAAAACAGCCTTAAAATTTGATACATAAGAGGTTTTTTTTCCTAAATAAATCAAATCAGCTATTAAACGGCCTAAATCTCTAGGTAGAATTTGGATTACTTGTCTTCTATATGTTTTAATGTATGAGATGTTGCTTTACCGCTTCTTAAGGCAGACCATTACTTAAAGAGTGAGAGGATCTTGAGGTGTAATTGACTCCTGAATTTCAGAATTTAAAGAGCTCCAGGCTCTGACCATCTGACTTTTGTAAAGTACGCCAGGCTGAGTTCCTAAGACCACGGTGCCTTTTGAAATTTTTATTCAAATTTTTGAAAAGGTTAACAGCCTTATTATCATGGAAACACAAATAGACTAAAAAAACCCTCCAAAAATAGGCCTTTGTGAATTCTAAAAGAAAAAAATCCTGAAGAAACTGTACTTTAGAGTCTTGATTCAAATGATAGCTAGAAAATGAGTAATAACAATTCAGCTTTTTTTCCCCCCACTTTGCTATGATTTCATTTATTTAACAAAGGATATTCATAAACTCTGATCTATCTTTCACTGTGCATACTTTTTTATAATGAGGTTTCATCTGGTGACTCCTTCCTTCTTTGCCTCCACTACACAATTTAATCATTTTTTGTAATTAGCCATAATTAGATACCTCTCTGTGATGTAAGTTTCTGAGACATATGCTTTTTCCTGGAAAAAATATTTTGCTGCAGCTTTTGTGAACTGCATTTGGACCTGATCTGTGAGCAGAACCTAGATCTATCAAATGATTTGCAACACCGTTCTGTTCAATTTTAAATGGTATCAGTGATTCAGAGTCCCTGAATATGTTTTAACTTGATAGACATAATCAGCTTGCTTAAGCTGACCTTCACATGTTCCCTCCTAACAGTCCTGACCCAGTTCCATAGGTGAGCAGTGTAAACTGTGTGCAGTCTGTTACTATGGGATGGAGCAGCGAAGTGGCGTTCCCCCTTCCCATAGTTGATGCCTGTCATGTTTCATCAGTGCTGACAAGCAATTATTAGTCTTTGTTTCTTTTATACTATATATTGGAAAAACAATCATTGCAAGGAATTGTAGAGGTAGAAACCATTATCTTTGCACTACTGTGGTAACAGAGCTTTTAGGCTTACTGAAAATATCCATTAGGTTCCACTTTCTTATCTACAAATGCTTTCTATTTTGCCCTCTGCTATTCCAGCCGTTGAATCACCAACTTTTGCTGCATTAAGAATGGATAACTCAGTCCTTTCATTGTGTGATTTTCATTTTCTACTGGCCTTTGTTCAGGACTGAAGGCATTCTTCATTAGTTTTGAGTCCCACTATATTAAATATAATTTGAATATCAGTTTTAGCCTCATTGAATTTGATGATATTGTTTTCTTCTTAGTAATTGTGACATGATATGACATTTCTGTGCAAGTTTACAAGCAAAAAAAAAGAAGAAGACAAAACAGACTGAGACAATTTTAGTTTCTGAGCTGGGAGGGAGCTTTTTGAACTTCACTCACCTTGGTCATCATATCTGTATGACTCATATAAATTGTTTTCAAGTACTCTTAATAGCCTTCAAGAACTTAAGCAGGATGCAGCCATGGAAAAGAAAGATTTCTTTTGCAGGTCTCTCAGCTACCAGCACAGCACAGTTATGGTTTCCCACTTGAATTAGAATAGACACAAGTCACCAAATGGCTCATCTCCAGCAGGAATTCTCCCTGGTTGAAGACACACAGTTGCAGAAAAGCAAATTGCCAATGCAGGCAAAAGAAACAACCTTTCAGATCCATAGAACTTACTTCTGCTCAGTTCTCGAGAGAGGTCCAGTGCTGGTCCTGACTATGAATTTTCATTTTCTCAAAAAACCCCACACTGTTGAGGAACTTCTTCCACAGTTCCCACCAGTTCTTCCACCTACTTGCTCTTGCCTCTTAAATGTCCCTCAAGTTTCCTCTGCTGCCATGCAAGGATCATCTGCTAGTTTATTTTGTTCAGAGAGTTTGTTTTCAAAGTCTCTTTCATGATGTCATTTTTTGGAAAAAATTTGGTAACCTTAACTGGAAGCCTCTCCTTCAATCTCTCCTTGTGATGAAATAGTATGAGGCCTACAAAATTAAAACCCACTTGTGAAGGAGAAACATGGGCATACACACAGGTTGAGTTATTTAGAGAGAGACCCAGAAACTAGCTTCAGAACTAAAAAAGTGTATCTAATGAAGATGGAAAAGGAAGGAAGATATGCACACTTCCTGAGTTGATAGCACCCACTCTGTACTAGAGTGTTGCAAGAGTTACATCTTGATGACTGTGCTTAATGTTCAATCCAAATTTTAATCAAATTCCTTAGGTGCTACTTAGGATGAGGTTTTCTTCTTGAATTTGCTAAAGCTGCCAGAACTATTCAACTCATATAAAACCGAAAAATTGCTTTTCCACACCTCATTTTTGACATGGTGTATGAATGGTTTATATAAAAGTAGTTATGGTCACCCATTGTTACAGTTTTAAAGGGTTTATTCTCTTTTATCTCTACTTCTGTTTCTTTTCTCCTGATACAGAAGAAAGGTTTTGTAATCCTATTAGCTTTTGTACTGGCATTTGACATCTTTGTCTTTGACATTGTCAGTGCACGAGGAGAGGTTCTGTCCAATATATAGCTCCACTTATCCCCAAAACTAAAAGATAGTTGTGCTTATTTTTTTTTTTTCTAGTGGGTTTCTACTGTCATGTTGTCTGACAGTAGAGGAATGAGAAGACTTAGGCCCCTTCTGTTGCATACAGACTGAGATGTGAGCTGCTTCAGGAAAAATGGACTAGCTTGTCAGTGCTTTCTAAATATGAATTATTCCGTCTCGTCATTCCAATCCTTATCTGTTTGAGCACTGTCTGCTCCCCACTCCTGTTCCTAAGATACTTTTATATCACATTCAATTCCATTCTCGGCCTGACTCACTATAATTTCTCATTTGCACATATTAGAAATAAGCTATTTTATTTCTTCTAACTTGGAACAGACAGCTCTACTTCAGAAATACCTATTATATTTAGGTCTTCAGTTGCTATTTTCTTCTCGTTACTTTTAGACAGAAGCACTGGAGGCAGTTGAGGTGATTGGACTGTTTCTACTGTCATCCTCTTGTGTAATCTAGCAGGAAGGCCACTGCCTGTCAGAGCTTTCTCACAGGTGTCCCTTTTCTGGATCACAAGAAGAAGCAGGGAGGCTCATGCCTAGGCACTTCTTGAAACATCAGGCCATATGCTGAGCAATGCTCCAGCCTTTGACAGCCAACTAAGTACCTAGGGGAAGCTACAGAGCTGCTTGTCATGAGCTGTACATTCAAAATCCCTGACAGGAGACACCATCCTGTCCTCTAGTCTTTTTCATCCATTATCTGTCTACTTTATTTAGGTAGCAAAATCTTATACTGCTGTACCTCAGTCACCACGCTGCTAAGCCTAGTGTCACACAGAGGCCTCTTAGGCATTCATATCTTGCCAGTAGTTAATATATGAATATGGTTCTTATATAAAGAAAGAAATATATAAATAGTCTCCCTTGTTGTTACTGAATTCCTTTAATACCATATGTATTGCATGTAAGTACCTAGCATAATGCTCTGAAGCACTGAACTCTAACCATGTCCTTTTTTTCTCTACATAACTTAACAGAAGACAAGAGGAAATGCTGGCCACAGGCAAGCTCAGTTCCATGCACTGGTCCTGCATGAAAAATATTATTAATATAAGTAAATATTAGGAAGTCACAAACAAAAAACTCTAAAAGAGAAACTAAAATTGTTTACTGAAATGAAGAACACGTAGCAAGAAGCAGTTTTATGTGTAAAAAACACTGAAGTAACACTTTCGTATTGAAATTTGCTCTGTTTTATTTGAAGCTGTAAATACATGTCAGCAAAGAAAGCGAAGTCCTTTAAGTATTGTATTTATAAAGGTTAGAACAGTTCTTGCTTATATACATATATATATATCTCAAAAGAAAATTAAGTCTGTGTTGTGGGAGACAAAACTGTTTTCAAGTTCCCAGGTTTGTGTCTCCATCTGTGTTTGCACACTTCCATGCAAAGAAAAGAAGGAGCAAAAAGAATCACAAGCACTCCACGCTTTACCAGTGCCTAGCTTCCACCTTCACAGATCAAATACTTCTTTCCTTACAGGTTTTTGGTTCTGTTTAAATATCAGTCTTTACAGTGCTTTCACTGCTATGTTGTGTGTATCCATGCAACTAATGCAAGTACCACTCACTCAATATGAGTCACTGCCCTTTTACTGACTTGCTTCTAAGTCACCAAAGTACTTCTTAGCCAACAAATTTTCCCATTTTTCAAACTTACCTTCGTTCCCATTATTCTTCAATTCTCATTCTAGAAAAAGGAAGATGAAGAGAACTCTGAGACTTTTAAAAATACAAACAATGTGAGATTATAAATGAAACAGACACAAAAAGAAGGATTTCTTCTTGCTTGCTTACCTGTTTTGTTGTTTTTGGTTTTTTTTTTTTTAAATTCATATTCTGCCCTTATTGAATGAAAGTATCCTAAAAATGCAGGAGGGAAAAGCAGCTGAGACAGAGTTTTGCAAATGCAAAAAGGGTGGTTATTTGTACAACTCTCACCAAAATCTACCAGTGTCTAAATGCCCTGTGTGTTTTAGAAAATCTCTTGCAGAAATCCTTGTTTGTCAAGTCTGAGCCTTCAGCCTGATGATATGGTCAGTGTAAAAGCCATGTGAGTAGGGATCTAAGCTGGGAAAATATGACATTCCCTCTAACTCTGGTAGCACAAGCAGGTGCTGCTGTATAAAGACCTTGAGATATGTAGTAGCAGTGCATGTCAAAGTTTTTGGAAATTTTTTATTAGCCCCCACCCGCTTTTCAGAGTGGCAGGGGTCCATTAGATCAAGATTCTTCCTGTTGGTTCGTGCTGTTGTCAGTCAGATGATTGTATACAATATTTAGGTTCACCTCACTACTTTAATTATACCTTTTCTTGAAGCCAGAGGATGCACACTTATTCAAATATTTGCTCTTGATTTGTCACTGCAGAATAAACTATGGTCCTCTCCTTCATTATCCCATATCTGATTTAATGCTCTTAGTCTTTTTTGAACCTTACAGGTTAAGATAAGTGCTGGCAGGGTACTTATGTATAATTTTTAACCTTCAGTAGTGCAATGAGTGTGTGTCAGTGAGCATCACACTGGTCAGTGCAGAAATATAAATAACTCTTTGCCTTAAGGTTTCATTAGCACGTACCTTGGTACACTTTCAGCTGGTGGGATAAGCATGGTAAGCCGCTGACAACTTTTAGCTGCATGTTTCTCTGAGGTTCAGCCATGTAATTTAGCTTGCAGTGGCCTGGGTTACAACAGTATCTATGATATTATTAGAATAGCTATTCTCACAGCGATATGGTTAACTGAGCAAATTAAGAAGTACTTGACCTGCCCTGATGAATTTTTTTTTGTATTACAATCACAAAAGCCCATTTTAAAAACATGCTATTTATTTTCCTCTCACAGCATCTGCGTGGTGCCAAGTACATCAAAACAGCAAGGGAAAACTGGATATCCAGCAGGCAATGTAAAATAAGCAGGTACACAGGCTATAAAAAATGAGAAAATACTTAATAATCTAGGCAATTTTCAAAATTTTATACACTGCAAGATATAATTTTTGTGATGGCTGATTTTACCAAGTTGATTGTAAATTTTTAGTAGCTTTCCCGCTTTCCAAGTTTTCAGTTTCAGAGTGATGTATAGTTAAAATATTATGCTTGATAAGTCATATGATATTGCCTAAAATTTTAATGCATAAAAACTTTATATGGGAGGAGGTTGCATACATATTCCATTTGCCTTAACCCAACAAATAAACTTGAGAAAAGATACTTCATTTTTCAGTAGTAACATAATGAATGAATGGGCTGAATTATTCATGGTCATTTCACTCTTTGAAACAAAACGAATTTTAGGAGGACATAACTGTTCTCAAGAAGGCAATCAGTAAAAGAAGAGACCTGTCAAACAAATACTTCATGTTAAATTATTTACTGTGCTCTAACATTTAATTAACAGAAGAATACAGTTATTCTTGCTCCTGTCCAGTTATTGGAAACCATTATATGTTCCCTACCACGTCTCCTCACTCGGTTAAGTACTGCAGAAAGATCTGTGTTGTGAGGAAGTTGGAGCCATCGATGTTTATTAATTCATGACTGCTGCTCAAAACACTGACCACAGAAATAAAGCCATAAATTAGAGAAGGAGCTGCTCATTTATTATAGCTGGCCCTTAATAGTTATTTGGTTCTTGGCTCTGTGTTTCTGTTCTCTGCTGACTGTTAGTGTACTTTAAAAGACAAAACCAGAATTTAGAGGTGGAACAACCCCCCTGTCTGACTTCTTTTTGAATAACCCCTGGAATATTTTGTCACTGAACAAAACAGTCAGGTGTATGGGCTGTAAATAAAGACCCTTCACTTCACACATTGCTAAGATTGGGATATTTGGATCTCTAGAGTTTGTTTTTCCTTTGTAAATGAATCCTTATTGCTGTCAGTTTGGGTTGTCATCTACTGCAAATGAATTCCATTTCATCTTAACAAATTTTTATCCAACAGATTTAATCTAAAAAGTCACAGTTTGAACTTGGGACCCTTTGCTTCTGAATTGCTGCAGAAATGACACACGCTCATTCTACACTGAGAAAAAAGATATTTAAAAGCTTGAAAAATATTAAGCCTCAGGCTACTTGTCCTTTATGTATCTGATAGTAAAAGGAAAAGACTTCAGGGGATGGTTCTTTCAGCTTTTGCGACAGACTGACAGTTAAAAGGGAAGTAAACTAGAAATAGACTAGAAATATCTGGAACCAGGCTTGTGATATGTTTCAAAGAGGTACCATATTTAGGACAGTTGTGATGAAAGTTTACAGTTATCTGATGACAGTTCATCTCAATAATAAATATGACCTCTCTCTTTTATTCACCATGCAGAGTTTTTTTTGCTTTATTATTATTACTACTACTATCATTAAGATATTTGTGCACCTTTAAAACCACTGAAGTTCACATTTAATTTGGCAGATAATCATGGTTAATTTTTAAGCTTATTTTTTTCAAAAGCATGGCTATTGCACATTAAAAATTACTTGTAAAACCTCTATATTTTACAAATGCATTTTTAATATTTGTGAACGAATGCAAGTTCTGCTTTTGAATGGATGGCCTTTATTCTATTTCCACGTGAACTGCGTAAACTCTTTCCAGAAGGAGCTTGGTTATTAGTTCCTAATATGGTGTTTATATAGTTTGGAAGATAGATGATGAAACAGAAGACATGTTTGTTTTCATTAATAGTCACAGATTTTAAATTCAGAATAGACTGTTCTGTTACCTACTTGAGCTTCCTGTAGCACTGCTAAAATTTGAGTTACTCCTTCGGTTCATTTCTTATAACTGATATCTTAAGACTGTCACTCCTGTTTCTGAACATGATTAAATTGGTACAGTCTCCTTCATTTTCCTTTAGCTATATTGGTTATGTTAGGGGCAGAAAACTTAACCTCAAAGACATTTGCATGTGCATTTTATCTGGTTTTCACCTGTACTTATCCACCACAGTTTCTTTGACATGGTAGTCCTCTGCAGTGAACTGGCAAAGCAAAGATATCACATTTCTTTAGAAGATGCTGTCCCCTGCAAATTCATCTCTGATGAAGCTGGACATGACATGATGAAGTGTAAATGCTAGGTGATTCAGGCTGCTTCGCAAGCTCTGTGGTATACCAGCCCAGAAAACCAAAAGCACTCTTGGAGGACTGTAATGATTAATGGACTTTTTCAGGAAGCTGGAAGCAAGGGCTTCACTAGATCTCAACATGCAAAGGTGATTATGTATAAAAAGAGTATAAAAAATTTACATTCTCTGTCCTATGCCAGGTAGTTTTTTTCATCTGCCTCCAACACCACTCTGTAAGATATCTAAGAGACTGTTACCAGAGTTTTGCTGCTGGTCCTTTCTGGGAAGCAGATTTTAAGTGAAGTGCTTGACAGAAGCTAATGAAAGTGCTTAGGAAACTTGTGGTGGAGAGAGATGGATTGACATAAATTGTCCTGGAATTCTGAGGAGAATAGCGGCTGAGCCATAGAGCAAGCAGAAAGATATAGAAATATGAGAACAATCTTTTTCATGCTGCATTAAAGCTGTTTTGTGTCCTCACTAACACTGTCTTTCAGGTGCTCCTGCAGACTGGCAGAGTAAAAGCCTTAACTATTTGAACCTGAGCTGGAGGCTCTTCAGACCCATATTTGTGAAGGATGTGGTGTCGTTGTTTCCTATCATCTCAGACTGAAGCAGACTCTTCTTGTGCCCTTTGGTGCTTACCTGGAAGTGTCAGAGTTGGGACCCAACACCCCATCCCTAAAAGTGTGAGTGATTAAAAGTTACCTACACTGACTACTCTGGGCTGATCTCTACCCAAGACAGTGAATGAGCTCACGGGAGCACTTTATTAGTGAGGAGTCCTTCTTTGCTGTGATCAGCACCTCTTTTATGATGTGTGTGGGTGTTATCACACCAGCAGTACAGCTCAGGAAATGTGGTAACATGCGGCTGAGGATTCCTGAACATCAGCTTAGGGAGCTACTGTGCCGAACTGTGACATGGTCACGAAGATGTTGATGTGGTATATACTATATGCACTGAAAAATTTCCCAAGAGAGGGATTGCATTTTAAATATTTCCACTCACTATATAGGGCAGGCATCAATGTGCCCTCAAGCTAATCCATGTGAATAGCTGAGGAATTTAACAATCCTAATGTACCAAAATGTCTTCTTGCAGATCAGCTGTTACACCAAATTCATAGCCCTCATAAAGTAAAATGTCTAACAAGGTTATTGTTAGGTCCCTACTTAAGAACAAGAGTTTGGGTTAAATGTACAACCATCAACAAAACAAAACAAATCCCAGACTTTCAAGCTAGGCTAATTGGGTTACACTGAAAGGTATTAGGATTTGGATTCAATCATTGGCAGAAAATATTCTGCACAGAGATATTGTTAGAATAAAACCCTCAGGATTCTGAGCACAGCCAACTTGTACTCTCTGAAGTAACTTCTAGAGACTGTGTTGGGAATTAGTAAAGAACATGGACCATTCTTGATAGGAAGTTATGGAATGAAGGGAGCCAGGATACACCATTGTCCTCAGGGCCAGGGAATGGGCCCTGATACTGTTAAGTTTAGTGGCAACCTCAGGAAAAGAATGTGTAAGTCAAGATGCTTAAGGAAGATGCAAGTTTAGAGAACAAACATCTCATGAAAAGATTTGAACAGACTGCTGTGAACTTTCTCAGTCTTTATGGTTTTGCAAGATGAAAAGAGACTGTAAGTACAGGTATTTTTGTATTTTGCAGTTTTGTCTCAGAATTTATGCAGAAAAGTACGTCTGAATATCTTGCTGGGAATGTCAGGCCTTAAAAGGAAGGTGTAGCAACTACTTGCAAACTGCAGTTAGTCTCTGATTCTCAGTTGAATAGACTCAGTCACTCCTCAGTTTCTAACAGCTCTATTCCACCTCCTTCACACTTACAATATAATATTTATGATACCATGCTAGTTCGAAGTACTTTCAAAGTAGGCATCCAAATTCCGATAGAAATTTAGTGTGTTTTTTGTTTGGTGTTGTTTGGTTTTGTTTTATTCAAAGTCTAGCAATCAGGTTTTACCATGGGTGCTGTGGTCATCACACTTCTGACTGCATTAGGATGGCACCTATTAATAATTGGTGTGCATTGTAGAATAAGAGCAATATTATTATATTTAATATTAGGAATTACTTTTACCTTCACAGTTTAGGCTGTCTGTTTCTCCTGGCAGAAATATTGTTTGGTTAGGAATGCAAATAAATATTACATATGGGTTTTGAAAAACTTTACAACAAATGGCACTAATTAGTCTAGCCTACTATCCCAGAGCAAGTATCTAGACATTAAACTGTAGTGCTAAGTATACCTTTTTAGGTGAAATGTCTGTAATTTATATAATTTTACAATTATACAGCTAATCTTTATCCATTACGAAGTAGAATTAACAAATATAAACCAGTGAAATGTTTTTCCTTCCTCTCGCTGAACACCAAACATCAGGGACCATTCTGTTTAATAGCTGGAGATAGAAAAAATGACCAAAGTACAACACCAAACTGCCCAAATAATGTAATAATATGCCCTGTGGTGACTTTCATTCAGAAGCATTATCAGGGGAGATTGATGTTATCATGCAGCACTTCACAAGGTTGGTGCACTGCATGTTGACACGAGTCATATCTGCAGGTTGTACCAAAGTACTACAAATGAAGACACTTATAATGTGCTTTTTATTGAATTCCCGAGCAGCTTTCAATGCATCAGTCTCTGGTGGGAGTTTTGGAAGGAGTGTATCTCTTTAAGGCACCCACATTCCTAACAGAATACCTGCAGAGAAGGTTCCTTGTCAGCCCGATCTGGTGCCTGCAGTGGTGGTTTCTGCTGCTCTGCCCCCTTCTCTCACTGGGTGTGTGGAAGGGATCTTGATGAATTACTAGGGCTCCTCTAAGGAAGCCCATTAGAAGAGTGTGTTCCCTGAAGCTGTGGTACCTTTTGTATCTGAAAGTAGTTCTAGTGTGGGAGAAAGCCCACAAAGTGTAGGGGCATGTGACAACCAAACAATGCATAGCAGTGAGAAAGATCTGTTTCAAATTGTCCTTTGAACATATTTCACATTAGAATTTACTAACTACATATATACGATAAAAATAACTGCAGCTCGCTGCTTTTCAAACTCTGAACTATGTGTATTTTCTATACAGTTTGCTACCTGCTCAGATGGCTTTATAGCAGCCAAAGTCATCACACGTCTCACATAACTGCAGAAAACCAAGGAAATGGAAAGCTTGCATAACTGGACAGTTCTAGTCCTCTGCTGACTGTGACACACTTCAATTTAGCACCTACAGGTCAGCAAATGTACAGAAAGGGATGGTGTTTTAGATTTAGGAAGATAACAAAGTCCCCCCTTCTCGTCTGAATATCAGAAACCTAGAATGCAAATAATATCAAAGCTTGCACCCATCCTAATATCTCTGAACAGAGTAAGAAATGCTGGGTGTATAGTCAATCATGCTACAATCAGTAGTCTTGTACATCTTCCACTTAAGATACTTCATTCTTTGTGTTATATTTCCAGGTACTTTCTCCAGCACATTACAAAACAGTGATCACATGAGCATCCTGGTACTTCTCTCGGGATTCTCCTGCAGATTCAGCAGGTGGAGTCTATTATGTGTAACACAGCGTGAAGCAGAGTGAAGAGGTGCTCTGAAGTTCAGAGATGTTGGTAAGCAGGGATGAGTTCCACCTCTTTTTGTTCTAGAGAGAGTCAAGGTACTATGTGTCTCAAAAGTAGTCCAGCTCCACTTCTAGAAACATTTTACTTTGTATTTTATGGAAAAGTTACTTAAAATCTATTAGTTACAGCTATTACGACTGAATTTGCAGAAAACATACCTATGTTGTAGGGTGAATCAAAAGTGGCAGTATGTCAAGCATCCTAAGAAACTCATATATTTTAAGAGATTGAAGAAAAAAGAAATACTATTTTCTTGTGACCAATTAAACCCTGAAACTGTGACAGGGAATGCGGTTGTTCCCCCCACTACAGTCTCTTTTTACTACTTTAGAAGATTTGGGAGCTATGCATATTTTAAACAAATACCTTAGGCACCTTACTTTCCCAAATTGTTACTGTTTTTCCTGACTGCAAAGGGAAAACCACATGAAAGAAAATAATATTAGAGTCTGATAAAAATGTGTGAGGTTCTTGTGGAAACTAACAGAAAAGCTCTGAATAGGAAATTGCCTCTGCCAGGCATCAAATTGGTGAGCAAGTTTGCCCTTTTCAGGTCCAAGCAGGACACCAAAATTTTCAGTGGTAGAAAAGAGGTTTTCAGTGGTAGAAAGGAGGTTAAATGGGCTGTCAGCAGCTGCACAGAGGGGAGATGATGACTGACTCTAAAGGGCACATAAACAAG
This sequence comes from Atrichornis clamosus, assembly GCA_013400975.1. Classification (NCBI taxonomy): domain Eukaryota; kingdom Metazoa; phylum Chordata; class Aves; order Passeriformes; family Menuridae; genus Atrichornis; species Atrichornis clamosus. Next base: position 268,695 of record WBMZ01009796.1, on the reverse strand, counting down.
CTGAAACAATACAAACTGTCTCACCTACTCCCACCTAACCTCAAGGTGGAAGTAGCAGGATAAAGCTGAATTTACTGAGGCTTGGACTGAAAGATGAAGGCTGAGGTAAGGGTCTTTTGGGTTTTTTTTTTTGTTTGTTTGCTTTAGCCCTTTTCTCTGTGTTTGAGTGAATAATGCTTTGTTTTGGAGAAGCTGGCTTGGGGTCACTTCAATTCATCTGCTGTGGTAGGCTCTTGGAAGAAAAGGCATATTGATGACAAACACAGTTGGGTCTGTCAGTTGAACATGAGTAGTAAATGAGCGATTGCCGCCAGGATTTCCAGTCTGAGAGTGGTAGGACCATATGGCTCTATCCACAAAAAGTTGAAGGTAACAAACCACTTCTCAGGAAAGTGTGCCTGAGAGGTATGAAAAGGCACTTCAGTATAGTTTATCTGTAGTTGCAACTAATACTACAATCCTTTCAGTTTAAGAAAGCAAAATATTCTCTACTGGAAATCCTTTCTTCTAATTTAAGCAAACAAAAAAAGAACTAACATTTACTTAAAAATGTATAAAATGCTATCATCTTTGGCTTCCTGCCAAGAGTTGATGTGCACAACAAATGATCCAGAACTAGCACATCCCAGTTCAGTGCTTAAAAATTGAATATTTGGAAGATATGTTACTGTATGTGGTTTTGTTCTGAATTGCTGAACTTCTGCTCACATGTTTCAAAAATATTTGAAGAACTGTAATTTGCAGTGGCCTTAAAAGATTAAATATTTATATTTATTTAAGGATATTATCTTGTATTTTTCTCTGAAGCATGACCTGTAAGCACCTAGTAGCCAGTATAGATTACATGTTCCCGATTAATGGAATGCTCCTGAAATCAGACACCTGCCCTGCAGGCAGGGGTGGCTGTGTGGCCCAGGAAAGTTTCAAATCTCTCAAAATAGATGTTCAAAATGAAAACAGGGGAATCATTTTTTCGTGTGTCAATAAACAGGAAGAATGTTGAATCCTCATTAACACACATCAGGCATTAGAAAACCTAGGAGCAAAATTGTTTTAGGTTATTATTAGTTGACTGCTGGAAGGTCACAGACAGGACATTATGGGAAAGAAAAGGAAAACTCTTTCACCCTAGTCTTACTTTCATATTTGTAGACCAAAGGGACCTTTTTTTTGACTATTATAGAATGAAGATTTGATGTTATTTTGCTAACTTTGGGTTGTACAGTCTGTTTCACTGAATCTGGAAATGGACTATTTTTCTTTTCTTGATAAATGCTCTATAAGTAAATATTTAAACTGGAACATACAGGGATAGAAATGCATATTTAAAGTTATTGCAGATTCATCAGTGTGTGTCTTGGTCTGGGACTGATACACCAGATAGCAGATTTTTCTTTCCTCTGAAGGGAGGAAGTGGGATGTAAGAAAAAGAAAAAATATTTTTCCCTTGAAAAAAGTATCAGAGTTCATGATTAATGTTTAATCTGAAAAAATATTTAACTGTCTTACAAGGGAAATGTTCTATTATCTGCCTAGAATTAATGTCCTACCACCATAACAGAAAGAAAAGGGCACAGACCTTGAAGTACAAGTAATGCCATGGAATAGCAAAAGAAGTCTGGGAGTAGTAAATTTGTAAAATTCATTCTAGAGATGTGTTTTGTATTCTTTCTTTTGGTTTTAAGTGCCACATGGTGGGAGCTCTAACAGAGGTTCTTGGTGATGAACCTTGTTTAAGGGCTATGTGTGTACATATACATTGTCAGAATCTCCACTATGTCATGACTTGATAATGCAACAGGATCTTTTGGCCCACTTTATTAGACTATTGTCTTTCTCCATTCCTCAGTCAAGTTTGGCTGAATCATCAGCTGCTAAATTCAAAAGTCAGTGGAGATGGAGCGAGTTCAAGACTCAAACTCAAACTCAAACTCAAAATCACATGTAAATACTTGCTGATGTTTCTAGGCTAATCCTTTACTGAATTAAAAGAGCCATAATGCTGTCTTTTATTATGCACCTGGCTTAGTATGGGCATAGGGCTTCAGCACCTTCTTCCAGACATCTCACTGGTGTTCAGCATTTTCTCAGTTAAAGAATACATGGAGATTGCTCTGGAACCTTCAGTTGCACCTGGAATAGGTTCAAGTTGTGACATGATGTACAGCCCAGACAAAGCCAGCTGTTTGACCATCCTTTCCTGGAGGCTGTGGCTGCCTGACATAAGTCTCTGACTTCCTGAAACTCTCTGTTAAGGAGCAAAACAAATTTTTTGAAATATAAATGTGATTTTAGAATAAGGGTCTTGAAGTTTCATACTATAAAAATTTGCAACTAAATGCAAAATCTGCCATTGGAACTTTTTAAAAACCATATATTAAGATATGTAAGAAAAGAAGAACATTAGGAAACTTAGGCCCCAGCTTACTGCAAAAACTTTGTCCCATGTTTTTCCTCAAAGGAAGTTGTAAGAACTAATGAACATCCAATGTATCTATCCATAGCTATCAAGCAACTGCGGCATGAAAATTCCTAGTTTAGTCCTGATTTGAGAAGCTAAATCATTATTTGCACCCAGCTGTCTGGAACTTGACTGAGTCAAAATAACTGGGACTGCATTCAGAAGTAGATGTATTTATTATCGTCTCAAATACATGTAGCCTTCCTTTTGGGCTCTCAAGATAAAATTCTTGAAGTGTTTAATCACTTGACCTTGCTTTAAATAGGAGTGAGACATCTAATACCTTTGAACTTAAAGCTTTGAAGTCCTGGGTCACAATGTGTTTCTACTCTTTCTGTATCTCTAATCAACACAACCGCTCATTTCATTTTTCCTCATACAGAGGAAACACCAGGTCAGTCCAGGGTTTTGTCTAACCTTGTCTTTCTGCTGCTGGACTAGACAAAATCAATACAGTAGCTTTTTTCTCTTTTATTTTCTGTTTGGTTGATTGGTTGTTTTTTTCCCAGTTAATCTGAATTTGTACCATTAAAAAAATTCAAAGGCAAATAACTAGTTGAAAAAGTGCAGTTTCTCTTCCTCTTCCCTTCTTTTTAATAACTTCAGGTTCTGCTGATGATACATTGTGTTATCCTTGCCCATTTCCATTCTAGAACTAGTTTAGAATTGCAGAGAAAACATCTTGTTTGCACATCTCACACTCAACTCTTCACTGTGGTACGTCCCAGTCATGGGTGACACTATGATGAAGTAAAACTGTGAAAGAGGACATTTTCTGTGCAATGTTTCTCTGAGGTAGGTTTTTTTGGATATTTTCTGTTTGTTTGCTTGCTTGTTTTTGGTCTCTTAACTCCAGTGCTAGAAATTATCATTTGGGAAGCCACTTGCCTACTCTCCCTCATTGTGGTTATGTGATGAGTTGAAATAATAAACCCTAGACAATCCTTTTTTCTTCCCTTTCTAACTCAACATTTCGTCATAGTCTTTTCCAAGAGACCATCCCGTAGTCAACTCTTGTCCTTTCTTGGCTGCCCAGGAAGGTCATAAAAGATATCTCTGAATGTCTTCTTCCAAATTTGGAGGCTTATCACAAATGTTTGAGAACTGGCTGTTAATTTGCTGGATTGGGTTTAATGATCCTGTTTTGGAACTCTGGAGGTATTCTGCTCCAGGAGGAGGAGGAGTGGGATTCTTTCTGAGTCTCAGTAAGAAAGACAGAATAGTAAGTAGAATAAGGTAGAATGTAGGAAGAAAAATACAAATAGCAGGCCAATCTTAGGTTCTTTCAAGTGGTGGGAACCTCACCTTTATCCACATCAGGCAGACACCAGCTGGACAGCCACGACAAGCTATGCAGGATTGCCTTCTGCGGAGAGGTTCAACCTCCCTCTATACAATGCCTCCTTACATGCACTGCAGCAAAATTCCCTAAGTTTTCTTGACAGGGTTTGTGCCCATCATAGCGTATCTAGCTACGTGTACGTGGGAACAGTTTCCAGACACAGGATATTCCAGCACGCTCCCTTACACTGTCGTATGTGTGTGGCTGTACTGTGGCCACTCATGCTGGCACACAGGCTTCCCCAGCCTTATGGAGAAGGCCCCATAAAGCAGCTGTGGCTTGCACAAGGCCTCCAACTCCCTCAGTACACTGGCTTCTGCAAGCCTCCTAATACAGGTACTTGTTTCTGTCCTGAAGAGTTGATTTCTTCAAGCTAATTGAAGCAGATTCAGAGGAGAGCCTCTAACTATTCTAAATGCTCTTTAAAAAATGTCATCAATAGCTTTTCTGCTACTGTATTCCTATAAAGATCATTAACTCTGTCATTGCCATATAGTAAAAAATGGAACAATTCTGCTATTTGAGAATAGAGGCCTTCAAAAAAACCAGTTGTATAAAGCTTTCCAGTCATCATCTAGGCTGATGATCAAAACTAATGTCCTTAAAAATTTCTAATAGAGATTCTGTGTCTTGGAGGGACTATAGTTCTCAATTTTCTTTTGGCAGTATAATGGCAAGGAAAATTCTGGTTCCTCTTCACCAAATAAAGAAATGGTTGATTAAAACAAACAAACAAAAAAAAATCGAGATTTTTTAAATTAACACATATTTTTGAGGTGTCTTTGTGGGAGTGAAGAGACATAAGAGTTAAATAAAATATGAAGAGTTTTCTGTGCAGTTACTTCCACTGATGAGATCAAAAAGGGTACATGTTGGCTTTTCTGCTTTCTTTTCCCTGTCTCTTTCAATTGTATTTTCAACTGGATACCTTTGACAGTTTCACTGTTATATTTGCAGTACTTCAAGATAGAGTAAGGATGATCCACTAGATAATTCAGTTCTTGAAGGAATGTAGTTTTCTGGTAGCTGCAGCATGGTTAATTAAAAAACTACATCTTTCTCTAGGGTGGTAAAGTACATGTTTGTTTACAGGGTCTTGTGGGAGAGGTGGACTTCAAAGTAACACTTTGTTCAGAGAAGGAACGTCTGCCTATGAGGACAGATACTGTCAGAATGCAGGGCTTGTTGCTTAAAGTCAGCTGAACGGACATGCTGCTTTTGCAGTGATACAAAAGTGAGAGGGGTCAAACCTGTTCCTCCATCAGGGGTGGGGAAAGAGAAGGGCTTTTTTTCTTAACTTTGAAAGCTTTTCTTTTTTTTTTTCAAGAAATGATTTGAATGATTTTAAATATTCTGAGAAGTATTTTTTCCCTTATATTTAATTCCCACCAGTGCTACATTTATCTGCCTACATTTATCTACATTTATCTATTTACTAGCTGCGCTAGTAAATATGATAAGGTATTTTAGAAGTCATTACAGTTTAACAGTAATTATCAGTAAATTACTTACTTCCAGTTTGATCTAAGAGCATAGCTGCAGAAAGTAATCAGAGCTTCACATTTTGGTACAAAATGTCACATTTTGGTAAAGGTTTTGATACATCATTGACTGAGTTTCATATCTTATTTCCTTGGTTTATAACCTAATTGTCTATTTCTTGGAATGAAGCAGACCATCTTTTAAAATTCTTCTTCTGACATATTATAAGCTGTAGTGTGATACTGTTTCTGTGTCTTGATGCAGTTATGATGACGGAGTTGCACTTTATTAATTTACAAAATTGCTGGTTTGACATGGTGTGCTTTGCAGATGCTCCCTCTGATTGGATAATCTCCCTCTGTCACAAAAAGTGCCCCATGAATAATGTGTCATAACTTTTTGGTACACCTCATAAAATCTAAACTCTTTAAAAATCACTGACATAAAAGGGTTCAATTGATTTAAGAGTTCAGAATAGAGTTTTAAACCTAAAGACATATTATTGAAAATGTAACTGATTCAGATATGGATTTTTCTGTAAAATCAAAAGTTGCCCAATATTTTAAAGGAAATCAAGGAGAGGTGTCTGGATAATATTTTCTTTTTTCCCCCATTAAATAGTGTGGACTTTTATATTGTTACAAATTAACCACTACAAAACGGTGTGACAATTAGGGTAGAACGTGTGGTATTTTGGTCTCTCAAGGTCCACAGCCTGTGCAGAATATGAAGGAATTTCAGTTTGTACTGTAATATAGCATGTCCATAACCATAAAAATAATAACCTAGAGTACATGTTTAAAATTTGCCCCTTATTCCTATGTTGATTAGATTTCTAAAGCCAGAAGGAATGATTAATCTGACCCAGTGTATAACAAGGCCGTTTAATGTCACTTGGTAATGACTACATGATTCTCAATAACCTGTCTTTAAAAAAAAAAATCTGCTACACTAAATATAAAGACTTTGAAAAGATACCTACTTTACCATTGATCAAAAGGGATTGTCTTTGGGTATTCCCTACCGGCAAAACTTTGGAAAGGTAGAGAAAAAATGGGTAATTTCCATTCAGAATAGAAAGTACATAGATTTCTTTTTCTTCCCCTGTTGATTTCATGTACATTGCAGATGGTATCAGCAAAAAAATTACCCCCTGAAAATAAAAAATGCTTCAAAACACTTGATTAAAGACCAATGTTAATTTTAGACTGAAATTGTTTTTCTAAACTTTGGCCTGGAATACAATTGTAAGAATGAGTTATTAGCTGTGGTTATCACTGAAAATATCAATTTAGGATAGAAGTACTACCCTAATTTTTGTTAGAATAAATAAGAATGTCTGCACAGCAGTTTACTTGCAAGGTGTTTTCAGAGTGAGCAGTGGAATTTTGGGGTGTTAAAATATGGGAAATGAATGTTCTTATTTGATTAAGTAGCATCAAACCTACTTTTTGCACTTCTCAAAGGATTTCACCAATAAACATTTCCGGCAGCAAGTACACACATTTTCATGGCCTTTTGACATGATGCAAAGTTTTATGAAGTTCAGTTGAAGTTGCAAATCTGTATCCACATTTTTCATAAACATCTACAGTTGGGAACATTGTCAGGGAAAAATCAAAACTTTTCCAGTTCATTATATGCCTAAACTGGGTCACAAATTAAAGCTTTAGTTTCCACTGACCGTTCTCCATTTTCACATTTATTAGAATGTGATACTTAGGGTTCATTAACGTAAATTAAGTTTAAGCATGGTACATGCAGTCGTCCTTTTTCCTTTCTTTCCTGCATTTTTAAAAATTTGTTTGTTCATGTGCATCCTATCATTAACAAAATCATAATACGTATGGTTTTCAACAGGTTTCCACCGGTGATTCATTATCTGTTAATTCTATGCCATGGGACTGCAGTGTAAAGTAAGTTTTATTGTAGTAGGTACAAATATATATACACAACCATTAATTGGAGCCTTCATAAAGGTACTTCAATCATCACCAGAGGACATTTTCAGTGATGCTGACTGTCTAACTCCCTTTGTTTGAATGCCAGTCACACTTCTGAAAAATGACATAAGTAATGTTATTACACAATTTTAAATACATGAAATATAAATGCCATCATCCTTTGCTCCTCTTCCAAACTTGTAGTTCTGTGTCTCTCTGTCTTTAACTATGTTAGTCTTTAAGTCAATTTTGTCACTACACGCACAATTCACTGATATTGGTAAAATACAAAGTGAAATATTCCTTTTTGTGTAGAAGATCTCAAAGTCTCTGCATGAAACATTCACACATTCACATGTATTCACACATTTCCACAAACATTTAATTCTTGAAATTAAGTAGATTTCAAAAGATCAAAAGATCGCTGAGCAGGGGCATCTTCAACTTCACTTGTCTTTCTATGGACAATCTTGAAAGCAATGATCTTGCACTGACTGGTCTTGGCACATGCTTTAGGGAAGGGACATTACATCTTTTACTCAGGAAGAAAAAGAGCCTTCCAGAAGCCTGAGAAATGTATCAATTTTTCCAATTTTGGCATGACAGTGTTCAGTTACGACTTTTTTTCTCTTTTCTGCAGTCAACATAGAGCTAGATCTGACAGAGGGAAAATCAAGGAAGTTCTTCAAACCTAGGAGAATCTTTTTTCTAATAAGATAAATCCATGCAGAAATTCACAGAGGAAAACTGAGACACACTCAGGTTTGTCTTTTATGAATGTCCCCAAATGTCTTCAGGAAGTATTTCCTGCAGGGCTCTGGATGGACAGAAGCTCCACCTGTGGAGTATAACACAATCAAGCTTTGGGCTTTCCCTTGAGAGGAGGAGAAAAAGAAATTTATCAGCTCTTCATTTTTCTTAATAGATCTTGCCATAAATTGTAGTGAAATAAGAAATAATCTTTAAGACCCTGAACATGCATAATTCTTATAAATTTCCTATTTCTTTGCCTGTAGATAAGAATACAACTTTTGTCACTACAGTATTTTCTGTGCCAATTCCTTTATTTTTTAAAGATGTTTTCTTTGACTACTTCCTGCATTCATCTTACTTATATTACTGTAGAAGAATAAGATAGTATTTAAATAATCTGAAGAATTGGTGTTGTGGTCTTACAGGAATAATTGATCCCATTGTACTGATAAATCATTGTGGAATGCTGTAATTCAAAGCTACCAACGCGTGTGCTGCACCTCTAGAATTATACTAAAACTTTGAGAAGATGTGTTACCCTTCTTCCCTAGAGCTGTCTGCCTTTGTGATCTCATGGACTTGAAAAATATTATTTTTCCTTTGGTACTATATTTCCTGTGAAATAGAATAACTAAACTGCATATGATAGGTGGTTGCATAAAGATTCAAGTCAAATGGGAACGTGTTGAGTGTCATTGTAACTTTCTGAGGACTGTCAATGTAAGGAAGAAGTAAAATTTCCTGGGCTGCACTATGAAGGTTACTGGGCTCATTCCACATATGATACAGAAAGAGTTACTGAATTTCTAATTACTTTGTATCAAATTTAGTAGAATTTTACTAATTTGTAATTCCTAAATCTTGCAGTCTGTGGAAAACAGGCACTGCATGTTTATACAGCTGGTCTATTATCTGCACATAGTATACATATTTTTCCTCAGGTACTGAGAAGTGCTGCTTATCAAGAGATCTGTTTGTAACAATTCAAATGCAGAAAAAAGAGAACCCAAATGCCATTAATGAAGTCATACTCTTCAATTGAAAAATATCTCCCTGTTTTCCCTTTCATGAATTCTTTTTTTGTCTCCTTTGCTGCACTGCCTCTGTTTGTGCAATATTCAGTATCCATAATGAGGTGTTAATGAGCTGTCGATTATGAATGCAATTTATAGACAAGAGAGACTGAGGACTTGAGGTACTCTTTCAAAACAATTAGCTCTGTATCTGAGTTCTCCCTCATTTACAAATATACACTTTTTCTGTTACAATATCTTTTGTACTAAAATCTTTATCTGACTTTCTCTGAATGTAGTTGCACATTTAATGAGTTTCCTTTAATGATATATTGACTATATCCTGAATGTTGCAATGAACAAAGACTAGAGTGTAATGAAAACTCTTTGTTATACCAAGAGCAGACTAAAAGAATTATGCTCATTAAGCTGTGATCCTGAACCAATGAATTTAATGGAAAATTTGCCATCAAATTCAGTATGAACAGAACCAGAACCTAATTTCTTGAAAGCATTCAGAAATATGGTCTTCAATAACAGTTTTGTAATACTTCATGATACAAAGAGAATTAGCTACAAGCAACCTAATTACACCGGAGAATGAATTGGCTAATGCTCTGTACATACAGCTAGGGCTCCCCTACGCACAAAACTTCAAGTGATTTGAAAAATTTGGGATTTTTTTCACCTTTACAGTCAGGAGTAACTGAGGCAGAGACTCTAAAGCAAAAGCCAAGACTATATAAACAGCATCAGAAATGAACCCAGATCTCTCATCTGTTAACCTGTAAAATCATGTTTGAACACAGCAGCAAACCCCAGTGTAAGAATGGGCATCAGATGGACTGTGCACTCATCAGGCAAATGAGGTCTAGTCACTCCATTACCATTAATTACAGTTTTAGTGGTCTGAAATTGAAGCAGCTCATGAAACAGAATTTCTCATGAAAAGCTAGTTCATAGACAGATTACCTTGAATGAACCCTGAGATTTTATGAGCTCCATTCCTTCTCTGAGCAGACGAATTCCTACATGAGCTTTGCCACCAGTAGAGAATTAAATATTTATTAGAGGTTGGATAGGCCAGCTTTGAGAGAAATCAGTTACTAGTGGTTAGCAGAGGGGATGCTGAGGTCCCAACTTGGTTAGTTAATGAATGAGACTTATCCCTCCAAACATCCAAAGTAGTCAAAGGCCAATTGGGTTGTGCTTTTTCTATTTATTTTGTTTTGATACCTTTCTGATGGTTCAAATGTTGCTTGTGCACAGTAATTTTGCAGATATCCTGAACTAGAGATTTTACTTTTTTTGTTTGTTTCTTTCTTTTCTACTAGCCAGAGTTCACCCATGCTGAAATTTTGGAAAAGCCTGGTACTTTATCTCCTGTGAGAATCAACATCTGGCAAGAATCAAAGATATGAAGGCTTTCCAATATTTACTCTGAGTTTGAGAAATGCAGCTGTGATATTGTACCTACAGCCCTGCATTGCTCTTCTGAAACCTGGCAGAAAAAATAAAAGGAAAAATAAAAAGTGAAAAGAAGCTGTTTAAAATCATATGACAGGTTATTATTTTGTTTAATGTGAAATGTTCATCTGACAAGCTTATTGAGCTTGATTTGTGTACCGAAGCCTTCTGCAAATCTACAGTCTATCTGATTTCCCTTCCCCCTCTTCTTTGCTCCCCGCTCTGCCACTAGCACTGACATCAACCATTGTGCCATATGAGGGGAAAAAAAAAGGTACCTGGAGTATTCAAGTGATTTAACCAGTTTGATTTATGTTAATGGTACAGAAGAGAATATTTTTTGGTCCTCAAAAACATAACAGGCAATTGATGTGCCATATTGCAGTATGGTTTTAGCTATCAACATGTCAAGATTTAGTTTTGCTGTTAACATTTTACGATTTAGAAGGCTATAAGAATATGTGCAGTGTAGCAACAATTCAGGCATCATTCCCTCAGCTATATTTATTGGGCTTTCATTTTTCCCGTTTATAGAGAAATTGAAAAAGAGGAAGGGAAAAGAGACTGACATTTTCTGTCTTTCATTTTCTTCAATCTGTTAGGTTGTGAGAATAAAGAGAAAGAAAACTAACTTCTAATGGTTTGTTTTCACACCAAAATAGAGTCAGGGCATAAGAATTCAAATGTATAGTTTGTTGATTTCTTGCTAAACTAAAGGTAACTTGTGCATAAACTGTAGCTTCATTGCATCTACCCCCTCTATTTATTCCTGTAGCTGAAAACTGCATGTTTAAAATGCTGTGGAGATGCTGATCTATATAAGTCAATTGTCTGAAAATCTGGAAGTACCATGTGCAGTGTACATGGTCATAGAAACATTTATTTTCCTTCCAGACCTTCATTTCCTTCTATTTCTGCTGTGGAAAATCAATAAGATGTACTTCTTGGTGTTTAAGTGGGAAACTAATTTTTTCATACTAGGAGAATGTCACAGTGTCTGGAGCTGCTAAAGTAAGGTCTAAATTCCTCTGTGAACTTTAGTGGATATTTCACTTCCCCCAGGTCTTAAATTGATGATAACCGGATAAAAATTTTTGCTGACCATTTAGAACTAACACTACAAAATAAATGGGGCACATGAAAAACTTCACCTTCTGAATTTTCTATGCTTAAACGTCCACATTTAAAAAGCAAAAAAAACATTTGTAGTAGGAGACCGTACAAATTTTAGAAAAGTTTTTGAACTTTTTTCCATGTGCATTTCAAATGCTCAAACTCATTGCCAAGAAGGTATTGAAATTCTCAGTGAAGGTCTAGATAATACCTTTTATTTTTCCAGTTGCTTGGGGTGACAAAGAAATACCTAATATGGAGGACACTACTCCAAGGATTTTGTCTTAAATCTGTGTAAGAGGATGTGAAGGTAGTCTGGAGACATGTAGAGGCAGATGAGAAGAGTGTATGTTCCCACTACGTGTGCTACTCTTATCAGGACATTCTGTTCTTCGTGTCAACAGTAGAAAGAAGGACATACATACATACTTGTGCCTCATCTGTTTCACAGTAAGCTCCACTCAATGGAAAAGTACTTAAAGTGTCTTTTAAAAATTCTTTCATTACTTTCTGTCCTAAAATTTCATAAACAATTGAACATTTTAAAACATAAATTATACAGCACCACAGTTTTCCTCATAGTTTTCACTTTTGATGTTCTGGAGCTGAGTTTGGCATGCATTTATGTATTATTTATTTTACTGGGACTGCCTCAATTTGCCTTTGGTTTCAGAGGACAGAGCTTTCTTGCTTCAAATGCTGATGATTGTTATGTTGTATGTCTTTTGTGTGAAAATCTAGGGGCTTGAGCTCTTGTCTGCAAGAAGAAGATCTGAGCAGGTTCCAGTCATATTTCCCATCTTCCAAGAGTGTGACCCTCTTCACAATTTTTGTCTTCCATTTTAGTCTGAGCTATTGTTCAGCTGAGCTGCTTCGGTGAAATTCTAAGAAATCAGGAAAAGATACAGAAATCTGGCCCTATATATGTGCACGAAAAAGTGGGACAATTATTAGACCTTTTGTGTCTGGCTGGGTTTAAACTGTGGAACCTAAAACATCTTTCCAGCTGCCAGTTCCAGAGGCATGACTTCCAAATTAAATGGGACCCAGATGTCTGCCACTTCTCTACTTCTTTTCCATTCAGTGGTTTTGATAGAAACATGGGCCAGAAGAACGGCCAGGAGGAAACAACTTTCAGATACTACCAGAGAGCAATTTTTCCCTGAGTCTTAATTCTCCAAAGATTTTACCTATTGAGGATATTGCAAAGATTAATTATTTGCCTTTGAATTCTATTTTGGTGACAGCAAGATCACAAAGAATTCTATTGAGAAATAAATATTTTTCTGCTCAGTGAAGAGACTCTGGAATAAATAAGGTCAGAACTACACAATAAACAGGGGGATAAGAAGAAATATTGATTAATTGCTCATGAAGATAGAGCTAGTCATCTTGTGCATTGTGTTGAAAAATACTGGGTAATTACCTAATTAAAGATTGTATCAGCAGTACACATACACAGCACAGTGAATGAATCATGAACAGGCAAAATTCTGATTTCAAAGATATATATGAAAATGCTATAAACTCTGTGAAGATTTTGCTATTGATATTGATTTTGTATGGAAGATATTCAGCTTCCTCAGTGCTGGACTTTGATTTACAATCTAAAGTAGAAAAAACCCACCTATTTTCCAGCATTTGTTATTATTTATCTTCCCACCCATAATGTTCTTTGAATATAGTAGTATTTTTAAATGCAGAAGAGTGTGCATGGTTTTTTATTTGAAAAATAATTTGTATGGGGAAAGGTAAAGTAGGCCATGCAGAATGTTTTTAATAGAACATCTGATGCCAGTAAACCTCTTTTATGATTTATAAGAGGATTCCCTTTCCATTCAAAAAACTGGGGCTTTGTAGTTATTTAACACTCAGGTTTACTGTAAAGAAACTGATTTACCATGACTCAATCTGAATTTAAAGAGGGAAGTTCTACAGGGGTAAAATAATCTCTTCCTTCCAAACCTCTCAACTGAAGTGATGCTTTGAAAGGCAGGATTTTTAATTGGTTGATAGGCTTTCAGGTATATGTTGTTATGAGGCAGGCTTTTCATAACACTTTTTGTTTATTAAAAAATGTCCCATAGAATGATTCAAATATATCAGTCAAAATGGAGTTAGTAGAAAGTCTGAATGGACCCAGATGATATAATTGAGATTGCAATCTTGTTATAGTATCTTCTGAATATAATTTTAAAAAATAATAAAAAGATAGGTACAGAAATTTCAAGAAATCCTTAACAAAATATGTTATTCTGTATGGAAATCAGATTGCATGTTTTGACTTTATGCATGAGGTTTGGTACCCTTGGGTATTCCTTTAGGAGCAGGAGCATCTGATTTCTTCATTTGTGAGCCAGAAACTTGACAGCCACAGATGCGACCTAGTCCAGCTTAAGGTGCGAAAGCTGTTCTGTGAAGCCAGAATGCAGGCAATTAAGCAGGTTCCCCTGCTCCCCAGGTAGGCTGGTATTTAGCTAGGTTGTCAGTGCTGAATATGCTGCTCTAGGAACAGAAACGCAGACTCTGATAGACACAATGCTGGAAGCACTTTTTGAGAAAAAAAAAACCCATCTAGGAATTGAGATTGCGTATTGTAATAAATGAATTTTTGCCTTTGATTCCTCAGTATTTTCATCAAGATCCTTAGCCGTATACTGCACAAATGATACAAACAGGCTGGAGTGCAAACTGTCACGTACCACATAAAACAGAATCTAAGCTGAGGCTGTTCCTGAGATGTAAGATTGTTTACCCAGAGGTGCATGAATAGTGCAGGGCCAAAGAGGACACCTTAACCCACCTCCATATCAGTCCTGTTTAACAAGTAAATGAATGCTCAAATTAATGTGTGCTTTGATAATGTGTGAGGGTAAGAGCTATATGCATAGCTTCTGTAATCCAATATGTTTGTTTTAAAAGTGTATTAGTCTTTCCTGACAAAAGCATTGAAAAGTTAATATTAATATAAGTCAGAACTTTCTGACAGCTCTTCTTGTATGCTAAGTGGCTCCCAAACCCTTCCGCCTGCCTTTGGCACTGGGTCTGAATGTGTACTTAGAATATGTTCCTCTCTACTCTGATGTATAAGAAAGTGCTCTAATGAAAAGGTCTGGTGGTGTTATGTCAATGTAAAACAGATGTAGTGAGTGGAGCACCACTATGAATTTAAGGCTTTGGTTTTCTCTTCAACTCAACCTTTCCACTTACATTGTAACACTACACCTCACAACTTAAACCTAAGATTGTGAGCACCACTGTTCTTACAGTGCTCCCGATTTTCTGAAGTCTTGATGTCTGTGAGTTAATACACTGCCTTGTGGTAAGACTGCATTCATGGGGTTTGCGAGAAGGACCTTCCTACATGCAGTGTCATTTACCAGTGGTAGCCCAGGTCTTGGAGTGTGTGACAGGTGAGCAGTGGATTGAGCAGCAGATAGGCACAAATTTGGGAGAGGAACACATTTCCTGACCACAACATGGGTTGCAATTCCTCTCTTATTCCAGTCTCCTGCTGCCAGTGCGGTACTTGGGTTCCCAAAATGAAAGACTACGACAGTCCTGTCCTACACCTACTAAAAACATTTGCTGTGACCTCCCCTGGTAGCAGGGGAGTGTATGAAGTAAGAGCCTTCAAATGATTCACCACAGAATAGCTGAGAAGTATGCATTTAGTTATTTGCCTGTTTTAGATGCTGTCAGGTAATAAGGCAAAGGCATGACTCCCAACACTAGGGGTTAAAAACCCCTGAGGTTTAACATGTTAAACTATCCATGGTTTCACCTGGCAGGTTTTCCAATAATATTAAAACCCACATCAAATAAAACTAAAAGGCAAACCCTTAAAATAAATACTAGGAAATAAAATAAAAAAATTGATTAGCTGTGTGATATAGCAGACAGAGCATAATCTAATCCTGTCTCATATTCGCTATACATTTATCTGGAGTCTACCCATAAACCTTCTCCAAAACAGCCTGAGTCAATTCAGCCATGCAAGAGTCTATTGACAAGCCCATTCAGTTTCAAAAGAGATGAGATAACATTTTTAGATGTTCAGAGAGTTTTGTTATCTGAATAGAAATGGTTCATTTAGCAAAGCACCTTCATCATTTTTATTGCAATCTCTTTTTCAAGAACACCATAGTGGGTCAGAACTAGCATATACTTTTTCTGTCAGATTAAGGAGTTCATTGTTACAAAGGATATTAGAGCATAGTTTACTAGACCTAAAGTAGTTTCTGTCATTTATTTTAGAATATGTCTTCCTTTAAACCACATCTAACAAATCTACCACTCTCTTACCCATAGAGAACATTCATTTCTGTACATAGTTTTTGAAAGAGGGCAAGGCAACCTGTAGACGGGCTTTAAAGCAAGCTTTATTTCTCTGCTGGGAATTCAATGAGGGCAGACAAAAATTTGATGGCTATCACTGACAGCTTACTTAACCATATTAAAGTGTATCACAAACAACTGTGCCCTCTCCGTGAGCAGTATGTTTTTACTGTACAAAGTTCAGTGGACATTTGAAATGATGCAACTCATATACTCTCCATATCATTTTACTACTATGACAAGTGAGGGGTGTGATGACAGAATGGATTTATTACTGCGTTTGATTTTTTATTTTGAAATGAAATGCAATATGAGCTTGTGAAAAAAGTTAGACAAATCCCTCGCAGTTTGCTACTCAGAAGTCTTGTTTCCTAGAGGGAAGACATAGTTACTGGGGATCACTGTAAGTAAGCACCATGTAGAACGACAGCCATGGTGACTCACACTTGTCCAAGAAGGCTACATCATCTTCTCCTAGTCTGAGATTTGAATAAGAACAATCAAGCAACAAAGCTTGTTGTAGTAGAAAAGACTACACTTTGTGATTAATAAGAAATAGGGTTTAATAATAGCAATGTCTGAACTGCTGGAAACCTGCAATAGATGTTTAGTGGGTATAAAGTGACACTGTTCCTCATAGTGCTCTGCCACTGCTCTAAGCCAGCTGAGGTAGTGCTATTTTATCTTTTCTCTTGCTTGACATTTTCTTATTTTAATTATGCAATCTCGATGTTGGACTGAGTTCTGGCATTAAAAACCTCACCATCCCCCTCTTTGGATTGCTGCCTTTTAAAGCAAGAGGAATAAAATTAATTGCTTCTGATCCACCACAGTGGTAATTACATAGTCTCAAGTGGGACCTGACCAAGGATGAACTGCTGTTTTTGCTTTCTGACTGGAGACACTAGACAGGGATAATAGAGAAGTATGTCTGTTACAGTGGACTGGTTGTTTCCTGCAGCAGAGAATGATAGAAGTCTATTGCTGCACAATTACACTGTGGCATTTGCAGGTTGCAGTAGCATCCCACAAAGACTGAGAAGAAAAAATTATTTTCCATGGTTGTATATCTCATTTTGCTAAATGTGTCTGTGAAAATGGTTGGCCTGCTTCCTCTTTGCTCCTTGAATCTTCGTTAGAACATCACACTGATATTACAAACTGAGAAAAATTATTAATAACAGCTTGTACACTGTAGAAGAGAAAGAGAAGCAGTGATAGTAAAAAGGGCTAGGAATGGTTAGGAAATGCTAACACTGCAAAGGAACCACAAGTGCTGCATTTAAATGCAGTTGTCTCTTTGTTATTTCTTTTAGAATCTTAAATAAGAAACTGATTAAAAGCATGAATGTCTTTCTGTATAAAAGATATATACATTTTACCTTCAATTATTTCTACAGAGAGCACTAGAAAAGAAGTTCTGAGAGTTAGTAAAAGTGTTTTGCACTTTCATATCTCAGGAAAAATAGGAGGAATTTTGCTGATCTTTAAAAAAACCCTCCTAACACCATATTTTAAACAGAATAAAGCATGTATATAAGAAGTATTGTTAAGTGGAAAATTAATGCATCACATTGAGTTAGGTCCCTGAACTCTTGCTGCTGACTTAGAAATATTTAAGCTACTAAAGTATAATACATTTTATTTATCTTTCTGATTTCTGTACCGTCAAAGTACAATTTTTGTATTGAGCAGTGTGTTGAGTAAATCAGGCAAGATTTTTTTCTTTTAAAGCTGATTTTCTAGAATGATCTATTGATATAAACAATCTGAATCTGTGATACATTAAATTACAAGGTTTTGCAACAAGATTATAAAAAACATTGCCTTGTCTATGACTAAAACTGGAATAGTTTCATCATTCAACTATGTGAGTTTTTCAAAGTTTTACAGAAAAAATATATTAGATGTAAATGATGGTGTGAAATTTCTTGTTGGCATGTGGTCTTCAGCGAAAGAACAATAAGATACAGATATCTAAATGCTTCTACAGCTGAACTAAGGTTTTACACAACATAAATGTCTGTGCTTCCAAATACATGCCCTTTGAAGATCTTGGTACGGATTAGTTAAGATCTATTAAATATATAAAGTTGAAGGCAAACTTTATGTAGGAAAAAACATGGTGAAATTCCACAGAAATCTTCAAATTATTGTGTAAATGTGACTGAAGTTCCACAGATTTCAGTCTCAGCAACCTAAGACTGAAACATGAAGATAAACATCTTCCTTCTTTTCAATGAGATTTTGAAAAGTAATTTTATTGAATTAGAGTTCTGATTCAAGCACTTTCAAAGTGAACCCTATTAATATATTCAAGATTTTCTCTGCAACACAATACTAGGAATTTAAAAATAAGACCTGATTTTTGTATGCATTAATTCTTCCTGCACGTTGAGGTTCCATGCAAGGTAGCAAACATTACCAAACAAGTTTTATTGAATCTCATGCTAGACCTTTGAGGTGACAAATTTCACTCAATGTGTGATTTTATCTTCTGGGAGCTGTTCTTGTATTCAGTGTCGCTCTTATGACATGGTATATAATTATGTCTTTAGAATAACTGCAGCTTCGTTTAGGAAAGCAAATATATGGAAACCCTGTCATCTAACAAATATCAGCCATTTTCTCAAAGTGCAGTTCTGGATAAACCTCTGTTTTCACCTGTTTATCACGCCATCATAAATAAATTATGATGTGAGTACTGTCCACCATATCCTTAATCTCACCTCCATCCTGATTTACAGGCACTTTATCCATCAGGGAATGATTCATATATCATGACTTCAGTGGTCAAAATGCTGTCTGCTTTCATAGAGAGTTCACATTAACTTCGGTTTCTCGTGATGATTTCACCTTTGCTATGACCAGTTCTGCCCCCAGAGACTGGGCTACACCTCAGTCCTCAGTTGTATCACCTTTTCTGGACCAGATCACGTCTAGTAGACTCAGAGGCCTTGGAAGTGTCTCCAGTTGTTACTGTCATCCTGTTCTTATGTCAGCTGCAGCTGTAATTTCTAATATGATCTTTCAGGCCACCTGCCTGTCTGCCAGAAAAAAAAAAACCAAACACACTCCAAAAATATATAAAGCAAGTTTAGAGGCATCTTGTGCAGAGATTCCTAAACAGCACATAGAATTCAGTGATAGCCAGAAATATCCAGCTACTTTTTACAAAGGTTGAGTGCAGTTCAAAGAGCAGACTGGGCACAAACAGCTTTTAAAGTGGATGTGGCAGGATTTGCCAGGGATTCTCGGGGCAATCCAAATCCACAGCCTGCATGAGAACAGCAGGTCTCCCTGAGCGGTGCCGTAGCTCAGCTGATCAGCATTGCTAAGCTGATGTCAATCAGGAGGGAGCGGTATCAATGAAACCTGCACAGATATGCTGAGCAGAATGCTTGTGAACTGAAAGGAAAAGCTGTGGAATAGGAGGAGTGGTTCGCCATGTGATGGTGCATCACCGCAACTCTTTGTGAAGGTAGGCTGATGTCAAATGTTTTTCACAGCATGTCCTGTCTTGGGGATAAAAGAGCAAGCCTGGGGGACAGCCCTCCCCTCTGCCAGCAGTGCGCACAGCTGAGGTGAAGGGTGTGTTTGGAGAACTCGTGCACTGCTGCTGTGCAGGTGCTGGCATACAGGTAGGCTCACTGGCTTCTACTGTCGGCACCTGTGAAATTGAACTTTCCAGGCTTATTCCTGACTTCCTCAGCACTGTTCAGCTGAATGGAGAGGGAAGCTTTAGTATAAGCCATGCATGCCTTGCTTTCTTGGATGTAACTGCCATAAACAAATGAGAGGTGTGAAAAGTATGTGTTACCTACAGAAAATAATGATATGCTGTTTAAAAAATGGTAGGCCCTGTGAGGATTCTGTTTTTCAAAACAAAAACCTGCTGATGAAAAAAAGTATTACAGATGCAAAAATATTTATGAAATGAAATAATAATTGCTAGCATGGTTTTATAATTTTATTATGAAATCATTTCAACTACCATTACCTTGTCTGAAAGACCCACTGTTGTTTATGATTTAGATGCTCATATTTAGATTTTTTTACATGATTTTTGTTTCATTTTCTTCATTATGGGAAGCATTTGCATGATAACAAGATTCTTGCTTTTAAGAGTTCATCAGCTCCAGCCACTTAGTTCCCACTTGAAATCATAATCTTCTGTTTATAATTTTGTAATTGTTTGCAGTAGAGGTGATCGAAATATTACAAACATAGCATTATTTTGATTTCAGGCATGGAGCAAGCAGTAGATGAACACTTTAGGAACAAAGATGATGTTTTCATGTAAATAGCCCAACCAGTACGAAGTAAGATGAAGAAATGAGAACATGGAACATGTCCAAATGCAATGTTTTTCACTGTTTTCTTTTAGACAGCAATAGCTCTTTGAAACACATGCTTTTCAGAACCTCACATCTTCCAGTAGAATACTTTCCTCATCTCTTATGAAGTTTTTCCACTATAGGTACGTATTTCTGGGCACAGACCAAAAATTAATTAATGCATTAATTAAGCACAATAAACTCTCCTATATATTAATTGGCAGAAAGTTCACAACTCTTCAGACAAGCATTTGAATTTTGCCCTTGCAGAAAAAGTCGGTGTGATGGCAGCACTAACTGTATTTGGATATTTTAACAGGAGGCACAGAAGTGAGGAGCTCGTGCTGCTCATCTGTGCTCCCGCCTGCTCTGTACAGCAGGGTGTGAGGGCTCATACTGCTCTGCGTGCAGACTCTGGGGTTCTGGCCCCAGCCACTTGCTGGTGCTCACCATGAGCATCCTGCTGGGGTAGGGACAGCTAGAATCTGTCAGATGGGTAAGACTACAAATTTGAAGTGACTTCTTCCTGAAAATGCCTTGCCTTCTGTTGCTAGACTGTAATGCAAAGGACAGATGTATTTTATATGCTAAGTTGCTGAAGACCAAGAAAATTCATTTCTCTCCTCACAAACCCCAAAGGAACTTGTAATCCAATGATAAGTGATTATCTCTCAGAAACATTAAATACAGAGATATGTGCCAGTCTTTTAGGTACATAATAATTCATTAAATTCACTAGAAGATGTACTGATTCAGCCATTTTATTATTGTAAAAGAAACATTGAAAATATTGAAAAACAATGAGGCATTTTGGTTTTCCTCCTTAGTCATTGTTTTGCTACATGTATTGCTTCTATGAGAAGAAGAGTATTGTAAGAATGAAACATATTTCTCTGGGAAATGTATGTTCTCAACCTTGTATTTGGATAATGCTGCAAATTTTTCTTCTAAAAAAACCCCACGAAAGATAGCCTCTGAGGGTTAAGTAAGTAATGGGAATCTTTTGTCATCCTCTGCCTCACAGCTCCTTGTTTGAAGGTTGAAAGAGGGGTTCAGCAGTCACTTAGAGGCAAGCTATCTGAAGTGTTATCTGAAGGTACCATAATAAAATAAGCTTCTCATGGCTGGTCCCGAGTCATGCCAGGGCCTTTTGAACACAAAGTTTGTCAGATCCAAGCTCCCTGTAAAACGCAAACCCTGACTGCCTAATGGCATCATTCAGAAGAAAAAATGACTTCAGCTATCAGCTGCTTCAGAGGGTAAAAGATCCCTAAAAGGGGGGTAAAGACGGACCCTAAGGGTTGTGGATGAGGTCAGTCCTTTAGATGTAAAACCAGAGGCTGAAAAGGCTGTCCCTGGCATGGGCGGTGGGTGAGTGCCATTGCATTTCCCAGGGCCCCCACCCTCTGCCGAGCTCTGTGGGGCCATGGCCCAAGTCTCCTCTTGCTCCTTCCTAATTCAGTCACCTGGCAGCCTCATTTCTGGTAAGTGTTCAAAAACCATGTGGCTGTGGTACCTGAGGACATGGTTTAATGGTGAACATGGTGGTAGTGCTGGGTTGATAGTTGGACTTGATGATCTTGAAGGTCTTTTCCAACCTTAATGACACTTTGGTTTCTGTACTGGACAATTCAGTGTCAGGCAATATTGCCTAAAACTGTAGATAGCTGACAAAGTCCCTGCGTATATTTAGTATTAGACTCCTAAATAATTTTCTCTTTCTGAAAATAATTGCTTATTCTAATATGCTTTGCCTATATCAGTATGATTTTGCAGAAGAAATTTTGTAATTGGAAAAGTTCCCAATTTCATATTTTTAGAGAAATAAAAAAGAGGGAACTTGAAGAATATTCCTTAAAATACAAACAATTTTGAGTAAATGATTAAAAACAGAATTAAGGTAAAATTATATAAAGGTGTGAGGGCTCTTAATCCTAAAATTTAAAACACATTTTATGTTGATTTATGTGAGTTGAGGTCCTGGTCTGAGTCCAAATTTGTTGCTGGTAGTAACTACCGTTTAGCTTGGAAATGTTTTCTGGATTTGGTCAGATTTTTTTTTTTTTTTTTACCCTCTGGGGCACTGTTCAAAAAGATAGGGAGAGAAGAAGAAGAAGTTGATTGGCCTTGATTTTAACAAGATGTCACTTCTGGAAGAGGGACTTTTGGGAGGTAAAGGGAGACAGGAGAGAGAAGTGACATTCTTTTTCTCGTGGTCATTAATGAGAACAATACTATAGTAGCTACGGCCAGAGATAAAGTTACCTCACCTTAAAGAGATTATAAATCCAGGGGATAGAACATATTGGCTGAAGTTTTAATGCCAGAAATATAAAAATATGCAGCTGTTTTGGTTTTGTATTCTTTTTCTTTTTAAAAAGAATGTTGTAAAATTGGTAGTAGGCCTTGCAGATATCATCATGCACTAGTTAAATATATGTAGAATTTTAAAAGGATGGGCATGTAAGTCTTTTCAGATACTGGTGCATAGCTAAGACTTCTCTTGTTTAAAAAGTACCAGCTTATAAAGAGAAAAAATGTGCTCTAATTTAGCTGGACAGATTGGTAAAGATCTTTGAAAGTGTGAAAGAAAGGGTAAGAAGGAAATGTCTCTTTTACAATCTGTTTATGGCTTTGGGACTGTGCTTTATCTTGACAAATAAGATAAAGATCATTTGACAGCAATCCACTTATCTTGCTAGCAACTTAAAAACTAAATTATTCATCCTCAGTGTGAAATTCTGTTTTCCATTCTGAATTCAGCTGCATAGCTAGCACCTAGTCTCCACAAAAATGCATCCAAGGCAATAAAATAAACGTAGTGAAAATTACCTCTGTAAAAGTAGCATTACCAAAAATTATAAGCATTCCATGAATGAAAGAGCTTTAATGAACTAGTAATATGTCAAATAAACTTACAAGAGTCACATAAATATTTCTCTGGTTTCTTTCCATAACTTTTAGGTTTGTGGAGGGGTGAGTGAACTCATGAGCTTTGCTAAATCATGCAGGAATTTTCCTCTACATGAGAAGTCTCTAAGTGAACTCACTTGGGCCACATGAAACTGCAAGTATGTGTTAACCTTGGCCATGTCACACAGGTATGTGAATAAGCGTGATTGCTGACTGCCAATCCCAGACATAAAAATTTCATATTACTGATGCAGTTGTACCACAAATTTTATTTTTCTAGAAAAGATTTGACAAAGACTACTATAAAACCTGCCTGTGACAACGTTGCATTAGTAAAGTAAATAAATAATACAAATATTTATTTCTATAATAAAACTGGTGCTTTGAAAGCACATCTATAGTCTGTCTTGAGTGCTGTTTAGAACTGATCCAAAATATGAGACCAGTTTAAAATGATGTACAAGAATTGCATGTAAAAGCTAACAAATCTTGCTAAGAAGAGATCTTTCATGATGTTTAGTAATGTAGAACCACACAGAGCTTTTCCTCAAGAATTAATTTTCTCCTGCATACATTTTCTATTGGTGATTTATATGTGTATATAGATTATACATCAGTTAAGCCTTAACATCTCTTGAATTAAAATCAATTGGTTAACACATGTAAGGTCAAATGATTCAAGTTAGAGGAAATTTAGTCACCACTGATCAAAACTCACTTCTCTGACATACTTGAAAGTTTCCAGCTACACATTTCCCCCCCAGTTTTTAATCTGATCATATGTCTTTGCTAATCTGTGCATCTGTGTGCAGAGGGAAGGTGAACAGTCTCAGCCCAGGAGGAATGTAATGTGGGAAGTTGTGAGCAGCTGAGGAGGGATTCTTGTGGGCACAGCATTTGAACAGGAAAGCGGTGGCTCTCTTTCCCACTATAATAAAAAGGAAACTGATAACAATGGTGTGCTATAAAAAGCAAAAGCACATTCTTCTCTGTCAAACAGCCGCACCTCTCTGGCAGTGCTGCTGCTGCAGTACACTGGCTGGCAACCACTCTGCCTTTGAACTCTGCTGTTACTGAATTGCACTTAAAACTGAAAACCACACAAAGGGAGCAGTCACAGAGAATGCCAAAAAGAAACAAGACGTTCATTTCCTTGTAGCTTTTGTTTTAGGGCTTTTCTTTGTGTGATTGGGAAATAATGATCTAAATGTGGTGCTGAGTGCTATCTGCTGTCCAGGTCAATTTTACCTCATTAAAGAAAGACAAGAATTATGGCAAGTTCTTCCAGAACTTCAGAGCAGCCATTCAAAAGCAAAAGTCATACTGGGATGCAAAATCCCTCCAGTTCCTGCTTCAGTCCATTTAAAAAAATATGTATTTGAAGCCTAGGGGAAGAATATAATTTAAGAGAGATTTTTCCCATATGCAATGAACCCAACAAGGCCTTATGTATGCTGCAGCAAACTGCAGTACCTGCAGGGTGCTCATCTACCATGAAAGTCTTCTATTATCTCATTCTTTACATGAATGAAATGTGAATATAGTTCCTTCTTTCTCAAAAACCATTACACTGATTGGATTGTGTCTGGAAGAAACAGAATGGGTTTTTCCACACAATTATTTTCAACAGATTGAAAATGTATGGCTCTCCTTGTAGGTGCTGATGGAAAGTGCTCTGGAGTTTCAAAGGCTGTGTGAAAAACAGTAGCTCCAGGAACCTTTAAAAATGTTCTAAGTAGAGGGGAAGAAAGGAAATTTTTAAAGTTGGTAAAAATACATATTCTTTTACTGTGGATTTTTTTCTGGAACTCAGTTGCCTTTATTGCTGCAAGTTATTGCTATTGATTGTAATTAAATCATAAGCTTCACAAATATTCATTCATAACAAACAAATGCCTTGTGATAAAATTAAGAAAATTCTATAATTGTTACTGATACTAAAAATGAAATCTAGCAAGATGATAGAGTCGTTGCAAAGGGAGTACCAGATATATTTTCTTGGAACTGCTGGCTGTACTAACATCATATAAAACTGTATTCTGAGAATTCTGCATTCTGAGTGAAGGACTATAGGCAAATTTTTGGTTAAACTGTAACCTTTATGTTATCACAGGAAAAAGACATTAGAAAAAAGGCTGATTCACATTACCTGAGGATGTGTATGTCCGTGTGTCTGCGCATATATAGCTATACATACATAGCTATATGTGTACATATTTACTGAAAACTTTTAAACTGGTGGAAAATTGAAAGGAGTTGAGGAAAGCTTGGTTTGGATAAAAGGTGCACATGTCTTTTTTCTGTCTCTGTATTCATCATATTAATATTTTAATCATATCTCCTTCCCCATTTTTTTCTTTGGATTGTCTAAAACCTATTTTCTAATTCAGTCCAGCAGCTCATCTTTTAATGTCATTTTAATAGACCTTGTCTTGTGTTCATGGAGCAGCAAAAGCAAAGGTTTCATTGTAAAAGAAAATTGCTTCACTTGCACCGAGTTTTCTAATTACTGTGTCTGGTACCACCATTGAATGTTTGAAGAAGGGGAAAAGAGAGAAGAAATAGAGACTGTTATTAATCAGCCCTTACTGGTAATTAAGGCCCTCAGTTTCTCTTTGATTTTTTTTCTTTCAGTTTTACATATCTTGATGTCAGATAAAGAAAATGACAGGACAAAAATCTCAGCTGCAGGCAAATCACTTATTTTACAAATGTGATCATTCCATGACACTGCATGAAGTAGGATGCAGGACTGTGGACCTGCAAACAGACCCCATTTTCCCCAAAAAGGCTGTATGATAACACAAGGTGGGTCAACTCAAGAGACACGTGATTTCAGCAAAGAACAGCATCACTGAACTCATCAGTGAACTTGGATTTGTAGATACTTCCTGTGGATTTGCTAAATCCTATATTTGCAAGGATGAGACAAGAATAGGGTCCTTCACATTAGGGTGAATGAGCAGTTTGCCTATTTTATAAAAAGAGAGACAGGTTCCCCTACAGCATGTGCATAATTTATAAATGTGCCCACAGTCACTATGAAAGTGACCCTTTGGAAAAGTGAAAATTTGAATTTGTGTAATATTCTCCTGTAGAGTCATGAGGTAGGAAGAAGAAGCTGGGAAGAAATGCTTCTGTTTATGTAAGGAAACATTAACACCAATCCAGAGGGAGAATGCCAGGCCACCTTGATGACAGGACTGCTGAAAAGGCAGGGGAAATGCTCCTCTTCATGACTATCTGCTGCCCTTGCTTTTCTTATTTCACCATTTAAATTATACAGAAGCCCAGAATGTAGTCAGGGCTCTGGTAAAAATTTGCACAAAATTAAATATATTAATATCTTTTTGAAGAAAAACTTGGTTAGTGATAAGAAGAGATAAAAGCTTTTTTAATGCTGGACAACTATTGACCCCTGCTGTTTAATCTAATTGTAAATTTGACCACACTTTGTTTCACCAGAACTACCTGTAGAATATGAGTCTCATAATATGTAGTGCACATCTTCTTTTCCCCCTGCAAGTCTATCCGCAGTTACATTTTTCATCACTTTCTCATGGGCTTATGGCATAGTGAAGACAAAGTATGACATTAAAATTAATTTACCTCTAAAAGGAAAAACAAGCCAGTCTATTGCCAGGAAAACATAATTTGAAATCCCACAAAAATGTAAATACAATTTATTTAGGTTTTCTTAATCCTTTTAAAAAAGAAGAATTATGCCAAAAAAGTTGTTTAACTGTATGTAGAGGTCATGATGGAATTTATTTTGATTAGGCGACCTCATAAAGTTATTCACCACTGCTGTGATTTTTTTCAAGACAGCTCAATAGAGTGTGACTCCCAGTTCCCATTAGAATTTAATGAGAACTGGGCCTGTAAGTCCCCTGGATTCCTTTGAAAATAACCCAGCCCATGATAAAATAATACAGTTCTGTGCATCCTTAATTTTTGACAGTTTGTTCGTGACTGGAATATTGATTGCAACAGCTACTGCCAAGCACACATCTCCCATCACTCTCGTCTGCTATTCCATTATGTCATAAATAGATTGCCCAGCTCAATAGATTATACAAATAGACAGGGCTGGACCTCTTGCATGGGTTTGCTGAAAAAAAAAAGAAAGAAGAAAAGCCTAATAATAAACAAGCATTTCAGTTTCTTGAACAAGTTAATTGTATGAATTTTAAATGCTCTGAAATGAGTAACTTCAAAGAACAAATAAGGACCAAAGCAAGACCAGGTCCAACAGTAGTAATTAGAACCAAGTCAAAAGCAAGCCTGATTGGACAGTTTTAAAATTTTTGTTCTATGCAAGAAACCTGGCAAGAGTGTGGTACCCAAAATGGGAGTTCAATTAAAGCTTTGGAAAGGCACAAAAATATGCAAGCAGGAACATTTAGTATCCTGCTATGCTGAAAGTGCATTCAAACTCAAATGAAAACTGAGGTGACTGAATAAGCAATAAGAATAAAGGAAGTGAGTAGTTAAAATAAAGTATATTTGGAAATGGCCAAAGTCTGGCAAGTTCTGCCTACCTGCAGTCTCAGTAGATTGGGTTAATTTGGATTGCTGACACCTCAGGGATGATTTTAGAATTTATTTATTGAATTTTGGGGTTTTTCTGCCTTGCCTTGCCTTGTCTTCCCTTTCCTCTTTCTTTTTCTCTTTCTCTTTCTCTGGTAAGTTAAATAATACCTAAAAACCTATCAAGAATGAGGACTCCATTGTGTTTCCTCTGTGTATAACCTGCTGTACAGCTGCAAAATACAGAAATGTAGTTTTTGTTACTCAAACACTTCTAATTAGGTCAAGATATGATAAAACTGGGATCCAGTAGGAAGGAGTGTTCAAGAAATTAGTGATATGTCTAAAAGCAGTTTAAAGCAAAATTAGAGATGTTTACATGGGCTCAAGTCACTCTTCCAGACATATTTGGTGAGATGAAATTGATCACCCAAGGAGCCAGGAGTTTAAGTACAGCCCCTGTTTACCTGTTGCCTAAGGGTACTTGTTGTTTTCTTTAAAGCCGTTGTGGCAGGAAAATATTAAGCAGTGACTTAGACTGATGAGATGATGCATGGACGATGATGATGATGATGATGATGATGATGAAGCTTTCTCCAAAACAGTTGTGTTGCCACCAAAAAAATTACAAAAATACCAGTTGGAAAACACAACAATTACATAATATCTTAGAGTGGACAGATGTTAAATTGAAACCAAAGGAAAGATGAAAGACAGATGGAGGTTCATGATGAATGATGTTGACAGTGATGTCAGGAACCTTGTTTCTGATGGATACCTTTGAATGGATGTAGACAGGTGACAAAAGTGAAATTATGGAACTTCAGAACATTGTTTTCCAGTACACTTGTATTTTGAGTCTACTGACTTGAATAGAGATAGTGGATGAAGAGTGGAGGATTAATTTCTACCTGTGAATTAGCTTTAATTATTTGTGATATTGTGTTGTACCGAGGGCAATGGTTCAGAAACAGGCTCAAGAAGAACTCTTAAGTTTTCATTTGTATTTTGGAATATGTGAAACAAAGTATGGAATATTCTGCAGCATTTTGAACATGTTCAGAAATTATTTCAGAAGAGTCTTATTTTTCTGAGCAACGGTCGTTTCTTCTTTGCAGAAGACATACTCCTGTGATCATTTATAGTCAGTGCCAAGTTCCAAGGTTGAAAGTTAGTTAGAGATATAGGAAAGTATACACCAGAGTAGACAGTGCCTCTGTTTCTGATGATCCATTTAGCTAGTGGTGATTTCACATCTGTGGATTTTTTGTACTTTTTTCCACTTTTTTTGTGCTTATCTCCTGCGTGACAATGGTTCTGATCTCTCAAACTACCGCATGAAGGCAGGTTCTGACACACGAGAGCTACTGATGGACTCAGAAAGGCTTCATGCAGATTGAAAAGTCAAGCTGCACAAAACAGCTTGTAGGTTGAGAGGCCTGATGGCAAACATTCTTACCTTAGAGCAAATCCAAAAAACCTAGTGAGTGCAAGAGGTGTTTAAAATGCGACCCAGCAAAAAAAGTGGTAAAGGTTTTGTACGGGACAGTATAAAATTAGTTAGCTTGAGGCTTGAGCAGCATTAGTCAGAGTAACACTGACTGCCTAAAATACTGCTCTGTGATATTAGCAAGAGCAGCTTTAAAGTTGAAAGGATCACCTGTGTTTGCTTTATTTCTAAACGCTGCCCCATCTCTTTGAGAAGAAAATTCTGAACGGAGCAGACGGGAATCTAACAACTAAAACACCCATTTTGTTTTCCAACAGAAACCTTTATTTGTGCTTGGATCCTGGAAATGTAGCAGCTCTTTTTTAACTCTCTTAAGAAATTATATTATTTCTGTTTCTTCAATTATTTACTTACCAAAACCCTAGAGCGTGTTTGTGTGCAGTGTAATTTGAACAATGGTTAATGCTGCACGGTTCACTTCCCTTCAAAACCCGTACCTCAAAATCTGCATAGAGACTTAATTTAAAGAAATAAATTAAAGTAGAACTTAAAAGCTCAGTCTCAGGATAAAATAGACTTTCAGAATCTTCAGCTGCCCACACCTAAACAGTCTCAGCTGAAGCATGATCTCTTTAGCTTGAAGTTATCTGATACTACATTAAAAAAAAAGTAGATTATCATGGTGATATTATAAGATGACGAGTATAATCTCTTTTCTAAAGATAATTATACCAGAACTGCATACAGTAGGGATGAAAGGAAGTTCTTTTTGCCTAGCTTCAGATTTACCTCAGCTTCCTGGACTTTGCACATGCACTATAGACACCCAGAAATGAGTCTGTTTGAAATGAAAATATGTGTAAGAGGCAAAATGTCTGAAGATGAGCAATAACCTTAAAACTGTGGACAACATATCCTCAGAGAGCAAAACTAATACAGGCATACTGTGATTGAAAAGAACAGAGATGGTGTTGGGGCTATAGGTGAACATAAGAAATATGAGGGTAAAAAAGTGATGTCAGTTTCCCTATCTATTTAATAATTTTTGGTTGTAAATATATTTAGTCACAAATTATACACTAATAGTTTATTAACGATCTACTTCTCGATTCTCACATCATTATTCATCTCTAAAAGTATCCGATACAATGGTCATTAATGAGTTTTATATTTTTCTAATAACTTTGCCAACCTTGTATTATGATTGTTCCTTTATTGACCTTCTTTTTGTCATATGCCTGTGTTTTGATCAACTTTGAATTATTAGCATTTAAATATGCCAACAGAATATTGAAGTCTCATAATACAATGCTGTTTGTAATAAAATCATTAATGTGATAAGATGCAGATTAAAAGAAGTGTACACCAAAGTGAATACAAATGATACAATACTGAATTAATATGAAAAGATGAAACACATTTAACAAAGACTTCCACTAATGTATTAGTGAGCCTGTTAATGACAAAATTGCTAAAACATATAATGGAAAATCAAATAACGAACATTTCTCATAATATAAATATTTTCCTAAATGAGACAATGTAAAGGTTGATTTGGTGTTTTTTTCTGCAAGCATGTGTCAAAACTCATAATTTGTCAAAAGCACTAGTTTACATATATATGCATATATAACAAATAAATCCTTATGGTAGTAAACAGTGTTACAAATGTTACTTTCAAGTGATCATGCAGACTATTTTCCTCTGGGCTGGTGAGTCATTCGAAGAGTCATACAAATTTAGCCCCCCAGACTGAAATCCAAGCCAGATTCACAGCGTGGGGGTTGCTAGATTATATGTTCTTTCAAAGAGAGCTTATTGGGAATCCTCCTGCTAAGGCACCACTGCTGATCGGGGTAATCCTAATGTAGGTGATGTAGAAACACCTGTGGACATGGAGAACAAAATATTTCCAGTCTCAGCTTGATTTTCCAACTAGTGAGTTATTAGCTATTCTCTAGTGAATGGTAGGGTCTTTCAATAGTGTTTTATCTTAAAAGTTGAGAGTCTCAGAAACAGCACTGCCTGCCTGACACTGTTACATTGTGCTACCAGGAGTATCATGACAACAATATCAGCTTCCTGAATCTTTGCCCAAAAGCAAAGAGAAAAATTGTGAACCATATTAATCTTTATAATTAATGTCATGTTTGTTCTTATTCTCTCTTTAGCTATCTCCAAAATAGTTCTGTTTTGGTCTGGATCCTTATCGTCTTTAAAGTCTTTGTAACAACGTTGTCAATATGACAGATGTTCTTGTGTGTAGCTGTAACTCAAAACAAGAGCAATATATTGCTGATACGATATATGTAGATATTGATATAACAGAAAACTCACATATGGTCAACCATAAGGATAATACTAATTCCTATATCTTCTATATTCTGAACTGCAAAGTTCCAGCCCTTAAAAAGTGGCAAATTTCTCACATTTCAGGACAACAAAAATATATTGTCCCTTCTAAACCTGTGCCTAGATTTTTGCTAGTATAGACTGGTAAAGAACATGACTAAATTGAGCCATAAAAACTGTTTCACTTGTGTATGCCATTTCAGAGAGAAGAGTGGGTAAAATGGATTTATCCTCATAATGTGAAATCACTTCATGTATCAGAAATTGTATAGTTGACAACAGCACTTGAGTTACAGTAAAGATTCTCAACGTTGCCAAATGGCACATCATGTAATTTCTGATCTGGTTTAATAAAACTGAAATGTTTGGTAACAATTTATGGCTATTGCTTAAGAGTTTTATAATCTATATATATACTAACTTAGAGTGGCTGAGATATGTAAATTTTAACTCTTCATCTAGAAAGTTATATAGGTCAAATATAGGGACAAAATCAACAGAAGTAAAATTACCAAGAAGAGAAGAAAGAAGTCTTTAGGGGACAGTTTCATCACAAATCAGTAGACTAATCTAAGATAATCAATTGTCATCCTGGGTTTATTTGAGTATCCAAGGCTCAGGACAGAGAAAGACTAGAAAATTACTCGAAAATTTCTAAAAGCAAGCAACAGCTGTGAGAGGAAGCAAAGAGACTCATACCAGGAACTGTGGCACACAACCAATATTGTGTCTTCCAGTGTATCACCTGATACTTAAAAAGAAATAAAAATGAATTCTAGAGGTGTCTCAATATAAAGGAAGGCCTGATATCTTTTTCTTTGTAATACAAATACTTTGTAATGCAGCACAACTTCACTCAGATCTTTGGAGACAGGGACTCACAAACACAGATTAGAATGTTTTGAGAATATCTGATCTTTGCTTTTGAAAAGTATTATACTCAGTTGCAAATCAGCGCGGATGTGCAAGCTGAAAAGTAGGATTACCTGAGCAGTATTTGTTAAAAAAGGCCAACAGCATGAACAACTCCCCTGAAATACTCACTTTTTAATAGAGAAAAGTTCTTTTATGTTTAGGTTATTTAAAGAAATTGTACAGGAATGGAGTTGGAGCACTGGTGCTGTAAAAAGAAGATTGCTCATAAAAACAGGGAGGACAGAGTTTTGATTTCTCAAGTGTGACAGAAGGGTATGATTCTGGGCAACATATGTTTACAAAGACTTGAAACTGTAAAATATGCAGTTCCTGAAGAGGAAGAGAGCAACTAATGAAACCCAGCTTCCTGTGAATTTGTACCCTCATTCTGTAAATGCAGACTGCCAACTTCACAATTGCTGTTCCTTTACCTGTGATACTCCCCTGAGCAAGCAGCAGGATTTGTGGTGGGTAACCTGGCACTGCAGATGTGCTCCCAGGCCAGCTCACTCTGCTGCTGTGTGGGTCTGTCTGCTTGTCTTCAAGCGGGGGCAGTAATTCTGCACTTTACCTCATTTCTGACTATTTCTCACAATACTCAAATCATCTTAAAGATTCCAACCTCTCTTTTAAATTTGAAGTTTGGCAAGTTATTAGAAGCAGACAGACAGGCATTATCAAGTAAGCCTTATTCCTCAGAAAACCTGGCTAAAAATAAAAGTATAACCAGTGAGAAGTAAAACAGAGAATGATTGATTTCTGCATACACTTCTGAGCAAAAAATTATTAAGACACATTGTTACCTAAGAATGTTGTACTAGCCATGTACAAATGACCCAGAGGCTGAACAGCATGTAATTGAACATGGAAAATCAACCAGGGTAAACCAGTCCACAGTAAACCATCATCAACCTACCTTTTTGAGCAAGGTTAATCTGGGAAAGGCATGACCAGATGCAATGCACGTAAGTTTATTAAAAAAACCCAACAGCATAACACCAATGTGAAGGAATTCTTCTTAGCTCTTCACTGCTTTACTGAAGTGACATTGTTTTTTAAGCCACATATGCTTGGGTCAGCCTCTCAATTGCAACAAATAGAATTGGTGGCCTACATTCTGATAGTTTTTACACTATTGTCATGGGTAAGTAAGTTCCCTGAAGTAAAGCAGTTATTTAGATTTGCAGTGTAAACAAGAATCCAGCCTGGGGACTTCTTATACAAATCTCTTTTCTTGTTCCTTGCTGTGAAGTTATAGGTTGTCAATTTACTGTGTTTCCTTAAACCATAAAATTGACAACAATCAGATAAATACAAAATATTAGAAATCTATCAACAATGTAACTGATTAGACAGTGCAAACCTAATCTGAAATTAGAGCCTTTGTTTTTTTTCTGAACCTCTTACCCAACTTGAAATAATTTTCTGTTGTGACATATAAGCTTTTGTAGGGTTGATTATTCCTGCTCTTAGCTTTGGCATGTTTTTTAACAGTATACAAGCAGAAAAACACACATGTAAAATGTATGAAAGTGTTCTTCCTTATTCCATTTTACTAGGGATAATTCTACGTGTGAGAAATACTTTTAGTACATTTATTTATTTATTTATTTAATGGAAATATGATATCCAAAATTATTACCAGTTGAGAAGTTGTCGTTATTTTAGTGGTGGAAGATAGCCAGCCTTTCCAGTTTCCATGCCTCTGTGTTATACATTTTAGAATAAATTCTTGACACGATTCATTTCATTGAGTATCTCTTCCAGTGTCTTGTGCTTATCCAAGGCCTTTAAAGTCACATTTTGCTGGAAGCGCAGAGTCTGGAGACTTTTTTTACCTCAAATGAACACCAGCTATACTCTGACCATGTATATGCACGTTTGAAACTAGTGATAAGTCTGAAAAGTACTCTGGCCATAAGACAAACTCTCAAGTTGTGATGAGTTGCTTGCTATGTTGCTAGTAATCCCTTGCTGCCCGTATACAATGCACTAACTAAGAGGTATTTCTGGACTGCTCATTGTGTCTTGTTCTTTGGTGATTTTTCTCATTCTGTGAATTTGAACTACTTTAGCTGGAAGTACTTAGCTGAGAGATTCACAGAAAGAACACATAGCATGGGGTGGGTGACCTATGAAGTCAGACATGAAAGATTCCTGTTTGGCTATTTTTCAATGCTGTTTCAGTTGAATCTGAGGCAACACCAGCTGTGACACTGCACAGTAGTCATTTTGTTTCCTTATCCTAGCTAGACAGATTTATCAATTTCTTTTTCCTTGCTATGATTTTTTTTTTCAATTGTTGCTCTAAAAGGGAAGAGGAAAGAAAATGCAATATTGAAATACGGAATAAAAATGCATTCTCAAATACCTTTCACCATTGGTGCTCTAGGAGGAAAGTCGCACTACAGAAATATTTGAGGTTAGGATAGAATACTTATTTAATGAGTTCTTTGGCAAGTGGAAAACATTTGTTGCTAGCAAAAACAAAACTTTTTTTATTCTTTTTTCCAAGCAAAAGCTGTGCACCAGAGTGGAACTGAGGATCAAAGTTTAAATACAGTTTGCTCTGCCACCTGGTTTTGATCTTGAGCTCAGGCACATGACTGGCAACACTCACTGTCACAGCAGGGAGACCTGGTGAGGGGGAACAGAGCAACATTTCTCTCTATTTCTCAAATTGTGAAAGGTATGAGACTGACAGCCTTGGAAAAATAAGTCTTCTATTTTATTCACAAAGAATAAAGATGGCAGAGCCTTCATAATAAAATCTTCTCCCCCAGTGCTTTCCCATTTGTTTAAGGCCTGCTTTAGCTGAACTGTCTGGAGGGGGTGAGGAGATCACTTTGTCTGTTGACCGACTCAGTCTTTGTCCCACTGCTATGACTCGCCACCAGGGTGCCAATTGTGGTTGTCATCTTTTCTTGGGTAGTTGCCACCTGTCCATTAGAAACTGGCCAGGGACCAGGAATTCACTTCATATTGACCACAGAATAGATGTCATAGGCTCAAATTAACATTTTAGACACTGAGTCCGGATTTGAAAGAGCAATTCAGAGATGAAAGGCAAAGTATCTCTTCTTCCTCAATCACTTATTTATGGAGTTGCTCTGTATTTGAGCTACATTCACATTCACTTAATTAGTTCTATGTCTAATGTAAGCTTTCTTTATATAATTTTTATTTCTGTTTTTAAAGAATCATTAAAGGTCTGAGGCAGTTTATCACCCATCTTGCTACAGGCAGTAAAAACCTCGGTTTGTATTCCTTATCTGACAGAAGACATTTCCTTCCAAGTCCTGTGACTGGTTTAAGAGTTCATACAGATCTCAAAGAGCAGCTTGACACAAGGAATTAAAAAGCTCTGAAAACCTATCCTTAGTGATCAGTTGGAAAACATCATTATTTTGAGGTCTCATGACCATGGGAGAAAGATCATATTTAAAGCAAGAAAAATCAATGTTAGACATAAGAAGAAACATAAAGATGGGCCAGAACATGAAAATAAAAACCCAGGTAGCTGACCAATGAATTTGAAGTCTGGGTATTGGGATTTTTTTTCACAAGTTGTCCGATTGAGTATAAAGGGACTTTTAGGGGATGAATTGTCACTCTGTATCAGAATTTAGTTGGTGATTTAGGGACTTGTCAAAATGGCACAGCTGTATCCATAAGGTCTATGGTCATACTAGTGATTTGTCTGCAAGACTGTGGCATTAGAGGAGCTATGATATATAAGGGCATTGGTGATGTACTGTACTGTGGACATCCAGAACAAGATACAGATGTACTAAATCTACCACTGTTCAAAAACAAATAGCTACCATAATAATACAAAAAGTCTTAAGCAGGGAGATAAAATTAAAAACCCCCAAAACCGAAACTGCTAAAAGAAGCATTCCTGTCATGTATGCACAAAAACTTTTATTCGGTAAAAGGAAATGACCATGAACTGGGAGAAAAACCCAGCACTTTTTGCAAAAATGCATTCTCACAGCCTGGAAGATGGAGATGGGAATGCTTCTCTTTTTTTAGCCTTATAAAACCCCAGGGATTTACAGTGATTTATACTCAAGGAACTAGATCTGCAGAAGAACACACTGCTTTGAAATAGTTTGCTTTGAGATACCTTGCTGACCAGTGCAATCCTTAGGTGCTGTTTGCTTCAGAGTGTCTAAAATGCTACACTGCAATAGCATATATCTTTGGTTTTGATGAACTCTGCAGAGTGATGTGCAGCTCTGTGAATTCAAAAAAATTACTTGCCACATAAATGTAAATATCTGTGTTTTAATGATAATCTTGAGTGTTGTACAAGAGATGGTGTTAGTCCACCTAATACTAGGGTGAGTAAGAACCTCGTGTTTTTTCTTGTCTGAAAAATGTATGTACAAAGCTGTCTGGCACTCTAGTTATGTTTGAGGATGTAAAACTGCAGTCAAATTTCCAGTTACAGTTTGACCTCTCCGGTTTTGGTTTTTTATTTTACCCTCTTTTTACATTTTTGTAGCCTGCACCAATGCAATGTTCTAATCAAGAAAGAACATCTTGTTTGCTTGCTCTAGCAGTGCCCACCCACCCTTGCCAGCAGTCAAGGTGTCAGCACTGATATTGATTACATGTTTGACATCTCTAATGAAATAAAGGACCTCACTGCACTCTTCCCAAGGGAAAGAGGTATCCACAGTAATCACTTTTATCTTAAGACTGAAGAAAAATGTTTCATTTTTCTTTCATTCAGACTACGCATTACTCATGTTTTTTGCTGGAAATCTGATCCCTGTAATTTAAAAAGAAAATTTATCCTGCAGTGAGAGCAACTGGTTAGTTCAGAAAGAAATAATGTTTAAGACACAGTGATTTCAATGAGATGCTGTATCAGCTTTTCAGACTACATATTTCCTTAGTGCACTCATCATACATGATCAAATGTAATGTTTTGTCAGTTTTTAGACACTTTCCTATTAGAGTTACATCTTCTACTTCTGCTGAAGGACAGATTGTACAAATAAACATTAGCTGGAATGTTTTTAAAGAGCAATTGTTTACTGATTGAAGTACAAAACCTGTTGCTCATGATTGGAGATCAAATTACATGTTTAAGAGAAAGCAAGCTACATAATTTGTTGACTCATGACTCATAAGAAATATCAGGCTGTGTCTTTTGATGTGAAGAGTTGCAGAATCTCTTGTCTTTATTAGATGAAGTAGTAGATGACAGGTTTTCCTTAAAAACAGTGTCAATATACATAGCAATCTCATAGCCATCAAACTGTAATCCCTCTGTGAGGGGGAGTTGTGAAGAGGATGATCTGTAACATTCAAGTTAAGGAGTCTTTTGTTTTAAGACAAAGTATTATACTGATGTTAAACTCCAACTGAACTCCCAGGGAGAATTTTTTTGCCACACATTTTCCCTCATTTTGGTTACTTAGATCATCCATGCAAAAACAGGAGTAGAATTTCCCCTACGCATTGTGAAGCCAGGCTTTCAAAAAATGGCAATGCTGAAGGAAGGACATGAAGATGTATTCCCATCTCCTGGAAGCTTGCAGGGGAACACTTCAACAAGGTGATATTTGCCCCACGGTTACATCTGCCATACTGTAGTTTGTGACTCAGGACCTTGAAGTCAGGTGTGGTGTTTTTGTCCTTTATAGCATTTAGTGACCAATGTCACAGCACCATCCAATTGTCTGCAACACTTGGGAAAAATCTGGCCCTAGAGAGGTTATATGGGGTCTTGACAGAGGGGTCCTCCACATGACAATGTTGGCTTTTGTTTATGCCTTTCAGAGAGATACAAACTGTGGGCATAGAGGAAGGACTGGAATTTCAGTTGAGAAGGAATGGAAATATATTGAAGATTTGCTCTGAGTAATTTTCCTATCCATGCCTGTGGACAAATTACTTAGTATTTTTCCATTATAGTTTTATATGTGTGGTTAATAGTGCTGGCTGCGTCACCAGAGGTTTTGTGAAAGAATAAATACAGCTGAGTATGAAGCACATATAAGATACCTAAAAGTGCTCAAGGGGAAATTTGACCAATTAAAAATCATTTTCTTGGAATGGCTCTACCTGGTCAGACATAGCTGTAGTGGCATACTTAATGAAGTAGCATTTTCAGTGCTCTTACCTCTTACACTGTAAGGGGATTCTCTGAAAATCTCAAGTAATGGAATCCTATGACTCCAATAAGAACTGAAATGGAAAGAATGGGAAAAAAAATACCCATTTTTCAAGACTGTAGAAGAAATACTTAGTTTTATATTTTTAAAGATCCATAATATAAAGATTGTGAATTCCAGATGTGTAACTATCTGTTTTTAAGATAACAGACTATTTTCCATGAAGTGTAAAGAAGGATGTAGGAATTTAATTAAATAACCTTGTTCTTTTTGATACATGATTCAGCAGCATGATTTAACTTTATAGTTGACCTTTTTTTGAGTAGGAATTTTGACTAGAGACCTGAATTATGCTGTGATCCTGTGATTCTGCACTTCTGTAGAAGCGGAACGGTGTCTAGAGCTCTTGGGACATCATAGTGTTGACTGAAAGAAAAAAGCCCAAGACTTCATATAACCTTTGTTTTTTTGTAAAGCCTAGAAAATATAGTCAGACATTTGAAATGCTCAGGAGAGATTGTTTACTCCTGTTTTGTAAATTTCTGTTTGGGAATAAATTGCTGTCAAGTTTTGAGGTCTGTTTTCTAGTTTGTTCACCATAGCCACAGAAAAATACAGGGGACTGAGAATAATGTGATCAAACACAGATATATATTGTACTTTTGTGTACTGTCATGCCAGTCACCTTAGATTACCTTAATAGTAACGTAGAAAAATGGGTGCTTTTGGGTATTAATGGCATAACCTATTTAGGGATCTCTTTTAAGATAAGAAGAATTGCTTGCTAGAAGGTCTAAAAAGAACTAAGATAACTAGCTCAAAAAAAACCCCATCCTTGCTGACCCAGATGACCCCCAAAAGAAGATGGATAAAAAAGAGAATTTAAAAGAGGCTGATTTTCATGCCAAAAATTGGGAGAATGAATTTGTTGCTGCATTCCAAAAGGACTGCAAAAGCCTTTTGCATGTTCCAGCCAAAAGATGGGAGATGGATCCCTATGTTCAGAGTCCCATGTCAGTGCATTTCTCACACTACTGCATCCTTTACCTTTATTCTGCTGTAGTAGATAAAGCACGTAGGTCTCGCCCCTGCAATGAGATCCATAGAGATCTTCCCACTTACCAAGCCGGTCTGCGTCCATGTCTGTGGAGACACAATTGCTGCAGAGCAGTATCTGCTTGCAAGGCCACTTAGTGGATAAGAGAAGGGGAGAAGGATATTATTCCTTCAAAGAGCAGCACAGTAAAACATAGAAAGAAGGGATTTAACTTTCCATGTAGCAATCATAAAGTTTTCATATTATTTGTGCATACAACCCAGGTCATCTGTTAAAAGAAGCTCTCCCATATTTTACTAGTTATGTTGTTCATAGATGGGTGTGGGGTAATACAACTTGATTTGTCCTGGAAAACCTTCTCTTCCTTTTGCGTTTCTCTGACTCTGCAGAACATGTTTCCTTTCCTTTTGTAGCCTTTACCACCGACTCCACCTCATGCATCCCATCCCTCCCCACCCTGCCTCTGCAGCCCCCACCTGTCCAGACTCTGACATCTCTTTTGCTTCTGACTTCATGAGAATATTGAAGGTCTATTGGCAAACACCAGCCTTCTCAAACTGGCATAACGATAGCTAAGATATGGGTTATGTTTGAAAACAGTGAATTATCATAGATTCGAAGCAAGAAAGAGAAGTATAGGGTATTGAAAGATGAAAAAGGAAAATCTGATGTGATTCTAAAAAATTCCACCCATACCAAGAGCAGAAAATAAATAATTTAGGAGCAGAAATTATAACTTGTATAGAAATAACTGGAAAAGGAACTGAAAAATAATCCACATATTTATATTTCCTTTCTTACTGCCACAGTCCTTTTCATATTTTCTGTTAATCAGCTTTGCAGTTTCTCTGTCAGAATATCCTTATTGACTTAGGGATACTGAAATGTGTTA
The DNA here is from genome assembly GCA_013400975.1 of Atrichornis clamosus. NCBI lineage: Eukaryota > Metazoa > Chordata > Aves > Passeriformes > Menuridae > Atrichornis > Atrichornis clamosus. The sequence continues at coordinate 228,206 of WBMZ01009796.1, read as the reverse complement.
AAATTCATGGTTTACAGGTATTGTGACTTTAGTCCTGAACATTGCAGGATTCTCTGTGGTCTCTGGGGTCAGCTGTACTAGATGCAATTGCAGCATTTGCAGCTAGTCACACAGCCATGAAAGCATCTCTTCTTTTTCTACACTTCTGAGCAAGCCCATGAAGTTTAGAGAGATGCTAGATATGTATGAAGCAGCATCTGATACATTCAGCAGAACAGAGATCTATAAGTCTCGATGTCTGTAAAATGTTTACTGCAGTTTTGTGACACTCGGGGGGAAATGACTAGATAATCATGCAACCTACAGAGAGGTAACTGCATGTGCTATAGGGCAAACACTACTAACAGTCTGCGAGATTAATTCCCTCACAAGGTTTAAAAAAATGCTGCTGTGAGTCCGGAAATAATGGTTCTGTGTAGATAAATTTGTTGAGCAATTTATTTATTTTAAAATATCTTTACTAAACCATCTAACATTTGTATTACAGCGACAACATAAAATCTATAAGGTTTCCTTTATAGATCTATTATGAAGAAAAGCCTGTAGGGTAAATTATATGACCATGATAGAGTACTGGTCACTAACATATCAGAAATAGACATGTAAAACCCTGATAGCTGTACAATCAAAATAAAGTATAAATGCAAGTGTTTATTAGTGCATCAACCAGCCTATGGCCAGCAATTAAGGTGTGAAGAGGTACGTCCCAGCTTATACATCTGCAAAGCTCAAATACCCAGAAACCCTTCCTTGTTCCCCAAACCATACATTGTGTTTTTTAAACAAAGCTGTCTGCATTCTTAGTTTTAATGTCTTTTTGTTTTTCTCTTTTAAAACATAGATTAGCATTGATTAAATCTTTCCTCTGTCATTAGAGACATCATTATGACAGTGACCCATTTAAACAGAGTAGGGCTAAGTCCTGTATCACGTGCTGAAGTAGTGTGAGACATCCCATCAAGTTACTTTCTCCTGTTTTCATTTTTCAGACTTTGGGGAAATTATTTCTGAAACCAGTTTGTTTTTTTACAGAAGCTGCCTAACCCTCTGATCATGCAACTCTGTCGACATCTGACTGCTTGACTGGTTACAACCTGATCTACACTAAATTTTGCCGTCTCATATGCTCTCATATCCAGATTTGAGATTTGTTCATGAAAGCAATTGCCAGACTAAACCAGCTCTCCAAACCTCATAGTGCTAGGGATGACTAAAAGCCATGAGGGGCCTGTGGATAAACAAAACATCCTTCCTGTTCCAGTGATTCCTTGATATTTGCAAGCTGCCCTAATGCTTGCTGACAGATAACTCAGCATGGAAACCATAAGCATGTGGGAGCTTATCTGAAAGAACTGGAGCAGACTCAAACATAGAGGGGTGGGATGAGACCTATAATGGGGAAATGTTCCTTGAAAGAAAGGAGAATTCCCTCAACAGTTCAGCTCCTCCTGGGCACAAGAGGAATATTTTATGTATGTTTTATAGACCATCCTAGCAGCTATAGCTACTAAGACAGCTACTATTAGTAGTATTTTTCCCCACTAATAATATAAATTATTTTTGGACTTTTTAAGCTTTTTTTAGAACAGAATTGTTATGAGTAAAGAGCTCCTCTTGTTCCATCTCACTGATCTCACCTTTATCTTTGGTGCAATTAGAAGATATGAGTTTGATTTTGCATGTGTGAACGTGGCTTTGTTTTTATTTCTGTTGAGGCTACTTGAAGAACTGTGCCCTTTGACTGGGGAGAAAAGGCATAAGGCAAGTGCATTTTAACCTTTGGGAGCATAAACAGCTTAGAGTACTGAAGAAAAAGTACAAGACTTGGAAAATAAAAGGACAGAGGGGGATAATACTAGCCCACTGCAAAGGAAAACAATTAAATATCTGGAATTGTCTCATATTTGTTGGTGTTGTGGAGGATTGTGTGCCATCTGTGCCAGGATGTGCATGAGAACCTTGTGAAAATAACCATCTTGCATGGCCTGAGGCAAGGAAGGTCTGAAATGTACCTAGACCACAGAACAGCATTGGACATAGATCAAAGATACTGCAGATCCCAGATGCTCTCCAAGATTCAGATAAATTGGACCTGGATAAGGCAATAACTCACTTTAGGTATCAGATTAAAGCAGAGTGGTTCTTCAGATAAAGTTGCTATTTTCATGACTGCATGGTCCCTTTTCCCCTTTCCCAGTGCTTGACAGTAGGGACCAAAAAAAAACTCCTGTGGATCTTGCCAATTTACGAGTACAACTTGCATGGGTAATCAAAATCAAAAGAGAAAAAAAGGAAGATAATATTATTATCAATCCCCAATTGTTCCCAAATGCATGATTTTGGCTGTGCAAACTGTTGAAATTTCTAGCAACATAAACCAATATATTACTGAGAATCATGCCCAAGCATTCATACAAAATACATGGACAATTTAAAATTATCCATGCAAGCTATCCAGTAATCATTTATTTGGACTGCAGGGTTTTTATGAATAAAATTGTAAAGTAAATGTACAATGTAAATACCCAATCCAAAATGTCCTAGCTTTTCCACCACAGAGACCAAACCAAATTATTTGCATGCTGTTTCTGAATTCTGAGGTGGACAGAGAGGTAGTTTGCTCCTGGGTCAGAGGGTGAAGCTTTAAATTATCTCACAAAATAAGACCAGCCTGGTGATCCATCCCTGTTTGCAGAAGTTCAGACTTTTCTTGGCACATGAATCCTTTTGTTTCCCAGCATAACCTTGAAAACCTTGAAAATATTTTCAAGAAGTTCAAACCAAGCCTGTATATTCCTGAGGACATCATCTACCTGGAACTGTACAGAGAGACCTCTGTTCCGAGAGTCAGGGATGGAAACCTGCCCTGGTGTTAATGCCCCACACTAATGTAAATTAGAGATAGTAGGTGTTGAGCAGAGAACTCCTCAATCCTGGTAATACATCTTCTGAAATACAAGTAGAGGGCGTCTGGGAACGTGGGCAGAAATAGCACTGGATCATCTGAATTCATGTGTAAGTGTTTTCTGTAGACTGCTATTTTTCTGTAGATTCTTAGGAGATCTTCCCATAAACCTCTCCAGCTGCTCAAAGAGGAGCATTTCTAGGTCTGTAGCAATGTCAGTTGGCAGTTTTCATTGAGCCTTTAACAGCTACATGAAAGACACATCAGCTAAGATCAGTCTGTACCAGAATAGGATTTGCAGCATTCTTTTTTATTTACGTTTTTTACTTTATCCTTAATGCTTGGAACACCCCACAAACTCCCATCATCATCTGAATTTGAGAAAATTACTCTTGTAGTCACCCTGCTGACACTATTTTGTTGTTAGAAAAGCCACCATGATACTTTTTTTAGTTCATTATTACTGGGAAGATTCTGACAGAAAATTTAAGAAATTTTCTCACCAATCTTCTTGTATTTGATAAATCCCTAAAAATATCTTTCTTAACCTAGTTTCACCATTGGCCTCATTTGGGATATCTGTAAGAGTCATCCTCTCCACAATGAATGAAAGACCAATTTTATGTCAGAGAAAGGATAAAAGAAGAAAGAGGGAGGTATCTGTCAAATGCCCAAAAGTATTATGAGCCTGTGACCCTTGATACATAGGAGGGAATGAATGAAAGAGACCAAAAGAAATAAGAAATTGCTTCAAGACAGCATGTTGCTCCTGTGCCAGAGAAAGCAGATGGTAAAAAAGATCATGTAGAAAAAAAAAAAAGATGCAAGGAATTGTATCCCAGAAGCCAGTATGCAATACGAATAACAGCGCACAGTTCCTTTACTCTCTCCAACTTATTTTCCGGTGTAACACACAAGAAAGTTCTTCCATTCAGCTTCAGAAGACATAAAAAAAAAAAAAAAAGGAAGCCACAGCTATAATATCTGCAGATGTGTCAGTCCAATTTAAATGGTTTTCATTTGAGGCATTTTTGTTACTTGTTTTGCAATGTCCTATATATTAACTTTTCACATGATAATACTCTGCTTTGCTTCACAGAATACATACTGATTCTTCCCAGAAGGGCATTTCTTTAATGAAGTCATAAAATATCTTATCAATTACTTCCCATCAAAGCCAAAACCCCACAAAACCCCAAAAGGGGCAGTCAATACACTCAGTGCTGTCCTCTATGAACTTACACCACGATGTGATTTTGCAACTATCTTTGTAGCTAACTGCTCATAGTTAAGAGGCATACCTTCTGTGTCTCATTCACTTCTAATTTTTTACTTTCCCTCTTTTTTCACAGGTGTTCACAGACTTCGACAATAACAACAGAGACACCTGGAAAGTTGAGATCCAGACTTCTTGCAGTGAATGTCCTGAATTGCTTCGGTCTAACAAATTGCTTTTATGGAAGTAGGCTGTGTCTGCTCCAAGACTGCAGGTTCTAGAGGCTCTAAGTCCTTCATATGGCAGTTCTAGAGCCTCTTCTACAGCTTTGTGGACAAGGGTAGCTCAGAGGATGCTGGTGTTCACTGGTGCACTGCAACTGTACTCCCACCGTCTTCGCATTTCTTCCACTGCCGATGCTGTCACTGCCTTTTGACAACCCACGTTAATTTCTGTGAGACTTCCTTGACAATGAAGGTACTAAGAGGCAAAGGCAAATCTAAGCACTAAGTAGTGGTATTAAAATATGGGCAGCCTGTTAAATAATTCTGCATTCAGAAGAGATTAAAAGGGTACTGTTTTGCAGGACTCAGTTAATGGCTTTACATAAGACAGAAGAAATAGCGTATGCATCTTAAAAATTAATCAGGATAAGTCTTACTTTTATGCACCCCACTGATAACACTTTCTGAATTCTTATGCTTCAAAGTAGTTCTGATTTTAGTGTGGCACTGCTATAAGGATGTGGCAAACTTAACATGTAATATTAAAAATGTAACCTTCCCTGACTGAAGTCAGTAAGTCATCTCAGCTATGCATCATAATTCAGATTTCTTCTTTCCTCAGCCCAGATTGACCATTCTGCCATATACATACAGATGGTCAGTGAATGCCCTCAGCACCCATCATTTTCTATTTACTGTCTGTCATCCTAGCATTCTCATTTTTCTGTTATCATGATATTCAAGTTCCTGACAGTTGAATGTGCTCTCTCTTCACCAGATACAAACCATACTAGCAGCCTCAAATCTGATGGAGAGGGAGAAGCTATCACTGAAGACAGGGTGAAGAATGAGTGAATTATTGACTGGAACAAGAACAATTCACCATCAAATTTTTATAATCCCTTGAAAATTGTAACAGTACCTCACAATTTACAGCAAAAATAGTCCCCAGTGGCAGCAAGCAAAAGAGTGGTGTATGAACAGTGATGCCTGTCCTCTGTACAATGCATCTTTCCTTCACACAGTGACTCACTATGAGGTCAGCCTGCATGGGAAAACTGCAATACTAGTACTGTATGCCAGTATATCTGTTAACCACATCATTTCTTAATGCAGACACAGGGAAAGCAATGAGTAGGGACTTTCACTTCCTTTCTCCTTTTCTGGGGGACATTGTGCTTCCACACACCAAATCTTGGACAGCAAATTAAATATGTCTGGGACTGTTACCTGCTGCCAACTTGAAAAGAGCAGTCCATAGCCACACTAACCTGCTCTCCTAGTACCTCAAAGGGGTTGCCTACCTCTTCTGAGTCCCTAACAATGCCTGAGCTGTGCCTGAAAACTGGTAAAGAATCACAGAATTATAGAAACATGGAATAGTTGGGGTTGGAAGGGGTATTTAAAGGTCATCTACTCTAGCCCCTCTGCCATGAGCAGGGTCATCTTCAACTAGACAAGGTTTTTCAACGTCCCATCCAGCCTGACCATGAATGTTTGCTGGGATGGGGTCTTCACCATGTGGGCTACCTATTCCGGTGTTTCCAGATGACAAGAGGGAAATCACAGACAGAATCATTTTCTTGCAACCAAACCACATCGATGTTAATTATTTAGACAAGAGAATCCAAGTTCTTGCAAACATTCTCTTGAGTTATTTAATTTAGGTTGTGGAGTTATGGAGTGACTATTTCCTACACACAGGTTATTGGCTTAACCTATTCCCTTTTGTAAGAAGTGTTTTTCATCAGTTTACTGCAACTTGACCTTATTACAAATGAAGACAGTGTGTAAATCTGCTGATATTCATCAGCAGAAAATGAAGTTTCTCTATAAGGACTTTATGTCATATTTATTTAATTGCTTCTATAAAAAAACTAAGTAGGAAGTGTAGGCAGAACTATGATTCTTTAATTAAACTTCTAGTATATACCTGTTTATTATTTAATTAGGGCTTTTATTTCTACAGGCAATGCTAAGTGGAAATGTTGTCAACTTGCATGTCAATTTAAAGGCAGAATTCATATAAATCCACCTATGTCATGTTTAAACTTCATCCAGTGACTATCCATGTTTTGGTGTAGTTACATCTTTGTGTTAGGTGTTTAGAAATCTGAAGACCTGTTTGTGCCATCACCCTTGATTTGTTTATTTGTTTGTCCCTATAATCTTCTTCATTTCTCTGGACAGTAATTCTCACTTCTGTGGTCTGCTTTTCATCAATAGAGACAGAATTGACAGGGTTGTGTGTGTCCCCTGATGTAAGATTATTTGACTTGGTTTCCTGCTGCTTCTTCTCCCTCTTTTATTGGCTTGTGTGCAGTGATACGTGCTTTGTGCACACAAGGTGGGAGAAGATAGAGCAGGAATAACATGGGAAGACAGGACCAGAGGCATCAGGAAAGCATGAAGAGCTGTCACTGTGAGCCAGCAATAACCTCATGTTGTCATCTGACAACTGCTCAGTGACATACAGGAGCTAAGTTTGGTGGTCTCAGCCCAAATCCCTCTGGGCAAGTGACTACATCCCAACAACTAATATTGTAGCTGGAGCCAATTGGCATTACTGGGAGCCTCCACCGACCGCCCAGGCACTGAACAGGCATCTGGATTTGATCTTACCCACTGGCTGGGTGTATATGCTCTCCCTGGACAAGGCTGGGCTCTTCCGTTTAAAAGGTCAGTTATTTCACACTGTCACTGACTCTTTAGAAAAAAAGAGTCAAATATTTAGTGGTGCAAATTTATAGATAATGTAAAACATCTGGCCCTTGATGACCATCTCTATTTTGCCTCTCATATGCTTGCCAAGAATAGATAGATCCAATTTTTCTAAAGAACTATCAGGGTTCCACTAGAATCTATTTAACTAATATTTAGTTCTATGAATTTTATAGGTTGTAGAGTAAAAGGCACATTTATTTCTCTGCTCACATTTAAATGTCGTTTCCTGTCTATTGATTCTCTTGGCATTGGTTACCGATCACATAACTCCCAAATGGTGTAATCCAAGCTGTTCATATAATTTGGCTTGAACTTTATTTTGAAAAATCTGTAATAATCTAAGTTAAATAAACATAATGCTAGAAAATATAGTCTAGGGAATAAATCTACATTGACATGAGATGGATAAAATAGATCTTTTCCATCTCTGCATATGACTCTCTGATTAGAGGAGGCAATAGCAAAAGATGGATGACTGCCTAATTGGATATTAGTAGGGAAAGAGTGACACATGTTAGAGTACACTGCTAGAGGATGACTCTGAGGGTTGCAAAGTGAAGTATTTAGGACAAATGAGCCCGTCAGATTAGATAAAGTAAAAGAGACAGTTGGGATTCCAAGAGCTTCTCTGACTCATAATTAAGAAAATGTCTCCACAGGAGTCTGTGCTAAGCATATCAAAGATAACAGATGCAATATGTTGAAGGCATCAAGCCACCTGTATGGAGAAAGCTGCCTTTCAAAGGTGACCAAAGAATGAGAGGCACTGCGCTTGTTCTTGCCTCTCTTGAGGTATCCTGGTTGTGGTATTTGTCTGAAAGTGTACCTGAAATTGGTCTTGGATAATTAAATTTATTTCTTAATGTAAGGATGCATTTTTCCTGTGTGAATTTCGGCTTTTACATGGAGAAGTAAGACCTTGTTTGTGGTGAGAAAAAAATTATAAGGACCACAGAAAGGAAAATATAGTGAGAACTGAGGAATTGAGTAACTGAAACAGGAAGGGATTTCTAATGAAGAATTACTGGTTTGTTGGGTTGATTTGTTTTCACTTAATACTTAAAATATGTAATTGGAAGAAAAACACTGCTTTTGAAACTAACATTTTCCTTAATTTTTTCTTTTTGTTTTCCTCCAGTGTGATTTTTAAATTGTTTTCAAATAAATATATGCATTGGTGTACTTATTGTAATAAAAAAATAGATGACAGCTTTCAACTTTTCAAAATTTTTAAACCCTGAGTTATCAATCAATTTGCATGGAATCCCTCTAAAATCCTCTCCTGTGGTAAAGTAGCAGGAGACTCTTCAGACTATAACTTTTAATTTCATTGCTAAAACAAGGGTGTTCAGTTTATTCAAATACTGCTGAAACTTCAGACAGGACAGTTCAGTGAACTGATCTATTGGTTTCTTGACTCTAGCAGCCTAACCCATTCTCAGGTGCAGTCATCCTATTATTGACTTTATCCCCATTTATGACAGATCCCTAGAACATTACTATCACCCTGGAAAGGTCAGGATTAATTCTCTTCACTCAGAGTTAAGAACACAGTCTGGAGACCATTTCAAATTCATTATATTTGCTGACACCCCATACTGCCCCCAGGTGTACTGCCCCCTTTCCTGTTTACTCTGACAATCTTCTGTTGGGTTATTGCTTGCCCTAAAAGCACTCCCCAGAATAGAAGAAAACCAGTAATTTCAGATTTTCTTTCAAGGAATGTTTTTATATATAATTCAAATAAATGTTAAATGACATAAATCACATGCATGCATACAATATTGATAATATTGATCATGTATATCTACTAATCCTTTCAGAATTGTTCTTTTTATTTTTTAAAATTTAATATTTTTTAACTTACAGTTCCTTTTTGGTTTTCAAAATCTACACTAAAAGTCAACAAACAAAAGCATTAAGAGAAGAAACAGCAAAATTTTTCTGAAACATAAGTAGAAAACTTGAGGATTTCTGTGAAACTGCCGTTTGAAATTGAAATAGAATTGAAGTCACCTGTGTGACATGGATCTTTATCTGATATTGTCATTTATCCATGCAAACAAGATTTTGACAAGACATTCCAAAGCATGCAGAATTCATGGAAAAAAGCTTAAAAATTAAGACGAAAGAGAGACTAAGAAACAGGACTAGGTTGTGATGTAACATATACAGTGTTGAGAGGAGAGGGCATGGGCCATAACTTACTATTGATCAGTAAAGTGGAAATGTATTTGTATGAGAGGTAGAAAGACTAGAAAGGCTTCTAGTTGGGAATGAGTGTGGGTTTAACTTCATACATATAATTTTATGATTGATATATGTCTGAAATGAAACTTTGTAGTCTTGCAGTGATGGTACAGTAACCTGTCTCAGTGCCTTATGTTTCTGCTGTGAAAGGAGCAGCAAAACCTGTGATAGCTGAAAGTGATGTTTCCAATTTTAACTGCTGGGTCAGCAATGCTAGGATGTCTGACCCTCAAAGACTACTGCAGATGGAAAATGAAGTGTGCATTTTCAATTTTCCCTTTGTAATGATCCTGCTCTTTTTTTTTTTTCCAGAAATGGATATATTTTGTAGTAAAATAACTGTCACTGAAGTGAACAATACAACATTTCTAAGCCATTAATTGATGAAAAAAATGAAGTTAAGGAATGGTATAAGAAATAAAAATTGGCAATCAGTAAGACATTTCCATGTGAAAAAATTATTCCACTGATCATTCCACATATATCACATATCTGCATAGGCAAAACCTTAGGCCCTATGGGATATTCCTTGCTAGCGTGTCACATAACTTCCTGGCAAGCATGAGTGGAAAACAGAACTGGAGAGAACTTATTTTCAGTTGCTTTAGCTGATTTAGGATCTACTGTCTGTAGCTGTTCCCTACTGGATGTATTCTGAATTCTTAGTCATATTGGGAAAGTAGATCTTAGGTATATAAACCCATATCTGGAAAAAAAAAATCTGCATCAGTATTCATTTTAGTGTTTGAATGATTTTTACATACCATAAATTTTTTCCTGTGCATGTATATTATTATACTGTAGGGCATTATTTCTGTGCAAGTTATTGCATTTTGTATATGCACCTTGGGACATGTTAGGGCACATTTTCTAAAAGAGTTGATGCATAAATGAGGCTCTTCAACCATTACTGGTGAAATATCGAGGAAGGTTTTACACAAGGAGATTGTTATCACTAGTGTGGACAATGCTGATTTGCACTCCTGAGTATTAAATATTCTTGATTCTGACAGTTGATTTGACCTGATAATTACTTAACAAACCGGGAGGTCTGGTATTTGCAATCTGGATGAGTTAACAGTTAAATATATGATGAGTTTGCCAGAAGACTTTAACCAATTTTAAAAGTTGTAAGGCAAAGTTTCTAGGGCTAGGAACTGGTACTTCTGATTTGCTGCTCTTTCCAAATACCAGGAAGAAAACCTATTGCAAGTGATCTGCAATTTGTTTGGAACCCAAATACATGCATGGAACAAAGCACTTCTTCGTCCCCTGAGGTCGTCTGTGTGTGCCCCCTTAATGTTCATTTCAACCTTGAGGCACTTTGTTTCCTCTCACTTTTATTTTAGCTACGAAGTAACTTAATGTAATAGAGATTAGATAACTTTTTAATATGCTGCTCTAACTAACTGTGTTGCTTTTAGAAATGGTATTATAATTTTATGTGCTACAATCAAACTGTATATAAGTGTCTCTTGACATTTAACTTATGTATATGGTTCATTTTCATAATATCTAATAGCTTGAGATAAACCATAAAGGTTCTTAAAAAAGAAATCAGGATTATTATGAGCATGCACAGGTCCACAACATATGTCAGTTGTTTAATGACTGACTTGTTAAATTTGGAACCTCAAGTTGTTGTGAAACACTCCTGTTAATTTCTTTATGCCTTCCATAAAGATTTAGCCATCAAAGATTGAAGTGAATAATACTTACCTAAATTTTATGTATCTATAAACTGATCAGTAAAACATAGTAACTGTTGTTTAAAACATGTAGTGTACATAATGTAGAGCTTTGACTCAGCAACATATTTAAGCATGGTTTTAAGCCTGTAACAAAAGACTTTGGACTAAGATTTTGTTCCAAATATTCATTAAAGACAAAGATAAAATTCCCTCTGATTTCAAGGAGCCATCATTTCAAACTGTAGAAAACTGTAGTTGTGAATTTGATTTATGTATAGATTAACATAGCCTCTGTGTGTCCAGATCCAAAAACTGCACTGCATGTGTAGAGTTCCAGTCATGAACTCTGAGCAAATAGAGCCATTCCTTAACCAGTGATATACGTCTTGTTAGCTTGAGAAGTTTATGCTACCACAGTGGAGACATTAATGGTATAGCCACCATCTGATCTAAAGAGAAAGTCAGTAAAGATACACGGTGCTGTGCAGGGATGATACATGCAGGGAGATATAGATGCAAACACACGTACACCTCCTTTGACCACACAATTGAACACATATCTGGTCACACAGAACAGGCAACCCGGCTTCAGGAGATGACCAGTGCATCATGGTCCAGGACAGGACCAAATTTACAAACAGTGACACTAACTATATTTTGTCAGGTGACACCAGATATCTCTTTACTAGGGAGGGGTTGTGAAAACATGTTAAAGAAAAGGAACGATTCAGAGCAACTCACCAGACCTCCTGATTTCTGAGAGGTTTACTTGGAAAAACAGTGCTAGGGAAGGGGCCAGGCCACTTGTTCTGGTGAGCCACCAGTTGTTTTTCTGCATGTTGAGGACCTCCTTCAACAACTCAGCAAAGAGTTTATGGCATTTGATGGCACTTCAAGCAAGTGTTAGTTTATTATCCCTATTTTCTGACACATGAAAAACAAAACAAGTGCCTCCCTATTTTATGCCCCTGGATCTCACAAATCTGTAGGAAGTGGCAAATGCTTAGGTGTCACTCCTAAACAAATCCAACATTCTGTTCCAGAGAGTGCAGGAAACACAAATCAGTGTAAATATCCTTCTGAGCAGTAAGAAAGCATATTAAAACGGATACTTTTCAAAGATATCAGTATAATTTGTCCTGCATTTGAGAGATCTTTGGACTTGGAATCTCAATTGCGTTTTATAAAGCCTCATTCTGAGTTGCAAAATTTTTAATGTGTAACATAATCTAAACTTAAAGCACTGCCAGATAAAATATACAGAGCGTTACGGAACTGTTAACACATGTAATATGGGAGATGAAGTATGGGGTGTGGAACTTAACGAAGCTTCTTCACCAGACAAGTGTATAACACATGAAGCTGTGCAAGACAGCAACTGAGGAAGCAAGTCAATTTTTGGAAGCTAGTTAAAATGTTTATACAAGTTTCTTTCCACCTCAGAATCTACAGCAATTACATTAAGTTAGAGGGTTTCTAAAGTGTGATGAAAGTCCCACTATCTGACAATTCAGTCAATGTAACTCATTAGCCACCCAAACTAAACAAAACCATTAACTATTGAATTGCTACTTTGTTACTTGACCTCAAAAGCCTTTTTTTGGACATGTAAAGCTCAATAAAATTTTCTAATAGAACAGGGATAGAGTGCTCTAAATAGTGTGGAAGAGCACAAACCTGTAAATGTGAAAATGCTTCATTCTGGGAAAGTGTATCACACTGCCTCTCCTGAATTTTGTTGTAGCTTGACAGTACTGCAAATCTGGCTTTGAACCTTACAATAGTGAACAAGAAACACCAGTACCATGGAAAGCAGGCATTTATCTGACAAAAACTTGTTCTGTTGGTCCAAATTTATTTAAAAGATAAAGCAGTTACTCCATGGAAACTTAGGCAGACTGTGTGTCGTGGACCCTTTGGAGTTTGTTATAAAACGGATTCCATGTTATGTTTACTTTGAGCAATTTGACAGAAATACGGTCTTGTCCTCATGCCTGTTTCAGACTGACAAGTGTTGCTAGGAATCTGTCACGACATAGTAGAGAGAAAGAGAGAAAGGTTTCTTCTGATACGTCTCCTAAAGGGACTCCTACCTGATGATTAATCCTATCTATCTGCTTCCACAAGGAGGCTTGTTGGCCGCGGTTGCCATCTACATCTGGGCCCTATACAATGACAACAAAAATACAAATAAAACATATGTAGTATTAAAGTAAATTACATTATCCTGGAAGGACAGGTATGTGATACTGAAAAAAAAAATTGTTTTCTGAAGCTTTGTTAGAAACATTAAAGCAAGGGATGCATTCATACATTAAAAGAATCAACCAAATTAATTTCTCTACCTTTTTTTTCCCAAATAGGTATATCTTAATAAGAAATAAAGTTTACCAGAGAAAGGCCATTATATGGTAGATTGGGAACTTGTTGGTTTCATTATAATTTTAAATACTATAAGACTTATGACTTATTTCATCCTTTACAACAATAAGCAATTATCAAGTGATTACTCTGAAAGATAAAGCATATATAAAGAGACAAGCCCTTATTCATATCACATCTCTGAAGCCAATAGAACTGTTGCCTTTGCTCTCTGATGTAAATAAGGCATTCTTAAGCTGGCTAAAGTTCATTCTTGTTTTTCTAGTATACTAAATGCTAGAAATGGTACACAAATATTTTCTTTTTATCATTTAGTTATATATTTCCTCCATGTTCCCTTATTTCTCTCATAGTTCAGTTTAGCCTTTTTCCCCTGTTCCCTCAAGTGTCTCATTCTAAAGGCAAATTCAGGGGTTTCTTTAGTACTCTTTTAACCCTTTCCATTACTATATTTTTATGCTTTTAAAAATTATATTATGCTTTTTTCATTAACTTTCTGCTTTCAGAGAGTCTTCTTTTTTTTTTCCATAAGTGATGTCATGGCTATTTAACCACATCAACATAGTTGTTAACTTGGATATAGCCCTTGCATTGATTAAAATAAAAATCAGTATGGTAAAAATTTTTATTTTTCTGCTTTATTTTAAGTCAGCTTTTTAGTATTAGCATTAAAAGCAAGTCTTCTTCCTTAAGGGGTTTGATGAACAGTAACAGACAAATGTTATCTAGTGTAAGATTTACAGAGCGCTCCTGGAGGCTGCTATGAGAATCTGAAAGCTAACTCAGATGGTGTTCACCTATAACTCTGGCATTGTGGCACTGCCACTGATACATAAAGAAATGGAAAGAAAAAAAACCCCAAACCAATGTAATAAACTCAATCTGCCAAAACAGCACCTCTGTGGTCTCCTCATCACTGCACTCAGGAAGGAGGAATGTTAGTCAGCCGTTGTTAGGGAGTGGCCCAAAAATGAAGGCAGCTGTCTGTGGTTGAAAAAAAGGCTGTGAGGAAACTATGAGAATTGAGCTGGGCCAAACCAGTGCCATATAAAAAAATCAGAAAAAGTTGCACTTTAAGTATAGGGAGTAGATTCTTCATCAGCACTCTGGTGTTTGCACAAAATAGATAACAAGCAGTTCACAGCAGATCTCAGGGTTTAGCAAAATATTGAAATGTGATTTAAATCACTGACACTAACTTTGTAGAGTAGTGTCTTAGCAAATGTTTTTCTACTTGTTACGGATTCCTTATTCTGCCCTTATCCTTCATCTCAACTGGTAAGAAACACTGATGCTGCTATTTCTCAAGGGCTGACAAAGGCCCAGTGATATGTGTGAGAAAGAGTAGCGAAGAATTGAATGCAGCAAAACCTGGACACAAACATTTCTATCTTTGCAAATTTCTTTATCCTACATTTTTAATTTTCACCGTTAGCAAAAAGATAGCTTCTGCATTCAAACTGGTCACAGTTTTGTCTCCAGGGTGAACTTTCCAGCTGTCCTCAGCATAGATTACTAACCCTTTCATTAGCCTTTGATCATAAACCTGACCAGTTTGCCTTGAGACATCTTTTGGATTTGATAGCCACAGTTTCAATTTCTGATGAACAGCTGGAGGAGGAAGAAGCTGAACTGACTGAGCAGCAAATAAAGATCTTTGTGACAAGACTACCCTATGCTATACAGACTATTTAATATCTGGGTAGCAGACTTGCAAATTCATCTGTCAACGTTGCATTTGAATATTTTTTCAGACAGATAGCACTAGTGACACCTTAATGTCTTTATCAGTCTTAGCTCAGTAACAGGAAAGTCAAATTGCAGCATCATGTTCCCCCTGCTTATTTTTATGCCAGGATCAAAATGAAACAGGAAGCATCCCTTAGCTTTAAAAATACACTAGAATTTTTACTGGAATGACTTGATATTTTCACTGAGTTTGCTCTGATCATAGCAGAAATATTTGAATTCCAGAAGAATCATGTGTAATTACACTGAAGCAGAAGATGAAATTTCTGGCATCTGAGAATGACTGAGACGCTTCAGGCAGAAATTAAACTGTTAGCTTTTTAAGTACTTGTTGCCGCATTGACTTATATGTTATCTTTGTCACAGTCCCATATACAAGCCATGTTTCGTTTAGCAATACTAGTGCCAGAGAGCTTCAGTGTTTGCTTGTCTTCAATGATGACAGCACTCAGTTCTGAGGTCATGCCTGGGCAGAAATTGCCTACTGGGATTTGTTTCTGAGCTGGAACATTTCACTTAAGAATAGTGGAAATGACTGACAATAGGGGAAAAAAAACCCCGAAAAAGCCAAACAACCCTAGCAGTACTAATGGACTTACTGCTTGCAAAAAACCTGTTGAGGAACCAGATGGGAATTGGCTGTGGGTAAACTCTGGGTTTCCAAGCTGATAAGCTAATGAAGTGTTAAATCAAGAAAACAAAACCAAGCAGGTTTCTTTTTAATTTTTTCCCTTTCTTTTATTTTTTTTCCCTGGACCCTGTGCATGAGACAAATGCAAATCTTCTTGGTCAGGCTCAGCAAAACTAGGGATGAATCAAAGCAGCATTTCTGAACACTGAATTTCTCCAAATACTGCAAACTGCAAAGGTCCTTTGAAATAGGGTGGATGACAGATGCTATATCTTTTGCATTTTTCCCATCAGCACAAGTTTTACCAACATGCAGTCCGAATAGGCTTCTCTTCAGTACCTTGCTGCCACTTTTAATGACAAGGCTACTTTTTAACATCTTTGCCATAAACACTTCTGGCTGCACTCTCAGTTTGAAGACTATTTACCTCCTCCTTGAACTGCCTCACCCCAAACTGACAGTTTAATAGACATATTGTGCCATGTAGACTATGATAAAGAATTATAGGGATAGAAATTGATGACAAATAAACTAGTGCTAAAAGATATGGAAGGTTCAGCTGGGATTTTGTGCAGAAAGATAATCACACTAACTTGACTGAAGATGTGTTTGAAATGTAAAGGGTTTTTTCTGCAACTAGAGACAGAAAAAGTAGCATGGGGCTTCCTAAACGATAGACCAAAAATCCCTATAAAGGCAAAAAGAGAGATATGTGACCCGAGAGGCATAACCATGCCTCTGCCCGTTTGTGTGGGGAATTGTACTGGTTTGCACTGGAAGAGAATTCTTCACAGAAACTTGTATGGTGCTACCTTTTGTATTTCTGGCCAAAAGGATAGTGATAACAGCCTCTCATTTTAGCTACTCCAGAGCAGTGCTTACACAGCATCAAGGTTTTCTCTGTTTCTCATGCTGCTCTCCCAGCAAGTGGACAGGGGTGCACGAGAGGCTGGGAGAGGACACAGTAGGGACGGCTGACCCCAGATGACCAAAAGGTTATCCCATACCACGTGACATCATGTTCAGTAATAAAAACTGAGGAAAGAAAGAGGAAACAAAGAGTTAAGGCATTTGTATTCCCTGTTCAACCTTATGGAGTCCTGCTTTCCTGGAGATGACTGAACACCTGTCTACCCTTGGAAAGTTGTGAATTAATTCCTTGTTTTGCTTTGCTTGTATGCACAACTTTTACTTAACTTATTAAAAGATGAGTTTACCTCAACCCATTTTCTCACTTTTAGCTTTCCAATTCTGTTGCACATTTCACTGAGGGGAAGCAGATGCATGGGGTTAAGTTCCTTACTGGGGTTAAGCCACCAGAGGAATGAACAGAAATGAGAGCTTCCCACACCTCCATAGTTTTTTGTTTTTTTAGTAGCAAAACACTGAACAGAGCTGGGTGGCCTTTTCTGAAAAGAGATTCTATCAATGGTGCTCTGTATCCCCATTTTTTAGACAATTTTCCAGGAAAGAAGACCAAGACTTAAGTTCATTTGAACCTGCACCTCTAGATTCAGGTACAGAGGAGGATCCATGAAGCTTATTAGAGGGATGGAGTGCCTCTCCTATGGCAAAAGACTAAGAGAATTGTGATTGTTCAGCCTGGAAGAGAGAAGGCTTTGGGGTGACCTAACTGCAGCCCTCCAGTACCTGAAGCGAGCCTACAGGAAAGATGGAGAGAGACTACTTACAAGGGCATGTAGTGACAAGGGAAAATGGCTTCAAACTGAAAGTGAGTCTGTCTAGATTTGATATAAGGAAGAAATTCTTTACTGTGAGGGTAGTGATTCACTGGAACAAGTTGCCTGTGGAAGTTGTGGATGCCGCATCCCTGGAAGTGTTCAAGGCCAGATTGCATGGGGCTCTGAGCAACCTTATTAGTGAAAGATGTCCCTTCCATGGAAGAGGAGTTTCAACTAGATGACCTTTAAGGTCCCTTCCAACCCAAACCATTCTATGATTCTATGATAAATACCTCAACATTTTAGCTGAGCTGCAGGTGACTGTTCTCTGCTTTAACAAATTCAAATATCAGTACTTCACACTGTGCTAGTGCAGCCACACCTCGAATACTGTGTGCAGTTTAGGGCACCTCAACATAAGAATGACATCAAACTGTTAGAGTGTGTCCAGAGGAGGGCGTCCAAGGTGGTGAAAGACCTCAAAGGAAAGATGGCTCACTCAGTTTGTTCATCTTGGAGAAGACAAGGCTGAGGGGTGCCCTCCTTACAGCCTACAACTTTCAAAAGGTGGGCAGCAGAGACAGAGATGCTGATCTTTGTCTGGTGCCCTCTCTCTGGTGAGAAGTAGGACATGAGGAAACAGAGTGATGCTGTGTCAAAGGAAGTTCAGGCTGGACATTAGAAAAAGTCCCTCACTGAGTGGGTGGTTGGTCAGTGGAACAGGTTTCCCAGGGAAATGCTCACAGCGTGAAGCCTGACAAGAGTTCAGCGAGCATCTGAAAGATGCTCTTAGTCATACAGTTTAGTTAGTCCTGAAAGAAGCAGAGTTGGACTTGACGATGTTTATGGGTTCCTTCCAACTTCAGGTATTCTATGATTCTGCGATTCTATGATTCTATGACATTTTGGAAGGTTAAAGACTTCTGCTCCTTCTCCTTGAACATGAGCAGAAACGAAAGATGGACAGCTGTATCAGCCTGACTAAAGGGAGTCCCATCTTCTCCTGGATGAGAGTAGATCTACTGCTCCAACATCTGCTCTTGGGGTAGACAGTGAATTCCTTTCTCAATCCCTTACCCTCCTGTCCAATCACTTTCTTTCTGGTTAGGTGCTTGCACAACTTGCAGTATTTTGGCCCTTCCTGGGGTACCTGAGCAGAATGGATGATGTCCTTTGTTTGAGCCTAAAACTCAATAACCACTGTAGAATTCCTGAGCACAGCAAGGTACGCAATTTTAGATGCCAGTAACATTTTGTAGATATGCCTGGAAGCTGCCAGTGGGCTGTGCTTTATCACGCCTAAAATGCTACTGTGGTAATGTAGATTGACTCATCTCTGGTCAGCAAATAACTGATGATAATGTGGGAGGCGTTTCTAAATTATCTATAATTTTAAAAATAACCCTCCTAATAATCCTAATAATATTTTTGGTTTATCTGAAAAACAAATGGAAAACAATATTAATCACTGTCTTGCAAACTATTACTCAATAAATAAAAGAAAGAAAAATCAACTTGTTTCAAGTTCTTAGGAATGAACTCAAACTTGAGACATCAAAATACTACATGAAAATGAGTTCCATTTTTAAACCATCTGTATTCCTAAGCAATTAAAATCTTTAATAAGAACTTGCTTAAATAGAAAGTAGTTAATTTTAGTAATTAATTTTTCTGGTGGGTAGACCCTGGCTGGATGCCAGGTTCTCACCAAAGCCTTTCTGTCACTTCTCTCCTCAGCTGGACAGGGAAGAGAAAATACTAGGAAAGGCTCGTGGGCTGATTCAAGGACAGGGAAAGTCACTCACCAGTTACTGTCACTGGCAAAGCAGATTCAGCATTGGGAAATTATTTCAATCTATTGCCAGTCAAATCAGAGTACGGTAATCAACCCAAATCTGAAAACACCTTCCCCACAACCCTCCGTTCTTTCCAGACTTCCCATTTTCTCTCCCCGCTTCTCCCACAGCTACACAGTGGGATGGGGAATGGGTGCTGTGGTCAGTTCATCACATCTGTGCCACTCCTTGCTTCTCAGGGAGAGGACCCCTCACACAGTTCCATGGTCCCATGAGGGGCCTCTCCCATGGGACATAGTGCTCCATGAACTTCTCCAACACAAGTACTTAATGAACTGGTCTAGGGTGAGTCCTTTCCACCAGGTGCCATCCCTCAGGAACAGACAGCTCCATTGCTGGTCCCCAGCAGGGTCACAGGTCCTGACAGCAAAGATGCTCCAGTATGAGCTTCTCATGGGGTCACAGGCTTCTTTGGGCATCCACCTGTTCTGGCAAAGGGCTTTCCATGGGCTGCAGGGGCACAGATGTCTCACCATGGTCTGCACTACAGACTGCAGGGGAATCTCAGCCAGGAGCACCTCCTGCCCCTCCTTCCCCACTGGCCTTGGTGTTTGTAGGGCTGTTGCTCTCACATATTCTCATTTCTCTCTCTGGCTGCAGTTGCTCCTGTGCAGCAACTTTTCCCCTTCTTAAATCTGCTATCCCAGAAGTCTTACTGTCATCGCTGATGGCTTTGGCCTTGGACACTTGCGGGTCTGTATTGGAGCCTGCTGGTATTAACTCCATCAGATACAGGTAAAGCTTCTGGCAGCTTCTCTTCTAGCCTCCCCACCTGTCAAAACCTTGCCATGCAAACCCAATACACTTTTATGGCCTTTTTTTCAGGAATACTAGCAGTTGAAAGTATTCAGATATTCTGAATGTTGGTCATGGTTTTTTTTCTAATATTTATATCCAAGATGAAAAATGTTAATCTTCATGATTGCATTTCTTTTTTTTGCTTTCTCCCCTGAAAAGTTGAATAATAGCCATTTAAAAAATATTTTGAGATTCTTTGATAACAGGCACTATATGAATGCAAATTATAACACTTTTAACATGCTGACTTTCAGTTTATTCTTCTCTGCGTGGGAGTTATCAAATCTGATTTTACTTTAGAAAGTAATAATTTTATTAATACAATAAAAATGAATTAAATAGAAGGAATATTCAAGATCCAATGCAGTTCTATGACAGCAAAGACTTTTTCACAATGCGAAAATCCATACAAAATTACCACCTTAAATCTTTTTGTGCATTTTTTTTCTTTTATGTCTGCAATCTGTAAACTTCAGTTGAAGGTTCACAAAACACGATTCTCGCTGTCAGTAATTGTACTCTTACTGTGTATTTATCCTGGGTCAGAATCCAAACCTGGTGACTGTCCCTGTGTTCAGTGATTACTGACTTTGAATATAAAACCTGAGCAATATTTGGGATATCATTATCCCCTTTTCTATCACCTTGCAGAATGGCCAAGGGGATAAGGCGGGAGGGAGCTCAGATACTCATGTTGTGTGAACAGACTATTAAAGATGAGTTTATGGAACAGTCAGCTGCTGACCGACCTTTAAAACTGGTATCAACCAGTATTCCCTGCCAGCAATTCTGTTGATCTCTTTCAGTTCAAAAAAAAGGGGGCAAGATCATCTAAAATTCAATTTCACCTGTCTTCAGGTGAAAATACAAAGAATCTTCATACTTACAATGCTCATGATAGCTTGTCAGAGAGACATATATCTTGTGACTTAATTTGGATATAATGCTCTTTTCAGAATATGGCTGGGTCAAAACCCAGGCTGAGGCATGAAATTATAGATGCAGAGTAAGTAGACATCTTGACCATATGGTTTCAAGACACCTTCATTAAAACAGATTAATTTTTACTAGGTATCCACAGCAAAGAATGCTGTAAGCATTGTCACTCTTTAATGCTTCCTCTCTGCTACATGAGATTGCAATTTTCCTTTCTGTTCCCTTTTATTTCTTCATCCTCAATTCTACTGAAGGGTCATAGATGGATTTCTGTGTCTCCAGAATCTATTTATTTATTTACTAAATTTTTAGTTGTTTTCAATTTTTTTTCCCCTTTCTTCTTGTCTTCTCACACCATTCCCATTACCAGCAGAAAGGGGCAGAGAAAAGCAAATCCCACTTAAACATTGCACTTTGCTCTCCTAGTAGCAGAAGTCAGGGAGAGGATACCGGATTAAGCATAACCACTTGGCATGACCATTGTTCTCCGCATTGCCACACTCGATCTGGCCCCAAGTGACTTGACCCGAGTTAGCAGCAGGTTTGTGGCAGGATGTAGGATTTGCCTAAGATGAGTGCTAGCACTTGGGAAAGATAAGCAGCTCAAGAGACTCATAGTGAGATATAAATGCGGATATGCTGCCAATCTTTTCACAATGGGCACCAAAAAAATTTTTCCCACTGGCTTGTGGCAGAATTCATATCAGGCACATACACTTGCAGAAGGGTGTCAAGGGACTGGCAAAATGTATTCATTGGCTCTGCAAGCAAACAAAAATGCTCTTTAATAACCAAATAAAGAGGCAACACCCCTTGAAAAACTTCTAAGAAATGTGCTTCTATTTTGTATTGTATACTATTTGTATTGCTTGATAGGGAAAGAGGTAGAAGGTATTTTAGCAAACAACTAATGATAAAATCTGCTGCTTTTCAGAGCCAAGAACATTCTCTAAATGAGCTCAATGAATGAAAATCAGCCTGACAATTCTGATTTGGTAATTACTAGAAGGGCAGTGAAATACAAAAGAGGTGAAAAAAGTAACCCCTATTGTCCTTTTAATTTTGACATTGGTGTCTGAAGGGCTTTCCTGAGTACACAGAGATCTTCACATCCATGTAATGACTATACATTTTGGGAGCAATGGCAAGTAACTGGGGGTGATCAGTTGAGTCATTGACTACAGTTTCCTTTCTGCAGCAAGAGAAGAAAATATAATTAATGTTTTGGAGGACCCACTAGAAAGTTTATGCTTTTTCACCTGTGTGTCACACTCTTAAATTGTGTTTTTTCTCCAAACATCCTATCCTTTAGGCAACATTTTGCAAACACAGAAAGACCAATATTTAGGAAAAGAACAGAACCGTTCCTGTCTTATTATATTTTGGAACATTTTAAGTGAACACTGCAATGGACTTGGTGCTTTGTTAGTTTGTATAAAATTATATAATACATGTACTCCTGTTCATTTCTTTCTGCACACTGATGGCCCGCTCTTTTGCTGTGCACTGCAAGAACAGAGTAAAAACACCCTGCTATATTTAAATTCAAAGTGTAAGATGAGATACAAAGCTTGCATCTCCACAATAAGGAAATGTTAGTGATCAGTACAATAAGCACTGCACACAATATGCCAGCTGCTTAATTAACCCAGTTCATTGCAAGAATCAGGAGACACATTTAAAGGAAAAGTCTGAGAAAAGAACAGTCCTTTTAACATGTTTTTCTGGAGAACGTAGTCACTGCCAAGCATCTTGTCCTTTTAAAGGGGAATAAATGGGCCTGTGACAGAAGCTATCCTATCTTGACAGTCACAGCTGGCGTTTAAAGGCCAGGACTGATAGACAATACCATATTGGGGGCACTTTGCTGTTGCTTGTCCAGATGATATTTTTCTTAATCATCCGTCAAAATCTCCAGTGATGTCAATCTGAGGCCTTTCAACAACAACTTTTGGTTTCAAAGATATAGCCCTATTCTTTGACTTGGTGATTTTGTGGGGTTTTTTTCCATGCTCCTAAGGTTAACAGCTCCTGAATGGTGCTGACAAGGAAATTCTTCTTGTGAAACTCTGGAGATATTTTGACTGTTTTGATTTTTTGGGAAGGCTGATTGCTCCTTGCAACCTCCTCACTACATTAAAAAAAATATACTGAGAAGGCTGATTGCTCCTTGCAACCTCCTCACTACATTAAAAAAAATATACTGCTCAACAAGTATTCAGTAAAGAATGTAAAAATGTTCTTAACTAGACAAGAATGTAGTTGGCCCGACTTTTGCATTACGTTATACCTCATAGTTCAGGCATTTTGTTTGCCTTACAAGGTATTACAGACAACACTGTAAGTGCAGATCAGAGCTGCAGTAGCAGAACACAACAGAGCTAAACAGCTGATTTAATGACGTAGGAACTTAATACAATGCTTTATTAATAGAATTTGAATGTTGAAGGCCAGATGGTGTCAGCAGTATTTCCCTCTGACTCTACATTCAGAATTAAAACTGATTTCTGCATTATCTTATAGTTTTCAGCTCAAATCTCACTACTCTTTCCAGGTAATTTTTTCCTGGAATAATTTATCCTTTTGCATTTCTACAGTATATGCTGAGAAATTAGTTCATGAGTCACAAAA
This sequence comes from Atrichornis clamosus, assembly GCA_013400975.1. Classification (NCBI taxonomy): domain Eukaryota; kingdom Metazoa; phylum Chordata; class Aves; order Passeriformes; family Menuridae; genus Atrichornis; species Atrichornis clamosus. The sequence continues at coordinate 204,531 of WBMZ01009796.1, read as the reverse complement.
ATATGTGGTACACAGTGCATCAAAGATCAACACAGTCATTGGACAGTCATGTTAGGGGCTTGGATAACTCAGAGTATTAATGAAATAGACGTTCACTCCTGCCCGATGAGCCATTCAGAGTCCGGAACCTTATTTCCAAGCAGGGATCTTTACATAAGGTACCCCTAAAAGCAGAAAAAAGTATTCCAAGAAATGATTTTTGTTGTAGAGAGATGCAGAACAACCCCAGTGACTCCAAAGAACTAACTCTTAACCATTTTGACTCTGAAATAAAAAGCAGTCACTTCAAGCAGGTCAAAGTTTCTCACAGTCTGCCTAAGACAAAAGACTTGCACTCACTAGAGCTGACTTCAACCAGAAGCTGGATGACTCACTACTCACTGGAAATTTAGCAGTCTTATTGCCATGATTCAAGAAGTCAGAGTGTATTTCTCCTTATCCTGTATTGACTACCTCTGACAAGTCTCAGCTGTGGTCAATTCTTTGTAGGCAGGTGTTTAGAAAACAGCATTTCAATTTGAGAAAGTGTGTGAGGTTGTCAGGCTATCAGGAAAAACTGCATGTTTGGTTCTCCTGACATACTGTGCTCCTAGTTTTTATCAGTATGTTTTGGTAATGTTTCCCCTCTCAACAGTGCTAATTCATATAGATTATTTTTTGTGCAAGATGCATTCAAAAGTCTGATTCCAGTAGCCTTGCTGGGTTGAAAATAGTTCCAGCAATATTGTTCCCAGTGTCTGACATCTATTCTGGTAACTGAGTCACTTTCTGTCCCAGAAAGCAATATGAAATATCTGGAAATTCACTCAAGACAGGGTTTGTCTTTGCAAAAATCTTCATCATCCACTTAGGGGCCTCAGAGGGGAAGCCACAACTATCTTTTCATCTGTGCTCTTACTCCATCCCTTCTTTTTTCTCACATACAACCATTTTATACTTCAAAGCATTTGCCTAGTTTGTTGCTTCAGCAGTTGGGCATTCACTGCATGCTGTCACAAAATAAGTAATCTAATCCTGTGAGTCCTCAACCCAAAAGTTTGAGAACAGGAAATCATTACTTAAATAACGGACTTGGATATAGATAAATCAGGTTGGAGGAGGGACCTAGACAGATGTTTCTGGACTCTCTTTCTGCCTGAATCAAACAACTTTTAATTTTTTTCTAATTTTTAATTTTTTTTTTCATTGCAGTTTTCTTGTTTCCATATTCCAGCAGGGATGAGCAGAAACTATAATTGTGCTCTGCAGAGAAGTGAGTGGGTTGCAAGTGACTGGAATGAAATTGCTTGCCGTTGCCAAGAACAGAACAAAACATGGGAGTTTGTGTATATGATCATCTCCTGCAAGCCCAGAAGAGTAGTATTTTGTCAGTGCACTTCCTGAAAGCATTACAAATTAGTGAGTAAATGTGAAGAGGTTGGGGAGGATGATAAGCAACGTTCTCAAGTTATCTTGGTGCAAATCAGAAGAGCTGGAACATACCAAAGAAGTTATTTTTAGGTTTCTAATCTATAAATATTGAATTATATTCAGATATATAAATATTAGACTCCTGGAAAATTATCTCAGTGCTACCAATTCCTGATAACTGTGATTTCCTAACTTATCATACAATCACCGAATAGCCCAGAAGGCACCTCAAAAGATTGTCTGGTCTAAGGTTTTGTGGGAAAGGCAGCCTAAATGAGATTATCTAGCACCCTGTCCAATCACACATCTTGAAAATCTTCAACAATAGGGACTTTACCACATTCCTGGAGAGGGCATTTCTTATGTCAGTGTGAAATTACTCCCAGTGCACTGCCTTGTCTTCTCTGTGTTGTTCATTGTGAAGAGACAGCCCCTGTCCTCTTTGAAGCTGCCCTTTAAGTACTGGAATACTGTGAGGAAATCCCACCTGAGCCTTCACTGGGAAAAAAGACCCAACTCCATCTGTCTTTTCTTACATGGCAGGCTCTCCATCCCACTGAATATCTTTGCCACTCTCTTTTGGACCCTGTCCAATGTCCGTGTCTTTCTTGCATTGTGGGGACCAGAAAGGGGCACACTGCTCCAGGTACAGCCTGACAGGTGCTGAGTAGAGAGGGATGATCACATCTTTACTTCTGCTTATGAAGCCCCTTGTAATTCCCAGGATTCAGTTTACCTTTGTTGCTCCAGCAGCACACTGGTCCCTCATGTTCAGCTTGTTGCCCCTCAAATCCCTTTCAGCAAGGCTGCTACCCAGCCACAGAGATCCTCTTCTGTACTGGACTATTAGTTTATTCCTACCCAGGTACATGCATTTAGTTTAAATTTCATGCTGTTCTTGGTAGGCACTCTACCAGCCTGTCCGGTGATGTCTGTAAGATGGTTCTCCCATCTGACATGTTCACATCACCACCCAGTTTCATGTCATCATCAGGATCCTGCTGGACTTGTGCTCAGGAGAGATGAATTACAATAGAATAAAAAAAATAAATTTTTTAACACTGAGAATGACTTGCTTTGATATTCTTATGCTCAGAGGTATTTATTGAAAATTTTAATATTTCAACATGCAAATATTTGAGTGAAAATATGACCATAGACAGACAGGTTAAATGACTATGCTTGATGAGGATTTTGAAGACTCAAGGCACCTCTTGGATTGGTTGAATTCATCTTATGTGACATCTGAAAAGCCTTTTCAGATTTTTGTGCCTTAGCTCTTCATATAGAAAAAGGAGTGAATATGTAGAGCTTTCACCATTTTTTTTTCCTAAATAGCTTAATTACAAATCTTATGGAGCTGAGACTTTCCTTACAGGTATCACCAGAATTTAGGATCCTGAGAAGTGGTGGGATTTCTAAAATATATTGCAGCATAAATATTAGCTTGGAGACTGTTTTGACAAATGGATGTATCCAAACAGCATTATTCATACTCAGACCTTTCTCTTGTTTTCAGCCTTTTCTTGCTGAGTTTGCCTCCCACCATTCCCCTACTCACAAAGGAAGCAATAATACATAAGTTAGGATGAAACAAAAAATTCCTGAAGGGTATATAAACAGCACTTCAAACACAGTCAATACCCTTCTTGGAAACTGACTGCTATAAAAAGGAAATGAACAAAGTAATACTTAGCCTGAATAGTTTGAATTCTGGCCTTGCTGAAGTCAAGGGTAGAATTACCATTGATTTTAATGGAGTGAGGATTTTACATTTTGTGAATACTTTGTGAAGTAAAAAAAAAAAAGTAAGACTAGGGTTTCCAAAGGTATCTAAGAAGATTAGATACTCCTGAGATGCCTTGAAAATCCCAGCCTAAATCATTGTTCCAGCAAATGACTCAACCACCCACATTTGAATCTATCTTTCTGTCTCTGGCAAACCAGATGAATTTGAACTGACATCCTAAAGAGGAAAGACACAGCCTCCATTTAGCCATCATTTGAGTGATCTAGACTTACAATATAGAGTATAATTGTTTCTGTAATCCTTTTGTAATATCTGGAAATTAGTTATCCTGAAATGATGTATTTTAATTTATTTTCAAAATGTTAAATATTAAAAGTGCTAGCACATGACCTCTAGATGTAATTAATATAAAAAATGATAAACCAGGCATATAATTAAATATCCTTTCCAAAAATAGAGTACTGAGGGAAGCAGTCATTAACTAAGATTATATTACCAAAAGGGAAAACATTGCTACAGTCAGTCATCATTGTGAACAACAGCACAACAAGGATCGTTCTGTGGATATCTATTTATAGTATAATGACATGAGCTGTAATGGCCACATGACATCTCTTCCAGTATCTGAACTTGTGGATATCTACATCTGGAGAAAGAACACAGCAGGCAATATTTACATTCCCTACTCTTATTCAACAGAAAACGTGAAAAAATGAAAACCACAAAACCCAAGAGTTCAGTTTTTATTTACTCCTTTGTTTAAAGGAATGTATTTTTAACTGATTCACCTGACAAAAACCCACTTTTTATTCCACAAGAGAAATAGTTATCTCTCATTAGAAGACATGATAAAAATACAGAGTATGTCAGCACGATAACACAATCAACTTTGTCAGGAATTTGAATTTAATGTTGTCTAGTTTAAATTCATAACTTTCAAAGAGTACTAATCTGAATTTGGGTAAAATGAAGAAGACTGAACCCTTTAGGAACAAGCATGAAATCTGTCTTGATTTCAGCTTGACTGCATCTGTGAGGCGGAGGGATAAGAAGGCAGACAAATACAGTGAGGAAAAAGGAATGACAGAAACTGTCAGATATGACTACTAAGCAAGAAAATATCCCATCCTACGTTGTTTAGGGAAAAATACACACATATGCGCCAAATAAGCAAAAAAAAATTCCCCACACAAGTTTATGTGCCATGAAAGGGCTGAGGGGCCAACTGTCTCATTCATTTTTGTCCTGAGTTACTCTGAATTTCTTGGGATCAGATGCTCTGCAAGTTGGTGAAAGTGGGCTTTGGGAGGCCCATTACTGTTTCTCTGTTGGTGAAAGGATGCATTATGTAATATATATTTGCATGGTGCCCATGTTTTCTTGCATTTTTTTTGTCTATTATTCTGTTTATGATCTGACTTGTCTTCTGGGAATTCTTTCTTTCTAGAAAATGAGCAAATAAAATTCACAAGTGCATTTCTTCCTGTTTATTAGTTACTTCTCAGCATAGTCCTCAGCATTTTAATTCTGGCCAGCTGGAAATAAGATGTTGTTTTGTCAACTTTATTGACATTTCAAATTAGCATGTGAGCAAGTTATGGCATAGTACAAGGGTATTTCACCTGGTATAGAACCAACACAATGACATATACTATACCTTATAGTATAGCAAATGACTCTTCAGCAAGTCATCAGGATGCATGGGCCAAAAAGCACAAACCCACTCCATGAAGGTCAGCAGGATTTATCAGAAATATCACATTATTCATGTCAAGTTTCTACAGGCCCATTATAGCACTCTTGCATCTTCCCTCCCTCTCTTCTTTCCAAGATTCTGTGTTTATAGACTTTACACTTCTGCTTTAGTTTCTTTCTTATTTCTATTCTTTTGGAGATGTGTGTTTTCTCCACACTACGAAAGCCCAACACCAGTGGCCTCACAGGTCCTTAAGGGCGAAGGCTGCAAAATTCACCATTAGAGACACGTGTGCAGCATAACTGAAATGCAATGGCTTGCAACGTAGATATCCCGAACTGTCAAGTTTTGCCCCTTCAGAACTTGCAGAACGAGCACTGCTATCTTTGGCTTACTGGAGAGATGTACTATCCCTTAACCGTCTTGAGACATACACTACTGCTTACATATGACTATTTATCTTACTTTTGCTTCAAACTTTTCTACACATACCAAATATTTGTGTCTATTTGTATAAAAAAAAGGGAATGGAAATTCTACAAGCTCTGTGCAAGCTTAAACATCAATAAGTGCAAGCTGTGCTTCCAGTCAGACTGGCAATGTGTCTGCCTCCTATGTTGGCACCTAGGCAATACGGATGTTTCCTCCTAAGCTATAAAGGCTCAAAACCACACAAGAAATCGTATGTTTGGTTCTTTCTGCTAGTGACTTACTTGTAACCATGAGATTTGGATCTTCCAGCCCTTGTAGAGCTGAAAAAGTAGATCCACTCTTGTCCCAGAGGGACAAACCCTACTGATTTTTAAAAGTACATTATTGACTGAAGTTTCCTTATGTCCAGAAAATGACAGATCACTTTGCAGAGCTGTAATACATAATTTTGCTGCTAACATTGAGGATATAAAGCAATGCCAAGGTTACAAATTTACACAGTTTGAAGTCCATGAGCCTCCACATTGACTTTATTTTTTTTCTCTAAATGAAAGCCCTTTTTCTTGATCAATTCTAGGAAACTATAGATCTACTTGAGAGTATATTAGCTTCCTTACATAAGGCAATGAATTAAACCTTGAAAATTAGAGAAAGCCTAATACTAAACATTTGCTATTTAGAAAAGATTTATTATAATAATAGACCTAAATGTTTCTAGGAAGAATTCAAGTCCTGATCCAATCTTCTGTGGTTTTCAAGCTCAAGTGTGTTCTCATAGAAATAAATCTCAGCCAAAGTAATAGAATTGAGATTTTGCTTCAGCTGTGTACCACTTGTAGAACTTGTATAGGACTTCCTGGGAGAGTTTATGACATTGTTTTGGTTTCCTTTAATTTTTACTTGCCTTTTTTTTTTTTTTGTAATATAGCTTAGTCTCCTTCCTATGCCAACATTTCAGTGAAATTTCTGTAGTTAAGTGAGATTTGGAATTGTAGAATATTTCCCTTTTTTTTTAAAAAAATATATTTTAAAAAATTATTAAAACTCTTAATTAGAGAAAGATTACTTAAGTCTTGAATGAATGCCAGTTTTTATAAAATGAGATAATTAGGTCAGGGACACTGTCCTAATTGCCTAGGGTACATGAGCCCCAAATATCACAGGCTGTGAAAATAATAATTACTTGAAAATTTCTATTGCTCAACAGAAAAAAAAAGGAAAGCATACCTTGTGAACACATTTCTTAAAATAGCAACAGCAGACTGCCTTTGGAATATGTGAATGTATTGGATTTGTGCGGCAATATTTTGGTAGTAAGAGGGACTACAGGGGTGGTTTCTGTGAGAGGATGCCAGAAGCTTCCCCTATGTGCAATGGAGCCAATGGCAGCTGGCTCCAAGGCGGTCGTGTCGCTGGCCAAGGCTGGGCCCATCAGCAATGGTAGTGACACAGGTTTAAGGTGGTGGAAAAGTTGCTGCTCAACAGCACTGTCAGCCAGAGAATAATGGAGTGAGAATACATGAGAGCAACAACTCTGCACATACCAATATCAGTGGAGAAGGAGAGGCAGGATGTGCTCCAGGCATTGGAGCTGAGATTCACCTGCAGCCTGTGGTGCAGATCATGGTGAGGCAGCTGTGCCCCTGCAGCCCATGGAAGTCCATGGTGGAGCTATGATCCACCTGCAGCCTGTATAGGATCCCCCCATGGAGCAGGTGGATGCCCAAAGGAGTCTGTGACCCCATGGGAAGCTGGTGGTGCAGCAGGCTCCTTACGGCACCTGTGGCTCCATGGAGAGAGGAGCCCACATCAGAGCAGGTTTGCTGGCAGGACTTGTGACCCCACAGGGGACTCAGGCTGGAGCAGCCTATTCCTGAGGGACTGCACCCTGTGGAAGAGACCCACACTGAAGCGGTTCATGAAGAACTGCAATCCATGGGAAGGACACACATTGGACAAGATCATGGAGGACTGTCTACCTTGGAAGGGATCCTACACTGGAGCAGGGACAGAGTGTAAGGTATCCTCCCCCTGAGGTGGAAAAAGTGGCAGAGACGTGATGAGCTGACTGCAGTCCCCCTTCCCTGTCTCCCTGTGCTGCTGTGGGGGAGAAGGGAGGGGAACTGGGGACTAAGGTTAAGCCGGGGAAGAAGGGAGGAGTGGGGGGAAAGTGTTTTAAGATTTAGTTTTATTTTTCATTATCATACTCTAATTTAATTGGCAGTAAATTAAATTGAGCCTTTCATTACATTTTAACTCCCCTGCCCTGCTGAGAAGGGAAGTGACAGAATGGTTTTTGTGGGCACCTGGTGTCAAGCCAGGGTCAACCCACCACAGTCAAACAAGGCATTTTCATCTTCAAAATTTCCACTTGTTCCACGAAATCTGTTAGTGTGAGATGACAAAATGACATTTTTTAAAACGTTGTACTTAAATATTACAAAAATAAATCAATCATACAGAAAATATATTATTAATCTTATTTAACAACTGTTGAATTGATTTTAAGAAACTGTGGTCAAAATTACTCTTCCCTCAGAAAAAAGAATAAAAATGTACAAATCTTTGTGTGGTTGCTCACAAACCCATACACTCTACAAACTTACCCTTGTCTGTTGGGCCTGATGCATGAGTTCTGGAAAACAACCCCACATTAACAGCACTCTAAAATACCAGTGATGTGAAGGCAACACACAAGCCTGGTATGAAATCCTCACCTTCATACCCAAAATTACCTAATGCAAAATATGCTCTTATGTTCAGACCATTCTTACAAAAGTTTTAAATCATTTCAGGCACTAAATCTTTGAAAATTTTATATCAAGATATTAATTATTTAGTCTGCTCTGTGTCATACTTCCAAAGACATAATGTAGGTAAAAATAAGAGCTATTTTTGTGTTTCTGGAAAAAAAGTTTGCAGTAAATAACTTAAAATATTTTCATTATCTTATCTGACAGTATTCTACTTGGATTCACCAGGAATTCATTATCAGTCTGGACTGTCTGAGGATCTGAATGACACACATATATGAGGTTGCAAAACCTGTAATTCCTTCTCTGTAGTTGAGAAAAATGGAACAGGTTCCTCATATTTTCTGCCTGCAGCTAAACCTGATTTTGAGGGATTTTGCCACTTGAATATGCTTTAAGCTTTGCTGGTTTTTCTCCTTAGTCATCAGGTCTCTGGCACCTGTGTACTTTTATTGCTGTTGTATAATGAATATAAATTCAAATTCTGCAAATTTGACTAGTAGTCTTTGTTCAGCTTCAGCAAGGCTGGATGAAATATAACAGCCAAGTTCCTCCTTCCCCAAAATATCAAGATCTTATGTTTCTTTTTGTTCCTATGTTAAACAAATTTGAGGCTTACTAATTTTTCAAACTCCCTCCCTCCTCTTCCCCTCTCCAAATTTAATCCCACATGCAGGACTCATGTTGGATTCTAATTCTAATGATCTGGTTAGGTTCATCTGGATCTAAGAGACACACTGTAAAGATAAAGAGGGGAAAGACGTGAACTGCATTTACTTTTCTGTAGCACATCCTGCATTTGAACTAGTGACCTAAGGCTCTCTTTACTGTTCATTGAAGAAAGTAAGAATCTGTATTCTTCTCAATGTCAGGTTTAAAGCAGGATGAACTGTGCTACTGTTTTCTTACTTGAATGCCGCCTATCTATCCCTCTTTTCCTGAAGACATTTTTTTGTGATCCTATTGGCTTATCACAGGTGATCTTCTCAAATGATCATATAGTTATTAGAAAAACAAGATAGACTGGGCACTGCATAAAGAGGTGCATGTAAGTATATTGGGCAAAAGTATAAAGAGGTGATGCACTGATTAACAAACTCAAGGCAAGTCTGTAACCAGTTATTTCCATTTGATGGGGAAAGTAGTCAGTATTTTCTCTTTGTGAATAAAGTGGACATCTAAGCCTTCAACAAAACTTTCTTAATTTCTGTCACATGTGGTCCTGAGAGAGAATCACAAAATACTTAAGGTTGGAAGACACCTTGCAGATCATCTAGTACAACCCCCTGCCAAGTCAAGATCACCTAGAGCAGGTGACACAGGAATGCATCCAGGTGGCTTTTGAATGTCCCCAAAGAGGGAGACTCTGCGATTTCCCTGGGCAGCCTCTTCCACCAGACGTGGTGCTCTGTCACCCTCAATGCAAATAATATCTTCCTCGTCTTGAGGTGGAACTTCTTGTGATTTAGTTTATGGCCATTGCTTCTCGTTCTTTTGCTGGGCACCACTGACGAGAACCTGGCACCATTCCCTCTGCACCTGCCTTTGAGATATTTATATGTACTGATGAGAGCACCTCTCAATCTTCTCCTCTCTAGACTAAACAGGCCCAGGTCCCAAAGTCTGTCCTCATAAAAGAAATGCTGCAAACCCCTAATCATCTTTATGGCCCTCAGCTGGACCCTCTCCAGAGTCTCCTGGAATATATTTTAAGTACAGGAATTAATTCAAGGTTGAAGTGGAGCAAATTTGTTATTTTTGGAGAAGATAAGACAGAACAGCAAACACTTGCTTCTATGCAACCTAGTTTCCAATTTTCTCTGGAGGACAGTGGGTACCAGAATAAAGATGTGATTTATGCTATGGAAATTATACTTAACTCTGTTTTGAATGGTCCCAAAGAAAGATCTGCTGCTCATTTTTTCTCTCTAAAATCACTGTACTGCAGAACCCTAGAGCCTTTATGTTCCAGGAGGAATAAAGGGATGACAACAGGAATGCTGCTGTACATCTCTAATTGCCACCTAGATTTATGTGTGGCGAGAGACAACTTCTTGTGGCCATACCTAGTGCATCCCGAAGTACTGAAAGGCTTGGGAATGTGTAACAATCCCTACAACATTCAATACAACTCCTTGGAGCTGGTGAATAATGTTGTCATGTAAAACTTACTAGAATACTTTTTAAGTTGTCCCTACTGGTGACCCTGCCCTCCCCAAATTTCTACACTGAAAAGTAGTTCAAGGGATTCCATCTCTGCCCTATCCTCTGAGCCTGGCATGTGGGGACCTGAGAATATCACATGGACTTCTCAGCAAAGTCTGAATAGTTTGAAGTACAAAGGAGTTGTTTTAAATTTTCTTCATTCATAAAGTGAGATGTGTTTTAAGTATTGGAAAAAATAAAAGGTATATAACTGATGCGTATGTTTCTATCTTTCCTTCCTGCAGGAATAAGTGGGGGGAATGTCTCTACAAGGTACACATCTATCTGACCCCTTCACTGAGCTCACCCAGTCTCTGTCTTCTTTAGTCACATTCCCTAAGCTTTCCACAGGTTAGATATGATCAAATGATTCTGCTTTTGATTACATTTTGGGTTTGGATTTTAAGCCTCCATCCAATAGCTGAAAAGTCTTTAGGATCAGCCAAAGGGTTTCTTTTCCCTCTTCTGTTCCTATCATCTGAAAGGAAATGTACTGAGTGTTTTTTGTCTGACACCTCAGAGCCAGACCCTTTCTGCCTAAGGCAGAATGGGATTCAGCAAATGCAAGAACTGGACATTCTGCAACTCTCTTCTATCAGTCATTCTCACCATTTTCTTCTCCTCTGACCTTTATTTCTCTATATGGACCTTTTGCCATCTTGTGGTGGGCTGACCCCAGCTGATAACCAACCACCCACCAGCTTCTCACTCACTCTCCTCACAGTGGGATGGGGAGAGCATCAGAAAAACAAAAGTGGAAACCTCATGCATCAAGATAAGGACAGTTTAATAAATGAAGAAGCCCTGCATACACAAGCAAACCGAAGGAAGGAGTTAATTCACTACTTGTCCAGCACACCTCACAGTTGCTGAGGAAGACAAATGCCATAACCTGAGTGTCACTGCCACCCCCTTCCTCTTCATGTCTGGGTTTTGTTGCTGACCATGGTGTCATTTGCTATGGGATATCTCTTTGTCCAGCCAGGGTCGTTTGCATACCCTGCCAACTTCTTGTTTACCTCCATCCTGCTTGCTGAAGGAGCCAGAGAGGGAGAAAGACAAAGCCTTGATGCTGTCTAAGCACTGTTCAACAGTAGCCTTGCGTGTTATCAACACCTTTGTAGTCACAAATCTACCATAAAAGCTCCTGTGAAGAAAATTAACTCCATCCCAGCCAGATTCAGTATGCCTTCTCACAGGAGGACATGAATTCCAATAAAAGTTCTCGTTTTTAGGCAACTGATCATCATTATTATTGAAAAGAGTTGACCACTGAGATTTCTTCTCCACTTCTCTGAGGATAATAACTTTTACTCACTCATTTGTTGTACTGAGTTGCCATTGCTGCTACTAAAATACGGAGTCTGTATTTTTGACCTTATTTTATCTGGAACTGTGGTTATTGGGGAAAGGGATTTCCTAACAGATTTTGGTGCACTAATGCTTTGGACTATTTTAAGGCATTAATTCAGCACAAGATTTAGCATTCTCTGCAAGTGTATCCATACCCTTTAGAAAGTAGTTTGCACATTGCAGTAAGAACAGGAAAATTGTCTGTATTACAAGCATGTGTTTTCAACAGCTCAATATGACTGCTGTATATTTTGGTGGGATTACCTGCTACAGAATTCTGATCCAAATGCAACGAGTTTGTTAAGGCACCACAGTTTACTGGTTTACTGATAAAATTACATCTGGTACACACCTTTTTCATAAACCATCCTGCTCCATTATGTTGTAGTAGTCTGTTAAGCAAGTGGTTTAAGTTCTAATTAGACATCTTTGCTAAATCAAGACCACTGTCTGTAAGCACCTGTTACTAACAGTTGCTATGACAAAAGTCACAGTTTCTTGCACAATAACTTGTTACCCAGTTACTACGGTGTTGTTATCCCGGTCCATTCAATTCTGTGTTTTCCATAGCTGTACTCATTACTTACTGAAAAACAGCTGTGGATTGGTGCACTCTTTCAATTCATAAAATGTGCTTTAGTTACACTGCTGGTATTAATTGGACAGTCTATGTCAGGATCAAGGGGAGTTGAAGTTTGCTGTGCTTCTGATAATGTTTTGACAGGAGAAACAGTCTTATAAAGTTATCCTCTTTTCCTGCCTAAAAGCAGGGGCACAAGACAGCAGTAAAGTGAAAAATGTGATTGAGCAATGGACAGGGAAAATTTTGCCATTATGATATTCAGCAGTGCAAGTGCATAACTCTGGGCTGTCATTCTGTGTTTGATGATTTGGATGACAATTGTTGTTCGTTATCAGTGGAGGTCTGTAGGAGGTTTACTAAGAAAAGACAGGTTGCACTTAAGGACCTCTAGGAGCATTGTTACTAAGAGGGTTGCTTTAGTTACAGAGCCTAAGTAAGTCTGGTTAATTAGATGAGTTCACCAAACTTGCAGATGTTGCTTCAGCAAACAGTTTACCTCACCTGACAATCAACAAATACCAGGTTAAATAAAAGGCTGGTTGAATAAACATCTCAAGATCATGAGATGGGCCTCTGTGGTATGTCATTTATGTACAGGTGTGCTGAAGCCAGTGAAGCATTGCTGTTGGAAATCTGCAGTGCAGGTAGTACACTCTGGTATTTACCAAAGCAGTTATTATGGATTTCTGCACTTGAATAAAGATGGTTTGAAAGTTTGATTTGCCTATAAATGACTTGACTTTGCCAATTGTGATAGATACTGCTAGTATCATAACAAAGGTTATGGAAATACTTTTTCCTTCTTATTGCCATACTACATGCATAGCTTAACCTTTAAAGTGAAAACACAACAGATGGGACCATGAGAAAATCCTGTTTGATAATGACTAGGGCAAAACTTTTGGACTTTCTCAGCTATCATATAACAACGTAGTTACTGATATAATGGAATAATGCTTATGAATCTCCTGCTGAGGATTTGTCTGACCATGAGTTTATAATCAATGAATTGTTGTTCAGGAACAGGAAGACAAACTGTTCAGAAAGCTAATAATGGGTAATGGAGCCTTTGATATTGCTTTAAATATGATCTCCTTCTGCCATGACAAGATGTAATTGGACAGTAAGAAAGGGTTGTTGAGCTTGGCTGATGTTCTCGTTAGAAAGCTTTCAGAGTTTCCTTACTCTCAAAATTAAAAGAAAGGACTGAATAGACTTAGACACTTCCCTTTTTCTGTTACAGGTTATAACAAAGCTAACAAAGCATCTGGGATCAGCACAGAAGAGGCAGTGGTTGTTCTGTTCATGTTTTGTTAAAAAGCAGGTTCTAGTTTGTGCCTTTATAACTGGCACTCATTAAAAAGGTATGGGATATAGTACCCTGCTCCATGGCAGTATCCCTCACTTTTAACCCCTGCCATTTTAACCCAGGATGTGGAACAACCATCATAGTTGGAGCAATTTTTTTCAACTTGTTTTCAGCATTGTAAGTTTTTACTTCAGACCTGAAGGAAGGCTTGTGTGCTTGAAAGTCTGCCTGTTTGGCAGCAACATCATATTACAAAGTGAAAAAAAAAAAAAATTACCTCTCCCACAGTAATAGATGCTGAGTGTGACCTATTGTATATCATGGGTCACTGAATTCCCCCAGATACCCTGTAGCTGAGCACATTAACCTGTGTTTCAGCTGAAGCACCAGTGTTTGGCTAAAGCATAACTTCCTGAAAGCTATCCGATATTGTTCTTGAGACTGTAGGAGCTCAAGAATGTTGATCTTAGAGATATTTTCCAGACAAAATTACTCTATTCCAGTGTCTTACTTTCATATCGTTAAGAAATGGTATGCTTTATTTTCTGCTTTATTTTCTTGGCTTCAGTTTTCAGCTCTCGTTTTTGTTATACCTCTGTTAGATTAGAGAGCCCTTGTATTTTCTCCCTGTGAAGGTACTTACATGCTGTAATCAAGTCACTTCTCAATCCTTTTGATAAGCTACACAGATTGAGCTCTCTAAGTCACTTACGGCAAGGGTTGAGAGTGGCTTCTAGCTCAAGTATACAAGCCTGTTGTGGTCAAAGATTACTAATTAATGTCATTAGAAATGGACAATTCTTTATGAGTGACTGAGCCTCACAAACAACTTTCAGCTGATGAGTTCAATAATGCTGAAATACCTTTAAGTCAGTTATCTATAATTATTCATATACTTATAAAGACAGTGGATGCCACTTCTTCATTTTAAAGTGCTCTGTAAAAGGGAAGGGTATTTAGTGAAAAGAATGAGAATTAGAAGCTCTACAGTATAATTATTCCCTTTTAAAAATTTAAATTCTTGTTTCTGTCTTAGCATTTCCTCCTCTCCTTCATTTTTTTAATGCTGCTTTCTGATAAGACAAAACTGATGACATAATTGCTAGGTAGAAATTGTAGGTATCGAGTACCTACTTGAAATCACCTCCTCTTGGTTTCCTTGTGAGCTAGACTAACTGTGAATATATTTGAAACTGAAAATTGTTCAGCTTTTCACAACTCTGCACTACTGCAAAAATTTTGGTGGTGAAACATAGGAAGCCACAGGAACAAATACGCTCGTTTCACTGCTTCATTAGCAATGTGCTCTGTCTGATTGCATTTCTATGGTAATTAGCAAACTATCTTTAAGGTATCCTTTATCACGAGCAAATCGTAGAGGAATTTGTTTTTTTCTGTGATCTGAATTCAAAACTGAATTATTATATTTCTAAGATTTGGCTTTGTGACTACCTTAAAAGAGAAATTAACCCATGCACAATCAATCTAGCAAAGTCTTTTTGATAAATGTCTTGTGGAAAGGCAGAAGCTGTTCTGAACCTCTGTGTTGCTCAGTTCTATCCTTTGTGTTGAATATATTCATGCAGAGTCAGTTATATGAGAACAACCTTTCAGACCAGGGCTTATTTATTCACTTGTTCTAATCAGCTGGGTTCCAAGAGACAAAACATGTAATGTTACCAGACTCCTACCTGGAAGATTCCTCTTTTCACTCTAGTCCACTGCAGCCACCTGTCAGCCCTGACCTCTTCATTGTCAGCATTGTAAAACCTGGTAGGACCTGAAGTAGGGGTAGAAGTGGACAGAACAAATTCTGAATGAAATGGTGTCATATTCTCTTTTAGCAATGTCAGTGCCTCAACACACTCAGTATTTCAGACTTGCTTGTGACAAGGTTGCCAATAATTTTGGAAATACATTCAAAGCAGAAACTTTTGAATGAATGAACTTCTTCAGTTCAGAACAAGATCTTCCCACAGCTTTATTCTACCTGCATGTGTGACAGTGGCATGGAGCAAAATGCCAGGCATGATTAGAGCATCAAACTGTAGTGGTGATGCCAGTTTGCTTTTTGGCTGACTGCCCTTTGAAGGGCTAATGGGAGGGTGGAAACACTTTCTAGATTGTTGTTAGGATCAAATTAAAACCAGAATTAGGCTTAAAAATGAGCTTTAGATTGTGGTGACTTATGATAAATAATTAATTTTTATTCTCAAATGGTATGTTTGGAGAGGATGTAGATGTCATCCTATGTTTATAATGTGCATTAAATGAACTACATGGGGAACTGTGTGTGATTTCAGGTGTCCATGCAGAGATAACTTCTCATCCTCCCAGCAGGATGTGACTGAACTCACAGCATTCACCTGAACCTGAGACCAGTACGGTGTTGGGAGGGTGCTGTTCTCTACAGTCAAAGCATCTCTCAATGCACTAGCTCTGCACCCATCCCTCTTTCAGGTGCACAATCAGATATAAGGTATCATATTTTTTGTATTCTTTTTATTAGACAGCCAGGCCAACCTAGTAAGTGCTTGCTATGTTCTACAGTTTTATTCTAGTATCTTGATTGAAGTTTCAGCTGATGGACCACTGTGATTAAATATGAAATTTAATTCTTCCTATTTTATTTCTGTTTTTCCACATATGTAAGTGCAAAAATGTGACTGCATCGTGAATAAACTGTTTCTCTTTTTCATTTCAGTCTGCAGAGAAATATGAGTATGTGAGCAGAGTGCACACTAAAGATACAAATGCCACACACAAATAAAAATTAATACATTATATTATCATTAAAAGAGATTTCCATGACTAGTCAAAATATCATTATCTTTTTGTAACTGGTTCTATGGTTTTTCAGCATTTGGGATGACTTTAGTTGATGCTATAATAATTTCTATTTTAAGCAAATGTTGGGTCTTTTATGAGGCATGACACTCTTTGTTTCCATTCTTTGTTGTAGTCTTTTGAATCTCCTTGGTGTTTCTCTAATAGTATGAGGAATACTTTCAGGGCCAAATAATTCAGTGAGAGATTAAAATGATTTTTTTTCCCCCACAAATCTATTCAGTATGCTTTCTTGATGTTTTGAGAGTTCTTCTTTTGTCTATCATATTGACATGCTGCATGTAGTTTGAACAGGGTGAGGAGTCTTTATGCCTTCAAATCACATTGAAAATGATGGTGCTGGATGTTTTATTCCTAGAGTAGGTTTTAGTGTATGTGTTTATATACTAAGAATAGTACTGAGATTTGACATATATGTTTAATTTTTCCTTAAAGAAAAATATTCTTGCTAGTCAAAAAGACAGGGAAGGGTATTTGGCTGGGGAAAAAAAAAAGATGAAAAGATCTTTGTGAGAAATTGTTTAACTTTTTTCTAGTAAGTACTATGCTGAATTTATTGATGGAGTAGAACAATGTTTTACTTGCATACTTGGAAATGGGTGAGAGAGCAGGTTAAGAGAACAAATTGGGAGGATCACGTCTGTCTGCTTTCATGTCTGTTTGGAGAGTACTAGCCCAAAACAACAGAGCATTTGATCTGGAAAAGTGCTTTTCTCAGGCACACAGATAAATATGTTCTGACATGAATGATTTAGCAGGACACAATACAGTGGTGAGCCCCCCAGAGGAAGGAAGTTCATTTCATATTTTCCTTCAGTTTTAGGGTAGGAAGAAAGATGAAGCTGAGCATTAGGCCAGTAAAGGCTTCCAGTGAGAAACAGGATCAGATGAGAAGCCAAGGACTGTGAGTAGCAGTGGGAGGAAAAGCCTGGAGTTGCTGCATTGGAAAAAAAGGTTTAAGTAGACACACAGCTGTGCCAGGGACAGGTGGAAATTGAGAGCTGAACAAAATCCTCAGTGGATTAAATACAAGTGGAACTGTCAGCCAACAAACTGTGGTCGCTTCATGCACAGTGACAAGGGTTCTACAGTATGTAATTACTGTCCACAGGAGTCTGGGCCAAAAAGGGTTAACAATGCTAAGGTAGAAAAGTCCAGGCAGCAATTCCCAAAACACTGATGCTGAAAGACAGTTTTGGTCATCTTTTCTTGCATTTATTGTCAGTTGTCTACAGGATTCATACCTTCTCTCACGTCAGCCTCAGTTAAAGCCCTACCATGCTTAATATCTGGGTTAATAAATTCTGCTTCCCCTACCTTGCCATGGGATTTGTAGGTTGCAAATGACAATGTAAGAATCTCCAGATTCTGTGCCTGTGGTACCACTGAGGCAAAGAGGTTTCATTCACTTTGGAACTTGATTCGGGTTATACAGGCAGTTTAGGAATTTGCCTGCTGTTTTCCACGGCTAAGCACCGTGTTGTTCACAGCAAGAAACTCCACATACTGCAGCACAGACCTCTTACAAACTGATGACGGTCAGGTCTCTGTCTTTTGTTTACTGGTCCAATCTGTGCTTTTGCTATCCTCTGGCTCTAGAGCTGCATCTTAGTTTCTTCTCAGGCATATGGCCTAGGCTGTGGAGGTGGATTGGGTCTTATTCACTTGCAAATACATTCAGGAGAATGAGTCGGGATGGTGAAATTTAAACTGGTGGTAAAAGGAGTTTCTGCAGGTTCCTGACCAAGTGGATCCACAAGGGATGACTGGGTGGGTTGGGGGAAAAAGCAAGCTGCCCTCTATTGGCCAGAAGGCAGAATTTGGCCCTTTTCCTTTCTTTCTGCAGACGACGGATTAAGTGATTCTGACACTGTCTTTTTGTCAGAAAATGCAGATATGTGTCTTTTTGTAGGCTGCTACACTGAGATTTAGTATGAAATTTGGCAAAAGATGAACAAATATGAAGATGCCACTTTCACACTGTTTAAAATATTTCTCTGATTTTTCAGCCTTGTAAGAGCTCTAAAGAAACTCTAGACTTTGAATTTTCATTTAGGAGGATTTTCTATTGCAACACTTTTGTATTAATTTTATCAGTGTGAATAGGAATCCAGGAACATGAGCAAAACGTGAATACTGTGCTGAGGCAGTAAATGTATACAAGTCTGTGGGCTCTGCTGGTAGTGATTACATACAATGTGAGGTAAATGTGAGCACAATAGAAATCTGGACGCATCAGGAACTGGGACCTTCTCATGTTCTGAACTTTATTTCTGTAATTTACTGTATTGGTTGCTTCAAATTTCCTCCATGTGAGCAGAACCTGCTTCTAATTCTAGAATTTAGGTGACAACATTAGGTGACATCCTCACTGAACACCAGCTGTATCTGTGGAAGCATTGTGTGAAATCTTCACATTTATTGATCTCTGTAGAGGAAGCTACAATTTACAGGAGTTTACAGAGCCTTGCTAAGCAAGCAGAAGTGTTTGTGTACATGATGAGTTCCAAGTCCGGTAAATATTACTGTTTGACTCAGCCTTATGCTCCTAGAACATACACTCTTTTCTTCAATGCATTATACTGAGGGAAAACCCAGCCACTAAAGTGAGTAAATAAATGAATCACATTATCATGTCCAAAGGAGCATAATTATCCCATTAGGCTCCATGTCTCTCTCATGATTTCAGGTAATCTTTAACAGTGGGAAAAGTTCTATTTGCTTCAGGTAATCTTTAACAGTGTGAAAAGTTCTATTTGCTTATGTTTCTCTCTATACCTGTCTGTGCTCCTTTTCTGTATGACAGGCAGTAACCAAACATTGTGGATTGGCTAAGAGAGTTTTGGGATTTAGACTACGTCTCTGCCATCTTTAGGACTCTGAAGAGATGAAACATGACCCCTGCAAAATCCAAGTCAAAGGACAGATTCCTGAGCAAAGGAGAAATGCTCCAACTGCTTTGGTTTTGCTTAAAATTCTTACCTTAATATCTATGCTTACCTGTCATTAACTGTTCCGGATGATTTTTTGGCTGCCAAATTTCTGTACATTTCTTTTGTTTATATTTGGAGTAAAGGTGGGAGCTTTTCTTTCTCCTAATATTTCCTTGCAAATTTATATTGCCAAGAAAAGCGTGATGAGGGTGCTGGGAAAGATACAGAAGAACTATAACTAGAGGCAAGCTTAGGGTTTATTGACAAATGCTATATTTCAAGTGTATAACATGCATTCCTCACTGAAACGTTGTTGTCTCATGCAAGTATTGCACTGTTGGAAGGAGTTGTTGCTATAGAAGCACTGGAGTTGCCAGCCGTGCTGGCAGCAGGAACCGCAGCAACAGCAGAAGGTAACCTTATGGGCTTGGGAATGAGAGTTTTCATTTTATATCCTATTCTTTGTCTTTGCATTGGGAAAACAATGGCAAGGGAAAAAATAAAAGAAAAGGAAAGAAAAAAGAAGAGAGGAGAGGAGAGGAGAGGAGAGGAGAGGAGAGGAGAGGAGAGGAGAGGAGC